>JAKFQP010000317.1:16098-27245 GCA_023375905.1 Nycticorax nycticorax
CTTTTTTTTTTTTTTTTTTTTTAAAGTGGTCATATACCTTTGCAAAGCTAAAAGAATTCTGGTTAGGAAGTAATAAAAGTCTATTTTAAATAAAGAGCCACGTTCCTAGGGCGTAGTGCTATTTTGCAAGCTTCAGTTGCTTCATCTGTTTCTAAACTTGTATTTGAGTGATTTTTTGAATGTTAGCAGATAGAAAAATTCAGCTTCTTGTCTAGACCAAAATATTGATGGCTTCTGTGGGCACTTCATTAACAGAGCTGTGTGGGAGGAACTGATTGCAAGGGTAAATATCCTTGCATGTGAGCCGGGGGTTCAGAATCTGACTCTAAACTGACTATTAAAAGAAGTGAATCCTGTTTTTTTTTCCCATACAAAAATGCTGCCACCTACAGTCTCTTCCTGGGAAAGAGATGCATTGCTTGCTTTCACCGGTCAGCTGCTGAAAATGTGTGAAGTCCACTTATGCTCAGCTGTCCAGTGTTGTTGCACAGGCACCTTCGAAATAGGAGAACAGACTTGCAAAAAGTACTTTCCAATATAATTGTGACTATAATAATCTTTAATTGTAAATGTAAAACTGTGTGAAGTTGCTCTTGATGTTTTGGCTTCAGTTGGGCTGCTGTCATAACATACGGAAGAGTGAGTCTGAAAAAGGTCAGAGGCATTAAACTTTGTTCATATTTAAATCAGCACCACGCTATGGTGCCCGTATAACTACAGCAGCGCTGCGGCAGTACCCATTTGTCCCCAAGTTATGCAAACTGTGATGGATGGGCTTGGAAGGCATTTTGGACAATAGCTGTTTCTTTGGTTTTATTCTTGGTTTCTTTTATAGACAGACCTTTAAGAAAAGCCATGCTGTAAGCAGATTGCACTTGTAGCGAAGTTACCACATAGCTCTTGAGTGTGGTCTTTTATGAACAAAAACACTGAACAAAAGGACCAAAGGAATATCTGGTCTGCTGCGCTTTCTTTGACCACGGTCAGCAGCAGGTTTGTAGATGAGTGTTAGAACAGGGCAAACGTATGGTGGTATTGTCAGAATAAGAAATGTGGAACAACACAGGTCTTGCCAAACCTATTTATCGATCCTAACTAAACGCTCTTCAACAGTACAAGGTGTGTGTGGGACCAAACAATTTTTCATTCACCGTATTCTACATTAAATCATTTGGCAGTAGGAGTCGTACTATTACCACCCTGGTTCATACGCCTGTGAAAGCATATTACTGAGAAATTAAAGATGTTCCTTGGTGGCTGACTTGTAGTAGTCATTTATCCGGAAGGAAGTAGCTATTACAACAGCCAAAGACCCCACCATAATTGCTGTGCGAGCTTATGGAAAACTAAAGCTTCGGTTGACCTCTCATGGCAGTCACCTGTAGCATAGGGATTTTGCAGATCTCTCTACTGTAATTTTGTGTTGGTGCTTGAAATTTAGCAAGAAAAGACATAGTCTAGGCCCACCTTTTTCTATAGCTGTGTATGTTACTTCTGATACTTACATTGCAAAACTGTTAGTCTCTGATATGTAAGGTTAGAAATTATGTGTGGTGGTTTGGTTTGGGGTTTTTTTGTTGGTGTTTTTTTGTTTGTTTGTTTTTAACCCTGGGGCCTCTTATACTGTAGTGTCTTGAAAGATCCTGAAGCTTTGAGGGGTAAAAAAATATTGAAATACTTTATTTTATGAAGCGGTTTTGGGGTCAGTTTTTCTAAAACAAATGCTTTTATGTTGGATAGTTTAAAGACCATCTGTTAACTGAAACCAACCGTAAGTGAAGTTGCAGTTATGTTTCCTATTAGTCTTGTATCTTTCCTATTAGTCATGTATGAAAGAATACAGAGACATCCAACAGAACTCAAAACAAAAATTGAAAAAGCAGATGTTGAAACTGTTGCCTTGTTGCTTTTCTTTTACAGGAACAAGTAATTATTAATGGATCACAAAAATACCGTAAGACTAGTTTTGTAAACTGTTACCTACAATCACAGCTAAGATGTATTTCTGATTATTGTATATTGCAGTTGAAAATTGGAGTATTTCACTGGGAGACACTGAAGAGGGTTTTAAAAAAAAAAGATCATGAATGTTACGTCTGGAAGCATACAATGAAAGATAAAATACAAAATTTTAAATAGTTATGCACTTCTAGTCTCTCAGGGCTCATTTATTATGTTGTCATGGTGAGCAAGGAATAAAAAAAATAAAATAAAAAGGCTGTTCTTTGGGTAGTTGTGACTTATTGGTAGTTATCTTTTACAAGAGTTCCATGCTGACTTAAGTAAAGATTTCTGAGGAAAAAAAACAAACTTTATTTTTCAAATAAATTCCTCTAAGAGCTCACAGCCTTCCATGACACCACACTGAATTATTGTTAGTGTACACTGCTGTGAGAATAACACTCACTGCTGTTTAACAACAATGTCTTTCCATGGAATTTCAGAAAGTCACTAGGAAAATGAAAGGCAGAATTGAGTGCAGAATTAAACCAGTCCATCCTGAAGCCAAGATACTTTCGTCATTACTTCTGTAAGGAAGAAGAAAAATAAGAATTAACATGTACTGTATATGCAGGTCCATATGACTTGGTTGAAAAAATTCTTAATGGCTTGTGTATGTTAAGCAGCAGGTCCTCTCTTGCCTGAATAAAATCTCCTTAAGTATATTTCTTTCAGACTTTCTCTTTTTTCCATCCTTAACCTGCAGTCAAATATCAGGAACGTATGCAATTCTGTCTATGTAAAGCTTTGTTTGTCATGGAGAGGAGAGGTTAATTTTTTTTGTTGCGTACTTCTATCATGTTGGAAGATAATGTGTTGCACTTGGTAGATGATGGGATTAAAGTAGCTGGGAATTAACAGCTGTGCCTAGGCTGTTCCGTAAGATTGATCAAAAAGACTGTCCCAGCACGTTCCCTGACTGAAATACCACTGAGCAGGCTCTCGGATGCTTCCATGTTCCCGTGTGTTCAGGTTCTGGAGAGCATCTGAACCCATGGGTACTAAGCCTGTCCCACACAAGCCATCCTACTACTGGAGGAAGCTTGTGCTGGTTGGCCTGTAGTCAGGGCAGCAGAATGGTACAGGCTACCCGGGATCTATAAGGAGAGGCCTCTGAGGCTTGTGTGCACAGTCTGGGAGCTGAGGTCTTTCCTTGGGACGCTGAATTTAGGACACGCAATAAAGGTCCGTCAAGTGTCACAATAATAATTGCAAGGGCACAGAATTACGGTCGTGCGGAGTAAAACACTTCATTGCCCTCGTGGGCACAGCTATGGGCAACCCCCCAAGTGCTTACTATCAATTCTTGGAGAAAATCTTTCAGAAAACCCAGTTCTGAGAAACCTCAGTCTTGTCTCCTGTGGAGGTTACAGAAGCCATATTGCACACTTGGTGTTAGATGGGTGCCCTTCAAATGTGGTTGAAGGCCTGTCTGCCAAGGCACTTGGGCAACTGATCTCCGTGGAAGACTCTCCTACAAGGAAAAATCTTATGGAAGCACCATGATAGCCAAACCATCCCTATGGCTCCATCGGCCTCTGTGGTCCAGCTGGTATGGTTGTCTCCAAGCACCTTGTCTGTCATAAGCCTGGACTCATGGAGAAGTTGAAGACCTGTCCTAGCTCAACAGCAAAAGTCTTCTCTTGGGCCGTGGTCTGTGCTGGTTGTGGGGAACATTCTGCTTGCTTGTCCCCAAGACCCTTGAATGCAAATGTTTAAAGGTGAAAGGAATGTAAACCAGCTGGATTCCTCTGAATGCTTGTGACACCAAGGCCAAGTTGGTATGAATGATGCAGTAAATGAGCCTTGGAGGGGCTTTAATGTGGTAAGGTTGATGGAGCTGATGTTTCTGTCTTGTTCTGCTACTGCTTTGTTGTATGGTTTAGACAAAATCACTTTTTTGTTTTGTTATAGCAGCTTCACTTAGAAAATGGAAAATCAGTTATGCAGGTGTTGAATTTTGAAATTCTTGTTTAGAAATGTTGGTAGTAGTGATGTATTGATGTAGTGATTATTCTCAAGAGTGTTGAAATTATGTCACTGGACTGAGGAGGCACAAATTGGCTTTAAACGGCTTCCTTTTGCAGGGGCAGTGGTCCTTGTGAAAAGAGAGAAATCTGTTTCATACTTTGTCACTGACATGGTTGCGCTCTCTTTTACACGTGCACCAGTGTTTTCAATAGGGTATTTAACCACCTCTGTTGGTCCCAATACCCAGTTGGTCACAACTTGAGAATAATGCAAACGCATACCTTCTTTTGGTTTTACACCACTTCCCTGTAAGCCCGATATGGAAAAATATGGAAAAAAAGAACCCCAAACCTCCTATGGCAACTATTTTCTTTCAGAGAAACAACTGTTTTAGGATAGCACTTACAAAGGCTTTATTGGTAGTTTACTTCAGTCTTTCAAAACCGTTTCCATAACTAACAGGAACTCAAAATGTATTTCCTTTATCTCAAGGCTTTAATATTGGGCAATTACCAATCCTGTATAGCTTAGGTCTTCATTTTATACACCAAATTTACTGTTGTTCTCGATGCTGTGCTGTGTTAATTATGTTGTACCAAAACATCTATTACAGGGATATTTAAGAACTTCTGTGCCATCTTATCTGTGTCAGGCTGTAGACAACTGTGTGGTTTGGTATCCTTCGCCATGTTTCTCCTGCGTAGATTAAACATCAATACACGTTATCGATATATTAGTAAGCCAATAGGTTAATGGGAATTGGCTTTTTCACTTGAATCTGGCCCAATACTGGTTGAAACTATTATCATAGAGTCATGAAGAACATGGGGTAATCATATCTTGATATATTTTTTAAATCCTTAATTATCGTTATTACGTCTTTTGAAAGTGCATGTTGTTTGTACAGATATAAAACCAATCCAAAACACATGGCATCTAAAGAACTTCTTTATGCTTAATGGTTTTGGTATTATACTGCCGTTGTTGTTAATGGTGCTGGCTGGGTGTTGGGAACAGTCGGGTGCGGGATCTCTGCTTCCTGAAGGTGAATCTAACTGGTGTTAGGGCTGTCGGTCTGTAGGTTTTTCATAGGTGATAATATTCAAATAGGGCAGACTTACGGAGTACTTTTGGGAGAGATGGATGTTTTAATCTCAAGAAATCCCACACCTCTTCAGAATCAAAATAGAAGGAATCGAGAATACAAACCACACTTTTGTTTTGTCCTGCTTTGAAAATCTATTGTTGCTTTTTGTTTGTTTCCTTGTTTTCCTAAGAGCCTACTGAGGCATGAGGAGAACGGGGGGGTGTATGTATATATGTATGTATAAGTGCTAGAGAACAGAAGACTGCGGAGTTCTGCAGAGGGGGCCTCTGGAATCAAAGGGCCAGAAAAATTTAAATTTAGTGAGGGAGAACGTTGTACAAGGTGAGATATAATCATTGAATGGTGAACTCTTCAATTACTTTTCTAACTGATAAGCTGATTGTTTTTTGGGTGGTGGTTTTGTTTTTAATGGAAAGTGTTCTTTACTGGTGGTGTATCGTGGAGACAATTATCCAAATGCTGTTTTCGTATTAAAGCATTGTATGCCATGTTTGTTGATGTAAAGATGCATAAGGTTTTACTAGGGATTACTTTCTCAGCTTATGACAGACTGTCATTCTAGCTCATCCATTCTCAGATTCTGGTGATAGTCCTTTTAATTTCCCTTTGCTCATATTGGATTCTAGAAAGGTTAATTAGTTATCCACTGAGCTTGATAGAAGAAGATTTTTTTAGAATATAATATTAAGAAATGTTCTATTGGGGTATGAAGGTAACACCACAAGGGGGTACTATAATTTTATCAAATTTGCCTTGGTAAGTTGTTTTATTAAGGTAAAGTGATTACAGCCTGCAGAGTTAATTTTAATATGCTAATACACCACAGCAAGTTGGGAACTTAAATAAAATGATACAATTAATTGAAATTTATAGAAGGTAGGGAAGCTTAGTAAGGTCATCTGTATGTTATATTAAGATTGCATATAGGCTTACCAGATTGAAAAGTCAGTTTTCTCCGCAGCAAGCTTTAGGAGATTGCTGTGTGCGCTTTATTGACCCTTGCATGAGGAAGTTAGCATTGCTCTGCGAAAGCTGCCTTCTGTGAAAAGTTTGTTTTCATGTGAGAAAAGAAACCCTTTACTCTGTGAGTACAGCAAGCTGATGTTAGAGATGTGTGTGTTTTAATGGTTTTAACACCTGTGTGAAGGTGGAAATTTATTAGGACTTGATTTTTTTTTAATGGAAAAATGCATCCTCTGGTATTCTTTTAGTGAAGTAATTACTCTTGATTAAACTTCCTGATAAAATACATTAATATGACTTGCTGTTGGGCACAGGGGTGCAGGAATTGTGTGGCTCAGTTTTGGGAAGGAGTGGATATTGCTCTTGTTTTGTTCTTGAAGCAAAGAATGTCAGCACTGTAAAATATCTGGGCTTTTGAACTTTTATGTCACTGCCGTGTTCGGATAATGCCTTCCTGAGCTCTAGAAGAATGGGGCAGAAATGCATTTACCAGAAACAGGCTTTTTGAAAACTTTGCTGTTATATTTGACCAGGGAATCTAGAAGTATAAAACTTAAAATGAAATAAAGAATGAGGGAACTAAACAGGAGTACAGCGACGCAGGAGTTAGGGGAGACTGCTTCTAACATTTTGTCTGTACTGAGCCTATTGCTATCCGGCTGTTTTATCTATCCAGAGCGGAATTTATCTGCACAGCATTAACTGCTCCTGGTGCAGAGAAGCCATTATTTCAGGCTGGGGTCACTGGATGCGTCACGCAGACGTGAAGTGCCACCACCGCTGGTAACACGGAATGATTGGTGGCAGGTAGGTGGGTGTTAAATCCCAAGGGCTGCCGTGGGGGATGTGAGAGGGAGGGTGTTGAACTGTTAACAGTGGTGCTTGTCGTCTTTGGAGATTTTGATGAGGTCCACAGAGAGCCAAGTTAGAAACCAGGAAAGAAATAATGTGCCAGTAGAACACACGAGAAAAATATTTTCTCCTAATTTCTGCAGAAGATAACTAATTTGTCATTCCTGTGATCCTGTGGAGTGAGTTTTACTTTCATTAGGAGGTTCCCAAGATCACTGTTTCCCCCCCCCCCGGATATGGAAAACCAGATTGTACATCAACAAGCCAGTTTGCCAGAGATGATAATTGGCAATGATGTAACAAAAGGGATTTTCCAAATGCTTTTAAAGATGTTTTCAGTGGCCATTTCCAGTCTGTTATTAAAATCCACATACACCATCTGTGTATACTGAAGGGTACACTGAACTGACAAGGTCAGCGTTGCAAACCTGCTGTTGATGCGAGGAGGTGGATGTATGAAACCCACAGCCATACAAGGATTGATCCAGGTTTTCAGTAAAACCTGCCAGATTTCTTTTTTCTGAAATCCATGTATTGTCCAAGCCTGGGAGAAATGAGGATTATAGTGACAGTGTCCTTACCAGTGGGACACTCTCCTTTATCTATTTTGTAAATGAAGCAAATCACCCTTGCCTATGCAATTTATTGAACACTTCCTATTGCTGAATTTTTGTCCCCATGTGAGGAAATAAACAGATAATGTTGAGCGTAGCTTTTTGGCATAGTGTATGGAATCTGACATTTTGGAAGGTTGCAAGGAGTCAGCTTCTGCAGAAAGCAGGTCCTGCTTATGGTGATCACCGTTTATAATGGTTTCTAGAGATTTGTCTTTCTCCTAAAAATTGCACACCAGTGAAAAGGCCGTAGGGGAGAATTTTGCCTCCTATGGCAACAAAATGCTGTTCATTCTTGTCACAGCTGTCTGCGGTTGTTCCTTGTCTTTGTGTTGAAGATGTGCCCAGGAAGTGTCGTTGGGACTTAATATTAACTAAGGGAGGTAGCCTGTCTTAGTGTTCTGCATCTTCCACAGCAGGACCAGGAGGCTGGATTTAAGGACATTTGAGTAACAACAAAAGGACTTGGTTTCACTGGGTATGAGTTTTGTCCTGTTTGGGAAGACTGCAGGCAAAATATGGTAAAACTGAGAGTTCTAATAATAAGAATGTTTATTCACAGGAACCTTGAATGTAACTATTTTTCCAAGAAAAAAAAAGAATGCATTCTAGATTTGTATAACAAATTATTGGTATTAAATTATCAAATTATATGCACAATTAAATTTTTATTAAATAAGAAAAATGCATGCAATATTATCATAATCTTCTAAAGTATAACAAGTTTTTAACTTCAACAGCACCATGCACTGTGCCTCTGCTTCTCAGGGGACTAATTTTAAAAGTGAGGCATTCAGCAATTGAAAAGAAAATTATAAAATTTGTCACTTGAGTAATTTAAACATGCAAATAAGTATCCCAACTGTGTTGATACCAGATTTAGCTGAATTTACTAGGGCTGCTTAGACTTTATCATCCTAATTATTCCAGCTTTGTGTCAGACTTAAGAAAGCAGAAAGGCAGAATTATCTGTTACAGAAGTTTCTTGTGGTACTGTATTACCGTATGGTGTGTTCACTAATGCACTCAACTGGTGAAAACTAACTCCAAGATTTTTTTCTTCTAATTAGCAGAGCAAAGGCAGTCGGGACTGTTCTGTCATTGCTTCTCATAAGAATACCAGAGATTTGAAAAGAGTTTGATTTTACTGGCCAAGCTGAGTGAAGTATGATGCACATATATTCTGATATAAAATGATACAGCATAACTGATTGAATTCCATGTGTTGGAGCCTCTTATGAAATCAGTAAAAATGACCTGTGAGATTGATATGCCAGGTTGGGCCTTTGGCGTGTTGTAGGTTGCATGTAACTTCCATGTGAGGCGTTGCCTGGAAGCCCAAAGCGCAGTAGGCAGTTCGTAATGGTTCATAATGGTTACTCTTCCCTGTCTGTATCATGTCGGTATGCAAGCACCCTAGTGAGGGATCAGGACCCCGCTGCTGTTGGGGTATAAACCAAAGTCTTTCCCCTGATCTCCTGACATTCAACTCTATCTGGCTACCATGAAAATATACATACATTTTAGGAATCTTCCCTATGAGAAACTAGTTAAACCTTGTAAGAGGAATGATGATGAAAATAAACACATGATCCAATTGCATGTGCAGGACTGTTTTCGGGCTAGTATTAATTTTAAAAGCCTGTTAATACAACACATTAAGATAAGAAATCAGAGACCAGTCTCCACCTACATAAAGTCCAGGAACTCCCTGCTGAGCTTTACTCAACCAGCAGGTGTAGAAGTTATGTTATTAAATTGATTTTGTCCTTATTATTGGCATTTGGACAAGCATTCAGAGGATGTAACTTTTTTTTTTTGTTGTTTTTCTTTTTTTTAAGGTATTTTAGTGATAAAAGGCTGAGAGTCAAACAGACATTTCTTCTTATTTTTTGGCATAACTTTTAAAATTTTTCCCCCAGGAAATGTACATAATAACCACATTTTCCACATGTGGGTAGAAATGGAAATTATCTTTGCAGCTATGGATGCTTCTTAATATTAGTTGAAAGTAAAGATGCACATAGGGCTTCTGCTCTATAAAGAAGGTGAGAAAACAAATAAGAACAAGTGTTAATTCATGTACACAGAATTTGCGTCTGCACAGCAGGTGAAAATGCTACATTAATGCTGGAAATATCTGTCCTGCTGTGTGGTTTTCCTTCCTTTTTATTACTTCAGCGTTTGGTCTCATATGAATGCACCATACTTATTTGCATGTTATCACGACGGATTCCTCTTTGCTTCTAGTTATCCATATAAAGAGATAGATGCTCCACATGACCTCAATAAAGTATTCAAATGAAATACTGTATCAAAAATATCTTGGTTTTCATAGTGCAGTGTACATATACATAAATATTATTTTTAGTCTAGGTTATTAATTGCACACAAAAATGCTAAATAAAAAGAATGTTGTTAAAATGTAATGTCAAACACTTCTAATTATGGAAATGTCAGAAGAAGGGTTCAGTCAGAACCTCCACGAGATTAAATTGAAAATTATCTAGACGGTGCGACTCACAGCATCTAGCACTGTTGAGCACTCTGGGTGTAAAGACAAATCCCATTAACTTAGGATCTGAACATACACAGCACGTTGCAAACGACACCCCCTATTAGCAGGCTGGAGGTCAGTATTTGTGGACCATACAATTAGCGACTACCTCTGGGAAGTCTGATTTAATGGAGTGGCTTGAATTTGTAGAAGTCATCTCTCCAGGGGCAGGATGAAATTCGGTTCTCCGGGGAAGCGCTTAGTTGTCCGTAACCATCAGAATTTTCTTCCTCTTGCTGCCCCCAGCTTGGCCTGACCTGTGTTTCAGAAACCATTAGCTGTGGCCGTGGTACCACCACAGCGCTCAATAAGGTGTCTTTGATCAGTGCCTGTTTTCAGAAAGGGACTCAAATCTTGATCTGTAAATGTACAGAGATGGAGAGTCCAGGCTTTTTGGGGAATAACTTCTCGGCGATTTAGTACTGTCATTGCCGAAAACTTGAGCTGAACGTCCAATTCGAATTAGCCTGTTTTAGTAAAAACCGGGTCTTGCCTTGGTCTCACAGGAATACAACGGCTGTGTTGCACCCGGGGTAGGTCAAGAGGAGCTTGTGCATCAGTGCAGGCTGTTCTGCGTGACCCAGGCTCACGCTGCCGTCGGGTGTTTCGGGTGTGTGATGCTGCGTGCTTTACATGTCTTCCCACTAGTTTTCAGCTGGGTTATTTTATTTTATTTTCAACAGAAGGGAGACTAGTCTGGTGGTGGTCCTGCGGTCGGTTGCAATCTGGCTGCGGGCCTCTCCCGCTGCTCAGGCAGTGCCCTCCGTCCCTCCGACATGTCTGCAGTCTGCGCTGACGCTGCAGGCGTCGAGGGCAGGGTCTCATGCTGGGTTTCCGCAGGACCTCACAACCAGAGTTGATTGTAAATCCACCATTTGTTATAAAATACACATAATACTATATTATTTTATATGCTAAGTTTACTCAAGGATTGGATACAAAAATCTCTGTGGACACTGCTTCATTTTGTTTGTGCCCCAATTGCCAGCTATTTTAAGCCTTTGTGTATGAATAATGGTGAAATCTTGGAAATGTGTGTTCCAGGGATTCACCCTGTTCTGGCTCTCTGTTGGATCTGCAG
>JAKFQP010000317.1:27951-115763 GCA_023375905.1 Nycticorax nycticorax
CCCCCCCCCCCCCCCGCCCCCCCGCTTTCTTCCCTTAACTGCAGGCTCTGGCCTCTGAAAACCCATCTGTTTTCTTTCCGTCTCATACATGATCATCAGTAATAAGGGCTCTACAGTCGGAGCTTAGTGAATGCTTCTGTTTATGGTGTGTGAGGCAGGGCAGGCTCCAGTTCGTACTTTTCTCTGTGTGTTGCCGCTGCAGAGATAAAAAGAAAGGGAAGGAACAGAAACTTCTTTTAATTACTGTAAGCAAAACTGATGTGTAGAGAAGCAGCAAGGGCTGTTTTCATATTGATCCTTCCCTGTTCATAATGAGAATTTAAAAAATATGATAAGGCCATGTTTATAAGCAAGCAGCATGACAAAACCTGCCCCAAGGAAAAAAGATCATGTACTTGCAAGAACAGGGGCAGGGTGGCTGGAAATCCCCTGAAGGGCTGTCTGAGACCTCGGCTGCTGGTTGGGATCCTTTTCTTCGGTTTCCTGCGGCAGTGCTCAGTGTCATCTGCTGCCAGAGGACTTCCTCGGCTGTGTATGACTTCCCTGGTGCCTTAGGTGTTGATAAGTTGAAACAGTGCTGGACTGCTCCAAGATATGTTTGAGACTAAGCTTGTGGTCCTATTCCAAGATACTGATCCACAGACATTCCTCAGATCTAGGCTTTATTGAGCCAAGCTGAAAATATATGGTGGTATTTTAAAGTACTTCAAGTACTTTACAGAGTAATTAGTTTAATGGGAAGAGTGGAGATAAATGAAGCAGCACGTGTGCTTGGTTATAGCTCAAATGTAAAGAAAAATTACACACTGAAGCTACAGCTTCTGTAAGAAGCCTGCTGTATGTTTTCATCTTGAAAAAAGAGGACTGTTATAAACTTAAATGAAATGAATCTTATGAGCAGAAAAAAGCAAGGTGTGCACATCCGTGTTCATCTTTCATTTTGCCATGCACTGCGAGGTTGGTCACAAACCTGGAAACAAGTGAATTTTCTGTGCTTTTTTTTCTGGATAGGGCTTTGGGGAACAGTGCACAGCTGTGACTATTTACAGGGAAGTGAAATGAAAGAATTTCAGTCTCCAAGTCTGCTGTCCTATGCGCAGGTACCCGTTACTTGTACAACTTTTTTGTCTTATCCTGCTGGTCTTCGGGAATCTACGTTATAACTGCACAAAAGAACAGAGGAATTTACGTGTATACCAATGGCTTTCTTCGTGGTGTTCCCCTATGAACATTTACATTGAAGTACTCATCCTAAGAACATGAGATAGCAACACCTTATGTGAGGTTTGCATCTTTTGTTTCCTGGGGAAGGAAATTTCCTTGCTGCAAGGAAAAATGGAAAGCTGTCTCCTATCAGGTATGGGATTTGGGGCTGATGTGATGGATGCTGGAGTAACCTTCAGTGCTTTCCCTGCACCACATGGCCAAAACCACTGGAGCTGTTGCACTCCATGGGCTGCAGGTTCCTGCTGGAGAGGTCACTGTGAGCATTCTCTAATGGTGACCGCACCTTGCCGGTTCTGAAGATCAAGTAGTTTGCATGATGTAATTAAAAGGAACATTTTTAATGAACAAAGTGGTCAGAGCAATCTCTTGGCACAAGTCGGTACACAGTACACTGGTTCAGTGAAACACCTCAAGTGGCTTTGTACACGCAGGACGTGTAGAGCGCCGTGTTGGTGCTGGTTGGTGGAGCCTGCAAACACTGTGCTGCATCTCACGGCTCAGCTGTGTTTGTGGTTACTGGCCTGTCAGAGGCAGGGCTGTGCCAAAATAAATGAGCCGACTGGCATTGCGGGAGGCGATTGTTGTAATCTTCAGGTCTACGTTATCTTAATTTTGTGTATTGTGTTTTCAGCATTTTAGGAGTTCATCTTTCAGGTCTTCAATACACAAGAAAATGTTTAATAATTTAATTGGAAGTTCAAATGAAAGTAGCCTGGATCCTAAGGAGAAATTCAGTGTCTCTCAATACCAGCTCTTTAAAGCCGAGCTGGCTCTTGGCTGCACGAGTGACCTTGGGGCAAACCTGCAGCTCTGAGTCAGCGGGGAGACTTCGGATTCCTCTCCGGGTTGTTTCTGAGCTCTCACTGGGCAGCAAAACCGTCGGTCAAAAAACTTGTGGTTTAATGAAGTTGTTGTTCTGCAAAGAGTAAGTTAGAAGAGTTAGCTTTCAAAATATATGCTTGTTCCTCTTCTGCCCTAAAAAGTCTATTTTTTGTTCCCTGATGCCACAGGGCCAAACTTTCTCTCTTCGTTGACTTCAGAAAGAAGACTGTGATTGTGATACTGCATTGGATGCATTGAGGACTGTGTAATTAGCATCTGAAAGCATCACTTAATGGCTTGTCTTCATAAATTTATTTTCCCTTCTTCTGGAAACAAAGTGTCGATATTTTAAGCATTTTAACTGTTCCTGCTTATTTTTTTGCTTCCTTTTATGACATAAAAATTCAGTTTGCTGGTTCATTTTGAGCCTGACTGGAAGGGTGAGTTTGTTTATTTTGGCAGCTTAGTTGTAGATCGGCCAAGGGGAAAATGAAAAACTGTAGCCTGTAGGCATTCTGCGTGTGCTTATCTAAGTACTGCTGGAGCAGGGATAACCGTCTCTTTCATAGTGGAGAATCCACTCTGTGCAGGAAAAAAGGCTGGGGAGAAGCCTCGCTTACTTATTTTTTCTCTTTTTGTTTGTTTGTGTTTTACTGTATCAATTATGCACGGCATCTTGAATGTGAGAGGTCTGTTGGCAGTGTTGGCAGTGGCACAGACACACCTACAAACAGTAAGCTGAGGGTATAGTCTAAAGTACTTCTGCCCAACAGAAGTTTAAATCAATATATTAAATATTTGTTTTTTCTTCTCCTAATGTTTTGAAAATAACTTGAGACTGTGTATCGTCTGTTTGACTATTAATCCAGCAGTGAATCAGAAAACAATAATTTATGTAGGCTCCTTTTTTGGTGTCTTATTCAAAAAAGGACATGCATTCCAACAGCTTGGGCACCGCTGGCTGGTGCCCTGCAAACTCTGCTCTCTAATCGCAGTCAAGGACGGGCGTTGGCGGGCAGTATTGCTGTGGTCCCAACCACCTCACAAATGCCACCGGTGCTGTCGATACCCGGACAGGGCATGTGGAGGGTGCAGAGGGAGCCTTGCTGCCACCTCTGACTCGGTAAAACGTCTCAGCTGGAGTGTCCTCTGCATCCTGCTCTCTGCGGGTGACGCAGGTGCCGCCAGCGGTCGCCAAAGCACAGAGCTTTGCCCTTGAGAGCTGGCAGGTAAGTTAGGGGCGGCTAATTCCTGCTTAATAGGATTTCTAACATCTGGACCACGCAGTATGCTACCATACTGATGTGAGATCCTGAAGAGCTGTATTTTACAAAGCCTGTGATGCTCACTCCGAATTTGCTTTTACAGAGTGCAGGGAAATAGAGCATTGTCATCTATTTCACATTAAAACATTTTAAAGACCTGTATTTATGAACTTTCCAACAAGTTTTATCACTTTGTGTGGTGCTTTATGTGATGTTTTATCCCTGGGGTATGTGGGATTTTTTTCTTATGAGGGATGATAGATGTGCAAAATCCTAATTCATTAGGAGTCAGGAACAGTTCAAATACTCTTGCTGCTCTGTTTAAAAAAAAAACCAAGAAGATACTGGTGATGTAGGGAGAAGGAACTAGACTGAAAAAGTGGGGGACCTATGTGGGGTTTTTTTTTTTGTTTTTTAGTGCTCCTTGCCAAACAGCATCTGCCCTATCTTCTGAGGACTTGGGTATTGGTTTTATATCAGTTCTTTCAAAAATAAACTATTCTTCCTGTTATTCTAATCATACATGTACACTGAAGCCTAATAAAATTCTTCCATTTGTATCTGAGAGAAAAAAAAATATTCTTTTGTTTTGGGAAGGCAGGCGGCTGCGGCTCTGGTGGATTAGCAGATGAGAAGCTTATTCCAGAGAAACAGCTCTTTCAGGAAAATTACTTTGACAGAAAACTCTAATTCATGTGACCAGAATTCACATGCTTTAAAAGTAATTAGGGTGACTGGCTTCAGTTAAAAATAAATACGTAAACCAAATCCAACAGTAGATTTGGCTTTCGCTCGGCAGCCTTTCCCTGGCCGCAGGTCTGTCCTGGCGCTGGGGGAGAGTGGGGTAAATGCCGGGGGGAAGGAGTTAGCAATGGTGGGGTGAGAAGCTTTTATTGCTGGGAAAACAAAATCATTCCTCTCCTTTTAGCTAGAGCTCTTTCAGGCGTCGGAGATGCGAGCAGTGGGCAGCTTGCTGTGGAGGTGCCATGTCCCATGGCTATGCTGCGGGTTGGTAGACACCAGGCGGGAGCTGTGTGGTTTAATGCATTGCCTCGTGAGGAGCAGTACAAGGGGGCACTGAGGAAACTGGGCACGAAGGTATCGAATGCAGTGGGGGCTGTGTGCTGGACCGGCCGCTGCGGGCGTCACCTGTAGGACATCCCTGTGGCTGCTGCCTGGTGTGCCCCACCGTGGGGCGGAGGAGGCTGGACTGGCCATGCAACTCCCCAGTTCCTGTAGAAATGGGAAGGAAGAAAGCTTCAGTGTTTTTCTGATGTCTTTAAATTGTTAAAAAGCCGTTGAGGGGGAGAGGGGAAAAAACCTCTGGGAGAAGTGATGCTTTTGACAGTCTTTTCTTTGTGGCCACTGTACAGCACCAAGCATCATTTCCCCCCCTTCTTTTTGTCCTAATAACAAATTCAAATTATGGATTTAATGCTGCTTTGCTACTGTAAGTTGTGTGCCCGAGGCAGCACCTTTCCACTGACTCATGTTTTCCCTCTCTTAATACATCTGTGGGGGGAGAGGAGACGACTGATGGAGCGCTTGGCTTTTGTGCCCGCCTGGGCGGACCTGGCTGAAGGAAAACCAGTTTGGCTGTATCTTACTTGGGACTAACCCTAATTGTATTTCCTTACACTGCAGAAGTGCATTTCTCTCCCTCCTGCCTCTGATCCTATTGCAACAGAAATCACAGGTTGTGATTAAATAAAAGCAAAATTTGTCCGTGGTGTTTGATCCACATGTGCCATGGCAACAGCTGGATGGGGCAGGAGTTTCCATGTGTGTGCTTTCTTATAAAAGTTTGGAAAAAATAAACTTGCAGAATCAGGATGACTCCTGGTGCAGAATTCACGTGTAAACCAGGCCTGTGGCTGGGGTGGATTGGTGCAGGGACGGTGACGGGCAGGGGGGAGGCGTGGTGGCGTGGACACCTCGTCTGGCTGTGCCGCTGGGGCATCAGCATCCTGCCCTGTCCACGATGGGGACGTTCCGGTGCTGGGGCCCGCTGAGTGCTCGGGCCGGAGGTGAGGGGCGTCCCCAGGGCTTAACAAGGGTAGGCTTGGTCTGCCAGGTGGTACCGGCGCACAGCGGGTGCTCCCCCCGGCCAAGCCTGGCTGTGCCCGAGCCTCATCTGCGGAGGAATGCGCCCGGCAGATTTCCCCCAAAGGAAACATGAGGAAAACATCTTGTTTTAAGAGAGATATTTAATATGTTTTTCATATTTGGAAAGCAGTTAATGTCTGGGAATGTCCTTTTGCTCGCTGGCCAGCACGATTAATATTACTTTTGATCTTTTTTTTGAAAAAAATTTAGATGAAAAGTGATTTATCTGCAACAAAAGCAACAGCAATTACTTACTCTGTATTAATGTTTAAAGTTGCTTTCTTTTAAACATTATTTTTGGGAGGGTAAAAGTTCTTAAAAATAAACATGGTTCAAATTATTTTTAGATTAAAATGCTTTATGGGAGCAGAGTTGAATTCTAGTGTTTGAGCAGTAAACCAGGAAGTCAAGACTTTGGGGAAAACACAGATGTAGAAAGGCCAAATAAAAATGTGCTTTCGACTGACTCAAGCTAATTGCACAGAGTGCCTAATGAGGATGCTCCTGTTATTGTGCTCAAGTGGATCAGTTTGCTGCGTTACTTTGCTGCCAGCCCCGTGCTGGGGCTTGGCTGGCCGTGGGCTGCGCTGTGCCATGCCGGGACGTACTGGCTGGCAGCTGCAGGCAGGGATGAGGTGCAGGGCTTCACCAAAGTGGGGTGGGATGCACCCAGACGTTGCACATGGGAAAGCCTCACTGTTTGTAAAGCGTCGATAAAAACTTCCCTCAGCAGCGCGTCATCATGTGTTTTATATATGAGTGTAAATTAATGCTCCAATAATTCAGGATGTATTAAAAAGAGTGTGTCGGAATTATTTCTGTAGCTTTTTTGCCTGCGAAGCTGAAAGCTTCGTCTGCCTGGTCCTCAACGTTGCAGTCTGGCTGGGAACTGCATAACTGCTAAATGCAGCTCAAGGTTGCAGGATGGAGATTGTGGCATTTTAATATGTGTTAATTGTACCATGGCCCCTTCCAGAGGCAGCAACAGGCCCGATGTCCTGAGGCGGGGGATGGCCCCCTCTGCCCCGCTGAATGGTGGGCTGCAAATCCAGGCCCCCTCCTGCACCGAAAACAGGCAACTGCCAGGGCTGAGCACTGCTGGCTCCATGCATCCGGCTGGGATGCTGCTCATGCCCGGCTGCCTGCAGGGGGGAAGAGAAAAATCTGCTTTGTTTCTTTATTTTTCTCAGTTTAAATGTTTAAAGGGTGTCTCAGCTCATGCGTTAACTTTGGCAGATGTGGTAGCTGGCGATCCATCTGCTGCCTGTACAAGCGGTTTCGGATCCGCAGGTGTGGAACTCTGTGTGGAAGGAGGGAGGCAGCAGATGTTGTCGCAGGTCCCTTATGGGCAGAGAGATTACACTGGCTTTACAGCCAGTGAGGTTCTGGCCCAAGTTTTTCACAGTTTTTATACTAACTTTGTACTTATTTTTCCCCATTTCACTTTTTATAACTTTTTTTAAGATAATAGGTGAGTTTTTGTTTGGTATAGTTTTATTTTAAGACTAAAATCCAGCTTGCAGTAACGCTGAAGAGCAATTTTATGTGGTGAATTCTGGTAGACAAGAATCCTTTTCACCCAGGAGTAAGTTTTCTACGAATGCATTTCCAGAACGCTTTGAGGTACTTACTCAGATTGATATTTTTCATAAGTAGACAATTAAATGCCAATAGACACTTCCAGCAGCAAACAGGGACGTTTTGCTGTACCATTGGTGGTACCGATGGCCCTTGGACTGGCTCAGCTCGTGTGCTCGCTCCCCCCGCTGCCGAGGACACGTAGGTGTTCACATCGCCGCCACCTTTATTAGGCATGTGAGTGACTTGGGATGGGTCTGCCTTCAGACAATGACCTTTATGAACACTTCTGGTTACTTATAAACTTGTGTAAACAGGCTTCATTTAACTCAAATTGCATTTAAGTTAAAATTGCAATTGCAAGTAAGTTCTACTGCAGGAGAAAATGTGATTTTTAGGGAAATAAAACTTAATTACATTGAAGTAATATTTCAACCTCTTGCATCAAGCTCCGATCAGTAAATGCTTGGTCTTTGGAAAATCTTAACAAAATGAACTTGTGATCTGTGTGTCCCACTAATGAGGCACAACCCGGTTGCCAAAATTTTGTGTTATTACTATGTGAAATGCTCAGATTTAGTTAAAAATCAGGTAAGTTCCACAGATGTGATTTGTAGGAAAGTGGGTGAAAACTGCCCAGGGTTGCACATTACGGCCAGCCTGGTGCGGCAGCAGGCGGGAGCTTGGGTGGTCGGTGGCTGCAGTGGGTCTGAGCCCACCCAGAGCTGGTTCACAGGGGGAACTCTGGCCCTCTGCTCCCCCCACCTCCCCAGCGTGCCCGTGTCGTTGGCACGAGCGTGGTTCTCCTGTATCGCCAGCACGGGAGTCCAGAGACCAGAAGGGTCCCCCGGGCAGTGAGCAGAGTCCTGTGGGCTGGGATGCATCGAGTTTGGTTCTTTGCTTTTTCTTCCAAATGCTTTCTGCCTCTGGCTATGCTGTGTCTAATTAATAATAACATATTAAAAACCAAGACTAACCTATTGAATCCATAATGTGTGAATAAGCTAAAAGGATAACCCCAAGTCACTTCTTCCCTACTTATAGAAAATAGAACTGAGTTTTCGTTTTGTATGAAGACCTTTCTGGTATGATAGCACATTATGTACTGCATACATGATTTTCAAAGGAAACACGGTTTATCCTTCTCATTTGATTAAAGTCTGTGATGAGCAACAGCGATTTCCTTTTACTTACACCTTCCATTATGGTCCTACGGAACGCATTTGGGTGGAAGTATTGCGATGGTTGGATTATTGTGCAAAATCACCCATGTTATTTTCAGCCTTAAAAGCCCGAAGTGATGTGAGTCCACCCCAACTGGGACAGAGACACCTGAAAGCGGTTCTGCAGGGCTTCTGTGTATTAAATCCTGTGAAGCAAACCGCTCCTGCTGGCACTGTCCTGGGCATCGGCTCTTTCCCAGGGTTTGCTGAGGGATGGCAAAGTGACCGTGGCTGCAGGGGGGAAGCGGGGCCGGGGCTGACCCACCTCAGCTCCTTGGTCCCAGGATTTGGTTCAGACTAAAGAATACAAATTGTTCAGATGCGGCTGCGCCGAAAGCTCAGTACAACACAGGCAAAATAAAGATTAAACTCGAAACTGATCTTTAGTTAATCCCTTCTACAAAAGCACACCTAAAGAGATCTTTTACACTTCTGAAGCCCATGTGTGTTGTAGTAAAGTAACAAGACTTTCCAAGAAAAGTCTGTTATTTCTTGTTTTAATATGTGAATAATCTTTCAGGAGTCGATACAAAACCATTATTGGTTTAATGTCTTTCAGTGTTTCAGTAACTGATAGCTTGCTTTAGTTCTTTAAAGCTGAAATTTTTCTTGCCTGGAATCTGTTCAAACATTTCTTTAAATAATTCAGAGTCTGTTGGATTTCTGGATCTTAGTGTGAAAATAATGTCCCTTTTAAATTCCTCCTTTGTGCATAGCCAAAAACCCCAAACCTATTGAAGCTGGAATTTCAAATTCAGTAGATGATGTGATCATTGTTGAAGAAGGAAGGAAGTAAAAGCCAGTTTTGTGGAAAACAGGTCTAGTATTAAATATACGGATATTTCAAGCTGGAGTACTTGTGGATGAATACTGGAATAATTCTAAGTTGGAATTTTTTCTGCGATATACATTTAACTAAAAGGCAGCGGGGCTGCATATGGGTATAGTCACCAGCGGCTCCGGGTCCTGGCGTGTGGGCAGCTGGAGCAAAGGCAGGGATGTCCCATGTCCCGCTGCCTGCGCTGGGATTGCCATCGCCCTGGGCCGGGTCTCGGGGCTGTGCAGGGCTGACACAGCTGGGTCCCTAGCATGGTGCTGGGGTGATGGAGCCCCTCGTTTCCACACTCCTCTGCTCCTTTCCTACGCTGAAAGACCATGGCATGGCAACTCCTTTGGGTTACTTTACTTTGCTATACCACAGGCAATACCTATCCACACAAAGTGGTGGCAAGGTGGACAATATAGGCCAAAAAAAAATTCTATAAAATGCACAGTATGTGCAACATCCACGTGAGTATTTTCTTCGTCCTTTTTTCCCTGCTCTGTCCCTTATGGCAGAGCTTAAGGAGGCAGTGCAGGGGGGGTGGCAGGTTTGCTCTTTCCACTTGGATCTCCTGTGCTTGGTTTCTTGTTCTTGGCATTAGGTAGGACCCTTGTCATGGTGCTGTTGACAGCCCTGGCTGGCTGACGCGCCGTTGCTGGGCTTGGGATGGACTTGCTCCTGGTTCAGAGCTTCTTCACCTCCTTAATTGTTTGGTAATATAGAAATTGTTTTGTGCTTCATATTCCTGTTGATACCTTCACAAAAATTGGCTGGGGTGGTTTTATTCTGGATGCATGAGCTCAGTCTTGACTGAAAGAGCTTATAATTTCCGCTGTTGTGGCTGATGCAATTAGGGTTTTTTTGGTCATCTTAGCACTATATGATGAAGGGATGTGGCTGGAGCAAGCCCATTTATTAAGCCATGGGTCAATTCTGGATATCCAATAGTCCATGACTCACTCGCACATTGCTCTGTGATACCATCCTTTATCTGCAAGTCTGCTCTGTTGAACATCTGCTGATTTTAATTTGCCTCCTTGAAACTGCCTTGGCATGGGTTATCCAGGATGAGCATACCCATCAGCAGCTCATTTGGATACAGGATAAGTTTTCTTGTTGTGGGTGATGTTGCACAGTGCTCTCCAAACTGGACCTCTAGGCTATGGCAGAGATGTTTCCTAGTTGAATCATCGTTACTTTGTGCCATCCTCATCACATACCTGATCTCCCTGTGTGGTTTGCCCTTGTTATCAATGTGGGATTAGCTAGCAGAGTATTTTGATTAATGCAAGCAACTCCTGCTGGGTAACATTTTCTGTTTCAGGATGCTGAGAGTCTAAACCTTCAGGCTCACCCACTTTGATACAGTTGTTTGTTCTTTTCATTTTTGGTGTACAAAACATAACTCCACTCATAATGAGTTTATGCAGCTAAAACTGCCCCATTCCTAAAGGGGAAGATCCCACCATCACTCTGTTGCATCTGTATTTAGTGTATTATAACCAGCACTTCAAAAATCCTCTGTGTTTAGGAACGCTTGTGCTACTTCAGAAGAGAGGTTCTGCCTCTCGTGCTGCTTGCCCACCTGGGGCTTGTTTCTGTTAGGCTCAGGGGTTCCTCTCTTGTCACAGCCTTCACTGCTTTGCAATCTTGATGCAATAGGTTCAGCATTTTTTATAATCAGAAATGGTACACTATTTTTATTGAACCTGCACAAATACCTCCAGTATTGTACCCACATTCCAGTTTTCTGTCAAAGTCCGTATCATCATATCTGGAGTGCAAATATGATTAGGTATCAGGACAGTTCTCTGAAGAACAGTCTATGAATTTCTGTCCTTCCTGAAGTGTCTCAAGGTTTGGCAACTGGTTCCTTGGATTTTTTTTTTTTTTTTTTTTTTTAGTTATACACATCCCCACTCTTTGCAGGCAGGGAATCTACTGGTTCCTCCCTAGCTGGTGGGACCTGAGCTTCAAATCCACAGTGAGCTAAAAAATATATCCTCGAGAGTGCTAGGAGTTGTGAACACTGTAAATAAAAGCAGCAGTAGCAGAGAGATAGGAAACAGATGTTGTGGCTTCTGGTTTTAAATTTGGTGACCATTCTGGTGAAACACCTTAGACTTACTAGATGCAAAAAGATGCTACAAAACCACACAAACCTGTCGGGTTTGAATGTTGCTGCCTCAGATGGTGGTGGTTACCACGCTGGCTCGCAAGCTGTAGAAACTTGAAATAGGTTGTGAGACCCCCCCTGTCTTGACTTTGGTAAAAACTTGCTATTTGAGTGGCAAAATTACCCAAAGGAAATGTCAGTGAAATCTGCTCATCTTCTGAATAGGAATATGCTCCATTTCCAGAAGAAGGAAATGAGACCTTTTGTGGAAAGTTTGGAACCAGCTGCTTCTTAGTGGTCCATGTATAAACCCAGACCACCTGCATCAATGTGCGTGCATCTCTACAGGCTCCTCTCCAATGCGCTGGGAAGCACACAAGTGCTGCAGAGCAAGAAGGACCTGATGGGTGGTAGGACATGTTGGTGGTCCATGTTGATGCCTGTGGCTGTGCTGGAATACCCATCTCATGCAACTCATGCTTTTATTCCACTGAGGTCATTACTTTGCACCCCTTGAAGCAGCCACAAGTGTGTGTCCTCTGTCGTTAAGGTCAGGCTAGTGCAATGTCGGAAGAACTTCTACTTTGAGGGTAGAAGGAGAATAAAACTTTTCTTACCAGGCAATGTAATTGTACAGCACCTAGGTTGGATGAGTTACAGATAGCTTTTGGGGTGCTGAGTTGTGGTCAATGCTTTGGTGAATATAAGTTATGCGGTTCAGTGATTTTAAGAATGGTTATTGCCACTATACTTGCGTGTGAAAATATACCTTTTGTCGCACGCACTACCTTTATGAAGTATATAAACAGGGGTTTTCATCTGCTTTCCATTTACTGTTACATTTTGTTGTCTTTGCCATGGGCATTTAAAACTGAGATGTTCTAAAGAGCCCTGCATGAAATTTTAAAGAGACTGGACCTTTCATCTGTGCAACAGCAGGACACCAGATAGATGAACAAGAAAGAAAGAGAAATTGTTTTTGAAGCAATAGCAAAAAAAATAACAGTAGAAGCAATTATTTTATCAAAGGTTTATTTTCTTTCTTGTTTTTTAAAGACCTTTCCTCAGTTGAAGTTGGCTACCTTCTTAGGTATGTTTGATTTGTGGTTTTCACAAGGTCCAAATGAAAAATGTCAGCTGGAAGATGTGTATTGTTAATGAGCAATCACAATGGCACCAGTGATTTCAGTGAATTTTGGTGCTCAGAGAATTGCAAAACTCTTGTGTTCTATCCTCAAAACAGGCACACGTTTCTCTTTCATATCTCAGTCTGTTCCTTGACTGTGGACAGACCTTTTCAAAGAGTAAGGATGGAGTTAGTCTTTGTTTGTCATGTTCTTGCTTGTAGTGAAATAAATTGTGTTCCTTATGATAAAGAGCTAGATTATGATCCATCAATCCCCTCTTTCAGGCCATTAAGCAGTAATCTCCACTTAACGTTGCTTTGGCTTGTGTTGGTGACCTGACTGTGAGAAGTTCAATCTTGCATTGCTGGTTCCAGCTCCTTTCAACTTGCTGCCGTTTTTGATTAGTTTTCCTTCTGCTGAATTGTCTCCTGCCTGTTGCTCTTCACCCCGCTGGGAGATGTTCCCCCAAGCTGAGTGGAGCTCCAGCTGGACTCCACCGGTTGGCTGGGGTGGCACTCACCTGCTCTGGACGTACAGTTGGAATAGCTTCAGTTTTAATTTTGATGGTGTTCCGGTGGGAAGGAAAATAAAATTCCTCTCCTTGTATGTTTATTGTATGACGAGCTGGGAACAGACTGCAATATTGCTGGGTTCTCCTAGGCTTGATTTGGCGCAGAAGAAGGGTTTAAGGAGAGAGCAAAGCCACCAGCTGTGACAGCACAGAGTTGTGGGGAGGAAAGTAACATACGGGGCTGGGACCAACAGCTTGGCTGTTCTTTACTCGGATGCTAATAAAAACATTATTCTGGAGGGGCTGTGTTGTCCAGAACATGCAGGACTTAAGAGACCATGTTGGACGGCTTATTTAAGGATGAGGAAAACTTGGAGAAATCTAAAATATGAATAAACATATCTCGTATGCCTCAATTTCAAATATATATACCTTGCATTAATTAAATAGGGCAAATGGGCAGAGAAGGGGTTTTGTACTGCCAGTAAATATTGAAGCTGGGATCTTGTTTGAATTAAGATGATGTCTGCTGGGTGAAAGAGATCTACAGAGATATATAAGGCCAAAGCAGTCCATACTGTCTTTACTGAAAAGCATATTTATATCTTCCAGACTAGTAATTAATCACTCGGTAGGATTTTTTGGGACATGCATTCACAGAAGATCTTTTTGTACTGCCAGGAACCACAAAGCATGGGCACAATTAAAACGCTGATTTAATTTATTATGTAGAGGCATGGAATGGGAATGTTTTAAGCAATGTTGACAGGCCAGGATTTCAGAACCACCTATTTTTTTAAAAAAGAGAAAACAAATGCTGTTCCTTACAAAAATTAAATTACATTAATAGCAGCTTTCTAATACACTACTGAGAAAGAAAATAAAGTTTTGGCATTAATTAAGATGTGAAGAAATGGTATAATTTTTAAAGAGAATACATTTCAAAGTTGTCTATTTATAAAAATAAAAGATACTGCCTTTTTTTGAAATGCACTTTAAAAGCATGCGGCTCTTTTGAAAAATTAAAAATGATCGCTGAAAAGTTTTTGTATTCTGATAGTTTCTTCTTTGGTTAATCGTGGGAGTCTCTGCAGCTCCTCCGGTGCCTTCATGTGCTATTGATACCACTGACGGGGACTTGCAGAAGCAAGACTTTGACCATGATCAGTCTGTGGGCAGCCGGGGTTATCGGACTGCTGCAGCCTCGGGCGCTGTGCAGGTACCTACACAGGGGCTGCCCTCTAGGGCAAAAAAGCAGCTGTGTGGTGACCGTAGATTCATAAGACGTCATCCATGTGTATGTTTACAGCTGCCCACTTTTGCAGGGTCCCTGTGCTGTTTTACTGTGTGTGTGTGTTTGAAGGAGAGGGTCCTCAGCATCGGAGGACTTGGAAGGAGGGGAGCGGCCGTTTCTTTCTCTTTCTGTGCGAGGAAGCACCTGTGTGAGCTTGCAGCATGCTTCTGCACACCGACGGCTTGTGAGGGCTCCTCACAGCTTGGGAAGCAGCTCGTTATCACAGCTGAGAGAAGCATCCAAGGGTTCAGGATCTGATCTGGTCACCCTGGCCTGGCCTGAGCAAATGCAGAAAAGCGTGCAACATCCAAAGGCAAACATGCGTCTTGCTCCTGTTTGTATGTTATTTAAGGGAAGGCATTTTTCTTTCTTTAAAAAAAAAATAAATTAGTAAAGTCTGATGCACAAAACATGTACATCCCAGGAGCAAAGGGTGCTTTTTCTGCAGTAAAGTTCCTGAGATGTCCAGCAATTTCCTTGCCATGCTTATGACTTCTATTTTTGTTTCTTCCTCTGCTTCAAATATGAAACGTGGAGGTCTCATCAAGGTATAGGGTTATGCAGGAGATAAATTAATTACAGCTTTAATTTGCTTGGATCCAGTTGGAGCAACTCAAATATTTTAAATGTAGAATATAACATGTTATGTTTTTGTGGTCTGGATGGTTTTCATGTTCTCGAAAATTACATTGTACTGAAACATCAAATGGGTTGAGGTCACAGCTTGGGGCAGGGCTGCACAATGAGTGGTCACCAGCTTTGTGTCACCACCATCTATCATAAAAAAGCCTATTTGCTATCTGGGTCTTTGGTAAACTATGGCAGTATAATCTGAACACCATTTATCAAGAAGGTGGACAGCCCTGGATAAGAACACATTTTTTTGTTCAAGAGTTCTTGATTGTATTTCCCCTTACTCGTGGATACCTTCGCATGATGTCAGCAGTAGATGTCATCTCACACTTTTTTCTCCTTTTCTGTTGTACATCGTCATGCCCTGTGGTCATGGAGGGGTGGCCCTGTCCGTGGCACACCACGGGGAGCAGCCACCAGCAACGCTCGGTGCGTGGTCACCTGCAGGATGGTGATGTGGCATGGCAATGCCGAGAAATGCTGTGTTTTTCTTCTGGGGATGCTTGTAGAAGTATGATGAGCTGCAAGGCCAGGCATGCCTGTCTGCTCGCCATGAAGTGCTTCTCAGGGCAAGATGGGAGTTGGATTGTCTCTGCGAATTCCTGGTATTTCTGTGTTGTGCAAAGAGTAGCAGCACTTGAACATGTAAAGGATGCCCAGCGTTCCCAGTCTGCAGTGTTTTCTGGTTTTCTAAGAGTTATTGCTCTTCTGCCCACATATGCAAGAGAGGATGAGACAAATTCTAGATAAGCTATTATTCAACTTTTCATTTGACATTGTGCGAGTATCCTCCTATCCAGCTTGAGAAATACCACTCGTTTTGAAAGCTATTATCATGTGTCATCTTAGCGATCTGTGAATTAATAGAAATGTGCTTCCATTTAAGGTCATTTGTATGACCTTAAATAACGTTTAAAGTAATTGTGTGATCATTGCTTCGAGACATTATGATGTGTGTGTGTTGCGGAGACTGTTTTCTCTTTGAGTTATTTGTCACTTTTAGTGTGACTAGAGAGAAATCTGCTGGGGCAGTCCTTTCACGTAGGACCTGCAGGATTCTGTGTGGGATTAGGGTTGTACGATCTCTCTTTGCCACTGCAAACGTTTCTGGAATATTGTCCATTTCCTGGGCTGACACTTGGAGAAGGGCACTGAAACAGATTCAGTGAAAATCCACAAAGGTGATTAAATAAGTGGAAAATTTATCTTACAGTGACAGATCAAAAAAAAAAAAATCAAGCCTCTTATGTTATCAAAAAGGCACTTAAGAGGTGACTTGAACACGGTCAATAAGTGCCTACACAGGCAAAAGAAATTTGAGAATAGAGAGCTTTTAAAAGTAGCAGAAAGAAGTATAATGAGATTTAGTGAATTGAATTAAAGGTAGACAAAAATTTGACTAGAAATAATGTACGTGTTAATCAGGCAAGGTGATTAATCACTGGAACAGCTTAATGGTCATTATGGTGGATATTTTAAAATTGAGATTGGATGATTTTCCAAAAGCTGCAGTTCAAGTGCAACTATTGAGCTTTAAACTGGAAATAATACAGAAAATTCCGGTGGCCTATATTATGCAAAGTGTCAGATCAAATCACCACACTACCTAGAGTCCTGTGAATTAACAAGGCACTTCTGTTTCTGAATAAACACAACCTCTAATAATTTCCTGTTTCTTGAATAATTCAGCAGTCCTTCCATCCAGTGGTTTTGATATGACGTTTTATTCCATCACCATGAATCGTCTGAACGTGGGATTTCTTCAGTGATGATCCAAAGTACAGAAAATAAATGATAATGCAATGAGCTGTCAGGAAAATATATTAAAAAAATATCCTTGATGTTTCTGCCTTTTTGTGTATCCTTATCCATTTTTCTCTTAAATCTCCTGTGCTTAATGCGACTGTGGCACCCCATGTCAAACACCGTGCTATGCAAGGCTGGAGTGACAATCCCTGCTTTAATTTTGTTGCCTTTTGTGAATGTCACAACATCAGCGTTGTCTGTTTCATTATTTGGTATTTACTGTGTTTATGCATGTACGTCGTATTAGTTTAATGATAGAGAGCAGTGATGGGATAAACTGCAAGGAACTGAGCGAAGTGACAAAGGAGATAAAGGGTTTTCATTTTAATAAACTGCACACTAACACGTACTGTTAAAAAAATACTCCTCTTGCTGAAATATGATGCAATACGGAGTGAATACAATGAATTATGGTCACAAAGATATAACACCAAGAGTGGCTGGACTGTCATCCTCAATCAGAGGCATACCTTTTGGAAATGACTTTGAAGGTTATCTTGGAATAGCTTTCCAAATTGACTTTACATTTCAAGTGCAGAGGAATTGATGGATGGATGGAGAGGTAGTCAAGGAAATTAAATGTGGGTGACCATCTGCATGAGCAGAGATTTTTATACAGGGTAACACCTGACCTATTTATTTTTATCATAAAGTGATTACATATTGTGCCCAGAGTTCTGTAATGATGATATACACCATAGAGCTTTGTCTCTTCCAAACAAGATCTCCATCAGTCTGGTCCTGTAAACAAGATTGACCTGCTGAGAAATTACTACATTAGATACATTTTCACAGATGCTCAGAGAGCAGGATGCAAATCTCCATCGGGGTGGTGACGCTAGTCAACCTGATTTCTGTTATTCATTGAGGGGAAACGAGTCACGTCTTTGATCTTCAGCATACTTGTTTTCCTCAAGGTCTTGCCAAAATACCTTGGCTTTAGGGGACACTTCCATTTGGGATCTACATGGCACTAACCATCTTGGCCAAGGTGCTGGTGGGACAGTTCATTGTGGGTGAAATGAGAGATCTCTGTTTCCCTGGATGACTGCTGATAATGGGCTCAGCAAAGGGGTTGCTGTTGCATCCCTCCTCATAGTTCTCTGAGTTGTCAGGCATGCAGGACTTGGGTTATCCTGTCTCTGTTGCTGGATGTAATCCAGCTGTGCAAATCCTGAGGAGAAACGATGGGGGACCAGTAGAAGACCCCATAGTGACGGGGCTTTGTGCATGGCTGCAGCAGTGGGGTGTCCTCAGTGTGCGTCTGGGGACTTGCTGCAGCACGCTCTCACCTTTGCACCACACTTACCTCTCCTCACCTGTACAAATGTCGTGATAATGTGTTTCTCCATTAAATTTGAAAAATAACAGACTCCTATTTCTCTTTAATACCTACAAAAAATTACAGGAGCGTTTATTGTATATGTTGGTGTTTTCTCTTATTTGAAGACAGTTTATTCAGATACTCTCCTTGCTTTGCTTGCTTGTATTTTTTCCTCTCCCCTTGCTTATATTTGTTTCTTCTCCTCTTAGATTTTCCCATTTACTTTCCCATTCCTTTCCTTTTGTACATGATATTTTAGGCACACAAGAAAACCTGTGTAACTAAGTATGTTTTTTGTGACAGAGGATCTAACTGTTTGTATTTTGTTCAGATATTTTCCTTGTTATATTCTGTTTATTTCCTTCTGCCCAAACGATGAGCCCGTGTAGATGAGAACCCAGGTTCCGCTCATTCACAGCCTGCCGACGTGCCTTCAGTGTTTAACTTGCACAGGTCCTCCTACACGAACACATTTATTTAAATAGTCGAAGTAAAGCCTAATGAGGAATGCGTGTTTGCATATGTTAAATGCAGTATTAACTCGTTCTCGCTAGTGCCGTGCTGATCACATCTTATTCTCCCCATCCCTTTGCCTCCCCTGTTCAAGCCCACCCCCAGCCCTGCCATTCAGCTCCTCATTTCAGCCCCAGCCGGGCCCTTGCTGGCGCTGAGGTGAGACCAGGCTCACCGATGGGAGCGGGAGAAGCTCGTGGAGATTTCAGCTGCCCAGAGATTTTTTTCACACTGGAAATGCTGGAGTTCATAGGGAAGAAAGTGACCAAAGGCCGTGGTAGCGCTGCCTTTGCGGTGGCAGCGTAGCCAGATCTGGTAGGAGGGAACGAGTGGATGAAGCAATGACACTTTAATTTCCAGATCTATCAAATGTGATAGAAATAATAGAGTAAGATTTTTTTTTTTAAACTATAAAAATAGTCGAGTTTTCAGAGCAAATTTGTCTGCAATTTAAGGCTACTAAAAATAACACATACAGAGATCTTTACATTGGAATTCGAAGGACTCTTTCATTTATGAACTGACCAGATAAGTTTTAAAAAATGTACGTGAAACCACAAACAGATTTTCAAACCTGTTCCAGGACAAGCAAAATTTCGGTATGATTTACAGGATTCCTAGGGGGAATGCTTCACAGTGCAAGCCTCTGTTCCTTCTGGGACATAGAGGCATTTGTTATACGTGTGTCCGTGTTTTAGGAAGCAGGTATTATTCCATGTACTGGTACCAAATGGTTTTGTCCCAAAACGGGAAGAGTTTTATTGCGCTGTTGATGTCAGGGTCGGGAGGCCAGGGCACACCTGTTTGTTTGGCTCTCGGCAGGAACTCCCGCCGTCGACATCTTTTGAGATTTATTCACACACTGGAAATTGCAGATGACAGTTTCTCTGACTTTCTTTTGAGATTCATGGTTTGCAAAGTTTTTTTTTTTTAATGAGCTGTTAATTCATAACAGTATTCACTAGTGATGTAAAATAGAAGTCTGCTGCTTTCCAAGCTGGTTTGCATTGTGCTGTAGTTTGCAGTTTTTAAAAGAAAAGGATTTATTTCCTCCTGAGATTTCTTTTTTAGATCTCAAAATTTCCTAAGAAGAATTTTTTAAACTTGTTTGTGGTTAATATTTGCACAAATGTGTGCAACATCTGACTGTAAGCAACTGCATGTGCATTGTTGCATTTTTATAAAGGTATTATCTTAGATATAAACCCCCACATCTGCATTCTTCTGAAGCCTTCAATGGCGTTCGCCGTGTCGGTCTGGGTACAGCACAGCCGCCTCCTGCTCCCATCGGGACTTGCTCTTAAAACCTCCTGGACCCTCTGATGCGTGAACTCTCAGATGCAGGAAGCTTGTGTCTAAACTGTCTTTTGGTGTGAAATCATGCAACTATCTAAAATTAGAATATCGTCTTGTCAATATTGTAATGCATTTGCATAATAATGTGATTTGATTAATTTTTGCGCAATAACATGATTTCAAACGGGAGAGGGAACTGATGGTGGGAGTGCGGAGCCCTTCGTTTCGCTGTAGGCACTCCTGCGAGCCTTCTGGTGCACGTATGGGTTTGAGGCAGCAAGAGGACGATTACAGTAACGTTTCGTTGCTTGGCAAGTTGTGAGACTGCACAAAAAGCAAGGCAGTCCCTCTCTTGTTGATTTAATGAAAGCTTTGGGTACCATATGATGGGCCAAAGCAAGTACAGGGGAAGGATGTTGCTGCTGCCCTCGCCATGGCTCCCCAGTGCAAAAGATGTGTGGGAGAGTTAAAGCTGACAGTGTGTTATGCAGAGTGCTGAGGATAAATCTGGGTGCTGGCCCTTGATTTGTCTGAGTTTTAGACATTTAAGTGATTTCAGACAAAAATGGCTCGTGACTTCAAGGCGAGTGCGATGGTTCACTTTTGCACTGCTGGTAATTCAACATCTTCAGCCTGGACCTAAGCAGATGGGCTGTTCGAGAGCTGGAGCGTACGAGTACCTGTGGCTGTGCTCAGTTCTGGGTAGGGGCTTTGGGTTTGGCAGATGCCTGCATTGCCCTTGCAGCCCATATTAACAGCAGAATCTCAGCTTTGAGGTGCAGGATGGGAGAAAGCACAAATGTGTTTGGAAAGCTGGCAGGCAGAGAGCAGAAGCGGGCAGCCCGCGCCGGCCGGAGGTGGGAGGCAGTGCCGTCACGCTGCTCGGAAGATGTTCAGTAAAACGGGGAGAGGTTGTGAAGAGCCAGGAAAGCGAAGCGAAGGAGCCTCTGTCTGAGGAGGGGAGAAGAGGTGGCTAATGGAGGGCTGCGGAGATGTGTGATACGCTCCAGGTGATGGATGGGGAAATTATCTTTGCAGTAACGCTCCAGACAGGCTGTGAACAGAGCAAGAGTGCATTTGTCAAGGGCAGAGAAGAGGATGCTGCAGTAATTGAGAAATGTCTCTCTTCTTAAGACTAGGAATTTAAGGCAGCACTGCCCTTGCAATTCACTCTGGCTGTGTGGGATGCCCCTTCCTTTCAAAGTACGTGGGTTTTGTCCCATAAAAATGTATAAGGTTTAATTATAAATGGCAGTATATGCCCCTTACCTTTTGTTTGCTTCTAAGACATCCCTCTGCTGTGTCCAGACTGGGATGTTGTGGCCTCCTGGAGACTCCCATGGTGATTTTTGGTATTGTGTGTTTTGTTACTGTAGGAGTAAAGTTGGACAAATACTATTTGCTGCTGCAAATATTAAAATATTTGACATCTGGCAAAGTCTGGCAAAACATGCCAGGAGAATGAGCACTCGCAACCACTCTTGGTAGTCAGGTACAGCAAAGAGCTATCATGCCTAATACTTCAGTTTTTCTGCTCAAGCATTTTAATCCATTTTGCTTCTGAGCGATACTAAACATACAAATAATTTCACAAAGTCAGTTCTTCAGTAGTGTAGAAATAAAATCGAAATGAGAAATTTTCACTCAAAGAACGCATCAATTTGGTAACTGTGCGCGGGGCCAAGCTGTAGCTGATAAGAGAGGGATGAATGCTTGGCAATGGAGGCTTGGCGATCATATTGTTATTGCTCACACCAGTGGCTGAACCAGAAGCGGTCGATTGCATCAGTAGGGAATGTCAGGATGCTGCGATCAACGTGCGTGCAGCAGGTGCCCGGGCTGGCCTCGGCCACCAGCTCGGTTTTCCTGGCAGCTGGAAAATGGGTAAGAGCGAAGCTGTGGCTGTACCTGCAGGGCACCGCTCCCACCGCCGCGGGGAGGGCACCTGTGCCCCCTGGGTCCGCAGAATCTGGGGGGGTGGGGGGTGGGTGCGTGTTCAGACATCAAAGATGAATATAAATAGGAAAGAAGCCAGAGATAAAAAGGACCATAAAGCTGAAACAGTCCACAGAGATATTACATGTTTATAGCGGGGTCTGTGGGAATAATGGGTGTTTATAAATGAGTTCAAGGGGATAATGTGTATTGAAATATGAGTCCGGAGGGAGAGTATGTATTCAAAAACTATCTACTGTATATAGCATAATAATCCCAGTATTTCATAAACTCGTAGGAAAGTATTAAATAAAAATAAATTACAAATGTCTGTGGCTTGATTGCAAATCATTTCAGAGAAAAGGGAAAAAAACCCAAAACTTTGCAAAATGTGGAAACCATCTTGTGTTAAACAGCACCAGAAAAAAAATTATAATTGTAAAAAGTAAATGTCAGTTACAGTTATTACAGTGGCCATGTTGTTTCCAATAACAATTTGGCATTTTATTTAGTCTGTAACAATCTACAATTTAAATTTAAAATAAAGATTTTTCTTTTATTTCCCTCTGAAGTTGTGTGCCAAGCACAGCAGAGCAGAATGTAACATCTGTTGATGATTAAAACAAGCTTTCCTATGGGCCCTGAATACAAAGTAAACATGGATTTTATCCATAGTCAACAGCATTTACAAATGTAAAGGGAGGAAGCTACTGAGTTTTTGAAGAATGAGCTGTGAGAGAGGAAATATAAGTATGGGGACGGCAGATGGCGATAATTAGTTCCATATCGTGAAAGGCTTCTATTAAAAAATAAAGAGGACAGAGTCCTGTATTATGCTGCTGTTTTATTAAAGCGCCCTTTATTTGCCGTCATTCCCCCCCTAGTTGAGCAGCACCTTTGCTCGCTGGCCTGGCCTGAACTGGGCGAGGGCAGCTGATGCCCGCGGAGGCGGGCGGCTGGCAGTGAGCACCGCCACTCAAAAGAGCTCTTTCCCTAGCTTTTCCCCACGTAGCACTATAAACACTTGGCGGGCAGTAGGCAAAATTTGGGAGGAATTTATTACGTGGACCTGTAGGCTAGTAATCTTGCATTTGATTCTGTTTTAATTTAGATTTAGGGGCCGGGGTATCAAAGGTTAAAGGCTACTGTAGCTCAGTGATGCCCCTTGTCTCCAACTTTTGCCCTGTTTAATCATGCGTTGCTGATTCCCAGCGCCGTGTTCAGCTGTCGTCACTAAAGAGCCGCTTCATTTTCTCTCTTACCACGGCAAAATGCTTTTTTGCGCCTCTAGTCTGTATGTCTCCTGCATGGTCTGTCTGCATTTGCGACGTCACTCAGTTTCACCATGTTTAAAGAGATAATTATTACTGCTGGAATAGTTTCGTTTCTTAGGGCTTTGCTCAGCCTGTTTGCCTTGCTTTGTCTTGCTTTCATTGCTTTTTCCCCCCAGTTACATTTAAAGTAGAGTGCATTAAGTGAAGTGTCAAAATGGAATTCCAGTTTGCTGAGATTTACCTGCTTCCCAGGGAGAGGACAAACCTCCTTCAGCTCGCAGGGCCTGAGCCAGCCCCAAGCTTGCACAAGAGCTTTTTGACTCTCCTCTCAAATCTGGGCTGTTTTCGGTTTGCAACAAAAGCCACCTTTTTTCCCTTCTTTTTCTTCTTCCCCCCCTCCTCTCCCCCCCCCCGAAAGTATTTTGTAGCGTTCCAGTTTGTATGTCATTTTGGAATTCATTTCAGTTTTTAATTGCAATTTCTTCTTTCCTCACTTCCATCCTCCTTGAATTTTCTTTCCAACTGGAAGCTGTTATAACTGAGCTCTCAGCACAGGCACCCGTGGCAGTGCCTTTGTAGCCCTGCACAAACACACACAGTGTTAATCTGGCGCTCGCCCGCCTTTTTTTTTTTTTTTTTTTTTCCCTTTTCCGTCATTTTATAATTACCCGAGGTGGTAACAGCTCTTAAGAGCCTCGTCTGTCACCCTGGAACCAAATGCTTTTCATTGAAAATTAAGGAGAGGCTTCAAAAGTTTTAGTTCTTTCAGCAATGAAACATAACAGTCCTCCAGTAGAAAGAGTATTTTGATGATGGATCCCATTACACCGAATAATGTAGGATGTAAGTATGCTCTTGTGGTTAAGAGGAAACATAAAGACTGGAGGCTTGTGCTTGCTTTCGCAGACGTGCGAGGCTGGCTGCGAGCGCTGCCTGCAGAAGGCACCGTGCGAATTGCAGGGGCTCTGTCGAGGTGTGCAGAGCCCGCCTGTGCCCCCCAGGATCCCCCCACCCGGCAGCAAAGGCGTTGGGAGAGCAGAGCCACTGGCCCTGCTGTTCCCCCAGGTGTTAATGAAACTATCTCCTTAGGCGGCATATCTGGCCCACTGTTAACTATTGCAGTGACAGTGAGAAGGTGCTGAGCAAGGAGGTGGTTATTACTGGGTTAGAAAGGAGGCAATTTGTCGTGATGGTATGAAAAAGATGCATTAAATTTAAATATATAATGCAAAAAGAAAAACTGCATGGAATTCAAAATGACTTTTAAATTGCTGAAAGAATGTACAGAAAGAGTTTTAGGCAAAATAAAACTAGATCAAACCAAAATAAGCGTCCAGATCTGCTGAGGCATATGTTTTGGGCAGAGTTTCCCTAAACTCATAGCTTTAGCAAAGTCTTCAGGTAACAGATATTATACTTAAATGTCCAACTTCAAAGAGAAACGACTGCAGAAGCAGCCTTGCTTTTATTTTTAATTAAAAATGTGAAAGCATTACCTGAGTGGACCCCAAAAGTTAAAAAGCAGAAGGCAAATAAAATGTTATGTCTTTTAATGTCTTTGAAGTTGAATCTTACAATTGCTGGATCCCGTTATCTTGGGGGGGTTGCGCATGTTTGCGGGTGGGTGTCCTGCATCAGGCTGGTGGTGCGGGGATGGGTGAAGCAGTGGAGATTGCAGAGGTGTCCACAGAGTAAGGGGCTCATCAGGGATGTGCTGGAGGTGGCGGAGGTTCCTGCCTCTTCTCTGAGGCTGACACCACCTCCTTCAGGAGCCGGATCCCAGTCCTTCCCCTCTAGGACCCATGTAAGAGGAGTGCCCAGTGCCCTCTTGCACTTGAGCAATTAGTCATTAATCACGCTCCGTGACCATGTGTGCGGTAGCACCACAACTGTACTTGGCCAGTTTGCAGCAGTGTTTTGTAGCTAACCTCATAGAAAACTCAGCCCACCCTGCTTCCTACATCACACCGCCTAGCACTTCCCTGTAGCAGTCTGTATATGACAATTAATTAATTTACAAATAGACCACTGATATTTGAGTGGGTGTAACAGATTAAATGACTTTATGACCTTGCTGCATCAAAAAATGCTCTGTCTCTTAGAAAAGAAAACTCCCGAAAGCCACCCCAAAACCCAGCCCATGCCATCTCTTCTCTCCCTTCCGGGAAGGGCAAGATGAGCCATGGTACCCAGCGCTTGGTGTTTGCAGGGACCTTGGCCTCGTCCCAGCTTCGCTGTTTTCCAGGCAATAATGGCTTTGGAGGCCCAGATGAGTATTGGAGCCCTTCCAGCAGATGATTATACTTCATCTGCTGGCCCCATAAGTGAGGCTGCTGGAGAGCTGAGTACCAGCCCAGGCCTCTCCGTCACGTTATGGAGTGCTACCAGAAGGCCACCAGACTGGCTCTGTCTTTCCTTTCAAATAAGCAGCTTAATCATTCTCTGCTTGTAATTAAAATTTTGAGTTGGTCACATGTGTTGTAAATCTGTGCATGGAGAACTTATTTAGCTAATAAAAATTAGCCTGAAGTTGTGTTTACCTGAGCAACTGGAAACTAAACTCTCAGGATACATCAGCTCCACGCTCCTATGAGTGAGCGTAAAGCCTCTGTTCCTCAGGAAGCTCGTGCAGAAGCTAGCCAAAGGCCAGCCTCAATCCCCTTTAATAAAAGCCATTATTTCAGCTTCTGCGCAATTTGGAGTCTGGCCATACTGTAGGATGCGAACACCTTGTAACACTTACAGATGATCTCCTACTTTCAGTGGATTGAGGCCAAACTTCCATTTAGCTTTCTTATTTACTCTGCAGGATTGGATGCAGTGGCTTGTGAAGCGTTTCTGGTCCGAGGGGCAGTAGATGCGATAGCGGTGGCTGTAAGGAGTGCATCCACCAGCACATGCTCACTTTGTGGGGGTGGTTTTCCTACTGTCCTTTGTTGTCTTTCTTGGGCTGCAAGAACTGATAAGATAAAATGGACTCATGTGCCAACACTATGTGATAATGGTCAGGTTTTCCGACGTTTTGCCATGTGTTTCTATCGGTAGTGTGGCCCAGTACTCCAAGGTCTACTTGAGAAGATCAACTCAAGTGAAGGCTGGGACTTGTTGCCCTTAAACCAACATGAAGTAGGTTGCTGTGGTAGCAAGGGCCTAGGTGGGATGTGATAACCCCTGTGTGCTGCTTGGTGTACCGTATCTCTGCCTCTCCACTGGGGACAGTCACCTACTGTGGTGCCAGGAAAGGCCTGCGAGGGGTTTGTGGCGTGGTGCAGCCCTGTTTGCCCACAGGCTCTGACTCAGAATCAGTCAATTCAAACAACACGATGAAACCTACAAAAAATCAATGTTTGCTCAACAAGACTCTGTAGAAAACATTTGTGACTTAATTTTATTCACATCCTCTAATACTTTATTGATCAAACTCTATATTAACTTCCATAGAATCATAGAACCGTTTAGGTTGGAAAAGACCTTTAAGATCATCAAGTCCCAACTGCTAACCCAGCACTGCCCAGCCCACCACTGAACCCTGTCCCTAAGCACCTCATCTGCCCGGCTTTTAAATCCCTCATATAGTTGGCCTCAGCCCATGGATCCAGCCTGTCCAGATCCCTCTGTAGAGCCTTCCTACCCTCAAGCAAATCAAGACTCCCACCCAACTTGGTGTCTGCAAACTTACAGAGGGTGTACTCGATGCCCTCATCCAGATCATTGATGAAGATGTTAAACAGAACTGGCCCCAGTGCTGAGCCCTGGGGAACACTGCTTGTGACCGGCTGCCAACTGGATTTAACTCCATTCACCACAACTCTTTGGGCCTGGACATCCAGCCAGTTTGTTACCCAGCAATGAGTATGCCTGTCCAAGCCACGAGCAGCCAGTTTCTCCAGGAGAGTGCTGTGGGAAACCATGTCTATGGCTTTATGAAAGTCTAGGTGGACAACATCCACAGCCTTTCCCTCATCCACTGTGTGTCACCTCATCATAGAAGGAGATCAGGTTGGTTGAGCAGGACCTGCCTTTCATAAACCCATGCTGACTGGGCCTGATTGCCTGGTTGTCCTGTACGTGTCACATGACGGCAGTCAAGATGATCTGCTCCATGACCTTCCCTGGCACCGAGGTCAGACTGACAGCTCTGTAGTTCTCTGGATCCTTCTTCTGGCCCTTCTTGTAGATGGGCATCTGATTACTTTCTGCTGAGGATTGATGTCAGGTTAGGTAACCTATAGTTACAAGTCTTGCTTGCTCTGTGTGAGTATGGATATAATCTTCATGCTCTTCCAGTGTTCTGCAATTTCCCTGGAACGTCAACTTTTTTCAGTTCATATTGATGGATTGGTGATCTCTCCTGGCAACTCTTTTACGACTTAGTGGCGCAAGGCATCCAGAGGCCATCAGACTGTTGATTGTTTAATACTCCCTGTGGCTAGAAATAGACTCAGACTAGTTCATTGTCTTCATCTGATTTACGTATGCTGTGTCTTTGCTAACAAAATGTTTATTGACCAGTTCTGCCCTGTCTGTATCCTTATTAATAATATAATCAGCTCCATCCAATAATAAACCAGTTCAGTTCTTGGGATTTCTTTTGGTCCTGATATGCATAGCATGGTCCTCCTCACCACCTTTAGTCTGGCCAGCCCAGACTTTGACATCTGCTGCCTTCTGTGAGTGATCTGCAGCTCAAAACATCTAAAGTTATATTGATTTCTTCTTTTCCCTCCCCGTAACATAGATAAAGTTGGTCTGGAGCTCTCATTGGAAAAGGCAGTTTGGAGATGCTAAAAGTCCATGGTGGCAAGTAGGTGTGGAGGCTTGCCCTTGCACATCTCTGGTCCAAGAGCCCCATCTTCTTCTCAAGGTGCTCAGTAGCCTGGGAACAGGCAGCTCCGAAGGTCTTACGAAAAGGGCAGGAGCCAACAGTGTTTCCCTTTAGCCACCTGTCACAAGACTAGTTTATTTCTGAAAAATAGGGATTTCTTGTGGTTGAGCCCAAATTGGGACAGACTGCCAGGCAACAGAGACCATTCACTTTTTTTCTGCTCCATGTTCAGGCAAAACCTCTGCAATCTTGTGTTCACTACTTCTGCAGTCAATGCAGATTCTCCAGAACAAATAATTGTATGACCACTTGCCAAAAAGTTGCCTTACAGCAACTTTAAAATACTCAGATGTCGACAGCTTTTGAGGTTTTGTTGTTTATGTAACTCAGATGGTCTGCATGGTACATTAAAACAGGTATGCAGGCAAGATTTCTCCCTTGCATTTTTTGGTTTGATTTTTTTTAACAGATTGTCAAGATGGCAATCTCCTTTTGGATTATTTTTTTCTTTTGCTATAAAAAAAATGCCTACCTTTAGCTTGCTCTGAAGTTTTCTCTTTGAATGTTTAAAGAGAAGTGCTTGGAAGATTTATGGATAAGATAATAAAGAACTATCGCAGCCTGAAATTGGAGGGTTAAATGTGCTGGCCTCTTTCTGATCCGGACAAAACCCCCAGGCACAGCTCAGGCGAGGTGTGCGTATCTCCTGAAAACTGGCTGTCATTTCATGAAGATTGCTAAGCTTCGCCGCAAGTAGAGGACTGTTACGTGACGAGCTTTCTGCCAGCATCTGAAAGTTTCTTGGGTGCTCTTTACTGGGAAAAAGATGCTGGCATGATAAAACTGAGAGGCAGGTTCAAAGTAGCCCCATAGATGTGGGGTTCGTAGCACAGGGCTTTGACCTAATCTGAGTGCTACCCCAGTATTTTTGATAGGACTGATACAGAAATCATTAAGTGATCGCAATAGATACGGCGGGAAGGGAAGAGCAATGTTTCCTGCGTGTGCCTTCCCAGTCTTCAGCTGTTTCCCAACAGCAACAGCAGCACAAGTGCCGGCTCAGTCTTCAGAAGGTGGCCTAGGAGCTGATAATCGTAACTGTGCTTGAGACTAAAAATTGCAGACTCATTAGCAATACAGGTAATAGGATTCTTCAACAGTTGCTCCCAGCTTTTTATCCATGAAAGGGAGTGGGTGTGAGGAAGGCGGTAGATTCCCAGATTGAGTAAAACAGTCCTTGTCTTCTCACAGACTGGTGTCTGAAAAGTTCATTCTGGTGGTACAGATGAAAGCTCTGTCTACCAAATGGAACACTCAACAAAAGGCTAAAGACTAGAACAGCGGTAAAGGCAAAACGTTTAACGTTGTGGTGGTGGGTTATTTACAGCCACGTGACTGGTCCTGAATTAATTCTATGCATTTCCTCTAATGACCTCTAATAACTTGAGAGATGAAGCAAACCTCATCAGACTAACTTTGGAGAATGATGAGTAGCGAGGGGGTTTGTACAGGTATAATACCAGGTTATTTATAGAAGTTAGAAGCAGGAGGGGGAAAAATGAAATTCAGCCTTGAAAAATACAGATGATATAGCTGCCTGCGTATGAAAGTACTAATCCATCACAGGTATATTCAATAGGAAAAAACCTGAGCAGTAGCAATGCTAAGAGACATTTCAGGGTAACAACGGACAGCAAGTTAGATATGAGTTCGCAGTGTCATAGAGGAAAAACGACTGGTAGAGTTTTGGGCTGCCTGCACTAAACCATCATGGTAAAGAGCAGGAAAATACTAGTGACCCCCACACTGACCCATGGCTGCAGCTGGGAAATCGTGCTCCGTTCTGCCACCACGTCAGTGGCTTTCTGTTAACAAACTGGAACAAGTTCACAGAAAAGCAACAAAAGGAACTGGGGACCTGGAAGAATTGACTTATGAGAAGAGATTAAGAGAGGTAAATTTTTGCAGCTTGGCTAAGCAGTGACTAAGCAGCCACATCAGCATAGAAAAATGCCCACGGCTGTGAGAAGTGATGGAAAGATCAGTTATCCAGCAGGATGCCCATCTTACAAACCGAAGGTGAGGGGCTGAAAGAAATTTTTAGGCAAGAGTAGGAGAAAAGCAACCAATAATGAAATCTTTAGTACTAAGCAAAAGTCTCTCAAAGACAGGAGAAAACTCAGTTACTAGGGAGTTTTAAAGCACGGTTAGGTGACGGCAGAGTACGTGGTACAGTCAGGTGCTGTATGTTGCCGAGATGTCCATAACTCTTTGATGTTCTCACCATTCCCCAATGCCAAATATGCAGAGATTCCTGAGGGCACCTGATAGCACCTATATGCTTTGGTATTGCATAGGTGCAAGCTTAACATTTTTATCTTGAGAAATCTGTATGTGGATATGAATGAAAGCTACCTTTGCAGCTCTTGGGATCCTCACATACCTAGTTCATGCCTTGAATCTCTACTGCAGCACCCACCTTGTTGGTCTTTAAGATGTTTAGACCGTAATTTTGCATCCCAGGCCCAGATGCTGGGTGGCACCACCAACTCATTTCCACAATAACTTCCACAAATGTGGTCAACCCCTTTGGAGAGCAGTGCCCAACGGAGGGTGTGCAGGGCGGCTGGGAGAGCGATCCTGGCTCCCCAGGAGGTTTCTGTTTGACTTGACCTGTCACAAGCGATAAGGTTGCAGAAGTAAATACTGCACATCTGGCAGCCCGCTCCGGGGCAGCATTGAGTTGTCTGGTGTAAAATAAAGCCAAATGCTCATAAACTTGCAAGACTGCATTGATAAAACGCTAAGATATCAAAATGTATTATATTGTTTTTTGCTTAGCCCCAGCCTTGGTGCTTGTGGCAGGTAAATCGCTTTTGGGCATCAATGCAGCAGGGATGGGGATGCTTGAAGGCGCCGCTGCAGCAGCTCGTGGGTGACAATAACATTCATGGTGCAGATCCTGGCATGGGACCGTAGGGGACCAACTGATCTTTTGCATTGCGCTTGGTCGGTCGCTCTCCTGTTTATTGTTTTAGGATGTTTGTGTGATAAACAGGTGGGAAAACGTCCCCACCAAGTGCCAGCAAACTGAACCGATGAGACGGAGATGATGGTAAAAGTAGTTTCCGCACTTGCTTCATTTCAGGCTGTTAAGTTAACACGGTCTTGTGATATGTAATGAAAGAGTTTCCTTCTCCAGTAAAGGAGAAGCTAGAGGCATCTCAGTACAAGAAACTACACAGCAAGTCTGTCCTAAACTGGACACTGTGCTAGTGCGTGGAGCATCTGTGGGGTGTGGAGGCTCTGTGCTGTCCTGCTCCTCGATGTCATGCACTACAGGAGGAGGTTTTTACGTTCCTAACCTTGTTTTGGTTTGTGTAGCACAACGAAACCGCCTGTTCAGAGTTTAGCTTGGGAAGAAGAGAGAAAAAGAGTTATTTGAAATGGAGGTTAAAGCACAGGGTGTTTTCCACGATGTGGATCCCTTACCCATGCCTCAGGGGTGGGTTTCATAAGTTACCCAGGAAATCCTAAAGCAGGTGACTGGGGCCACCGGACACTTAGACAGCAAAAGGAGAAGATGTGCCCAGTGCCTGTCTATCCAGTAGCAGCTGAACTGGCTGGCAGCAAACCCAGGCCGCTTGCAAGGGTTTCCCGGGCACGTGCCAGCGAGAGGGTCCGTGCCTGGCACTTGGCACCTCTTGGCTTCGTGGTGGTTTACCAGTGCCATGTTCAGGCGGCAGCAGGTCCTGCCCGCGGCACGGAGCGTGCGTGTCCAGGTGATGCTCAGGGATAGCTCTCGTCTCTGCACCTCAGACAGGTAAAGTGTTTTTGCTTCTATAAAGTATGCCTTTGTCGGCTGGTGCTCTTATCTACTCTTGTACAGCCTGATGTTCCCTCGTGCACAGACGCTGCTTTGTTCAAGTATTCATCCTTTGCCTGAATTATTTATTCATTCGGGTTTTTTTCCCCTTAGTTTTTCCTCTGTCTTTCCCCTGCTGGTGTCAGATGAATTCCTGTTTCTCCAGCAGCTCAGCAGGGCAGGGATTAATGCGGCTGGAGCACGACTGCAGCCGTGTTGGGGAGCTGGAGTGACCTCCTCCACAAAAAAAAAAGGAAATTATCCAGCAGTTAGAAATAGAAGGGGGGGAAACTCTGGGTACCTCGTGTTCATTTACACAGCAGACATGTTCCCAGCATCTCCGTGCCCCTGGGAGACGAAATATTGTGCAAATCTTTAATAGAAGGTAAAATTGAAAGTGCAAATATTGAGTATGAGTTGTCTTGAAAGAAATTGCAAGCTATGAATGAAAAAACCACACAAACTTCAAGTGCTTGGCTAAGGTTAACAATTAGGAGCTCTGTTCTCACAGTCCTTATTGTTTCAAGCAGCATGGTGTGGGAGAAAGTGTCTCCTTTCCTGTTGTCCTCCTGCTAATGGCATGATGAATTCTGATTACACTGCAATTGCATCCCTGCAATGTGGAAGGCCGCGGTAACTATTTGGGACATCAGTTTTCCTTCTGCCAACTTTCAGGAGCGTTTTATAGGATTAATATTCAATAAAACCCCCTTAACATTAAAAAAATGCTTAGTCCCACAATTGTTATTAAATTCTTTTCCTGTGCCATAATGCGGATGCTTTGATCTAAAGTCCTGCAGTTTCTGGAAGGAGCTTGCATGATTACGATAATGTGCAGTGCTCTTTCTGCTATTCCTATAGGGAAAATAAACCCCACATTAGTTCCATATTAGTACCTGACTTGGAGAAGTTAAAAAGTGCCAGAAAAAGGTTAACCAGAGTCAAGTACACATAAGAGAGCTGTGATTATTAGTGTTAAGGGAGCCATTTGAAAAAAACATTTCTGCTTTTACAGAAGAATTTATTGGTGTCTTTGCTTCTGGCTGCTTTATGCATTTTAATAAAGCAGTAGCAGCAATAACAGGGTGTGGGAGTTGGTTACGCCTGTGTCGAAAGACGGAGTTTATCTGCATGGTGTTGCCCCTGCCCCTGCCTTTAGCCCTCCCCAGCCCAGGGCTGCCCTCCGCTCAGCCTGGGCTCTTTATTTGCCCCACAGCTGGGATTGGGAGCTCAGGTAAGAGCCCGCGATCCGGCACTGTCCAGAAGTTCACATTCCTGAATGCAGACTCAGTTCAGGCTCTCCGACTTGCCAGCACACGAACGGGATCCATTTGGAGAGCCATTTAAATGAAGGCAATAATTGCTTTTGTGTGTTAAAAGTTACATACAGCCTACAAGCAGCTTTTGCAATTTCCCTGCCAAACGTCTGGGATTATTTTGAAAATGGTCTTTATTGAAAACAGTCCCAGTCCGAGATATACCCACACAATTAGGATAAAACTCGGGTGTCTGCTGAACACAACTGGGCCCAGGGAAACAACTTGAGGTAGAGTAGGTGCTAAGATGCTTATTGTGCGTGGGGAAGGGTTTGTGCTCGCCTGAGGCTCCTGCTACTGGTTCCCGTCAGAAACAGATACTGGGACAGATGAATCCAGGCTTTAATATGGCTATTCTTACGTGATTACCTCAATGCAAATTTTCATCGCAAAACTCCGTATTTTTAAAAGACAGACGGAAATTATACTTTGCTCTGGTTTGCTGTAGGTGGGCAGCTAACACGCACGGACTGTCCACTGCAGATCATCCCTCCTTACAGGCGGGTCAGTGATTTAAATTCCTTATGAGACCACATGCCGCAGGGAAATTGTGTTTAGTTTGTACAACAGTTTGCTTAAAAAGACGTGTATGAAATGCTGGCAGCCAGAGCAAACATAAATAGTCTATGGCTTGCACACCCTGTATTTGAAGAACTGGGGATGCATTTGGTACATGTGGAAGCCACATGGACATGCAGGTTTTTGTATTTAAAATGTTAGCTGTATTGATCAACTCTTACTGCTTTGCGATTAGTTTGATTTTCCTTTAAGAAGGCAGCTTTCTTGCTAGAGGTTCGCAGCCGTGGATGCCCTCATCTCTAGCTAGTCTTTTTGCGAATTTAGTTGCTTAGTCTGCGCGGGATGTTTTTTCCTCTATCCAGCCCCTTCTTTCTCTCCTTCTTCTTTTCCCCTGCCTGTATCATTTGCAGGACGTCTCAAAGTGGGTCTGTGGAAATCATCATTTTTTCCCAAAGTGTCTGGTTAACAGCAAGCTGAGCTTGAGCGACCTGTGACAATGGTTCTGTGCTATTCCTTAGCTGTGGAAGTTTTACAGCTTTTTAATTTCACCACAAAGACCTGTCATTTATTCTTGAAAAACTCTGACATTGTTCATCCTTCACAACTACAATTTAATAGGAATTGGGGGTGCATCCTGAGGGTCAGATTGTGCTCCATGATCGATATTCCCTCTCTGCAAGTGTTTACCTTTCTAGAACTTTTTTTTTGTGTTCTCACACTCTGGTTCTGATCCCAGGATCCTGTTGTCTGTAACGATGCTTTCTCGGTAGTGATAATTTTTCACATCTGTGTAAAGGTCCTGTTCATCCGTTTGGGGAGAGTAGGAAAGTATTTTGCTTTGCAGGTCCGTAAGCCCATCCGCACTCCCACATCTGGAAAGGCTCACACCGTCTGTCGTGTTAGTGCACTGGGACAAGACTTCTGATGGAAACACTTAATTCTCAAAGTGGTGCTGGATAACGATAAATCCTTTGTGAAATGTGGATTTGCATTTAAGATTCTTTCATGCTCCCATTGTCTGCGGGATGTTTCACTCTGCTTCATTTCCACTGTCCCGAGTCTAAACTAATCCCCTCTCATGATGCTTCAGCTTGAGCTGATACTCCTCTGTTGCTCCTTCATTTCCGTGTTTTTCAGAGCCCAGTCTCCATCTCAGCCCTCTTCCCTTCCCCTGGCATGCTTGCCAGTTTTCTTGTATTCTCCACTACTGCTTTACTTCAGGGCTATCCCATCTCCTGGTCCCCGATTCCCCTCCTCTCAACCCATCCCTGCTTGTCACCAGACCAGCTGCCATTGCGGATCCGGCGCCAAAGGAGCTCGTGGCCCCTCCTGATGCAGCTGGGGCTGAACAGCCTCAGGAGAAATGCAAAAGGGCATGAGGGGGTTGGTGACCGCAGGTCGTGGCCAGTCAACCCAACTCCCAGGAGCAACCGCGCCACTGACCTGCAGGAGGCTGGAGCTGTGATGCATTTTGGGTTCAGCGATGCTCTGACACGGTCCCACGCAGCCTTGCTTACAGTCGGCTGCACTGACACCCTCTAAGAGGGGTGCACATTTGCTAGGAGAATGAAATTTTCCAAAAGCGTAGTTACCAGTAGTTTGTTCTTAAACTGAGAAGGTAAATCAAGCGGAGAGCTGGGAGGGTTTGCCTTGGGCAGGAGCTGTTCAGTCATTTCAGATCTGTGGGCGATGAAGTAGTGAACGCGCTCTTGAGGCTGGCAGAGGAAAGGAGGAGAGCGGCTGCTGTCCCTCTGGAGGGCAAGGGAGCGATTCCAGACAATCTTGGAAAGTTTGAAAAATGGTCAGAAATTATGGAGTTGAAAATCAATTAAGAGACACCTAAACCTCCATGCTTAGTCGTTCATTTGTTTGCCCTTCCTAAACACAGACTGGAGAGAAACTGACTAGGCAGCAGAACTGCAAAAAATTTGCCGAGGTAACCACAAATTGATGGTGACTTGTCAGTGGGATGGTGTATGTATTAGTGTCTTGCTGGTGGAGCCGTCTGGGATGTGTTCCCGTATACGTTAAGGAATGGTTATTACCTTGCACTGGTCAGGGCTTGCAAAGCCTCGCTTACATTTCAGTATCTGGTGGGAGCATCACACTTTGAAAAAAGATGTTAAATAATTGGAGGAAAAGCAGAGGAGAGCGGGGGAAAAGACAGCCCAGTTTGTCCGGGGGATGGCAGAGCACGGCGGGGCCTGAGCCCTCGCTTGTGGGGTGGTATGGGAGCTCTGAACTGGGCGGAGGACACCCAGGGGAGGGGGTTGGAAAGAGCGAAGCTGTTTGGCATATGACAGGGTAGGAACAGGATATTCAGTGTGCGAAGGTGATACGATATGCAGAACCTCCTCTTTGGTGCCCATTTTGAAGGCGTTGCATCATCAGCCTACTGCAGTTTATACCCTTCGGCCAGTCTTTTGTTACTCTCATTTCCTGACCCTTGCTCCTGCGTATCGACATCTCTCAGGCATCTTTCTGCCATTGTGCTTGCTGACTCGGGTGTTACGATGTGTTCCTTCAAACCTCTGCCCATCACGCGAACAAACCAACCCCGAGCCACAAAGAAGCAGCCCTCAAATCAAAGCGGGAAATAAAACACGGGGTACTTAATGATGGGCTAGAGGCAGAGCTTTTATTTCATGCTTTGTCCCTGCAATTTCCCCCTTTGGTTTACAGGGTATGACTTTACCAAAAATAGTCAAAGGAAGAAAATAAAGTTTGAAACTTCTGGGAACGAGCCAAGTTTTCCATGCTGAAAATCAATTATTGCCTAATATTCTGAAGTCAAGATCACCGCGCTCTGGCAGCAGGCCAGTTCACCCACGTTCACCTGCTTTGTACTTTATTCACAAGAGTCAAAGATCTTGCAAATAAAACTTTTTATTTCTAGAGGAGTTTTGGGTTTCAAGGGAGTGCTGATTCATATGGCCAGTACAGCTGGCGGAGGAAGGTGACTTCTTACCACAATCTGTGTGTTTTTCAGGGTTACTGGCAACAAATAAAATGATTACGTGAAATAAAATGATTGCTTTTGGAAAGAATTGCAAGGTGGCATAATTAGACGGTGGGCATTTTTAAGGTTACTTTACTATGCTGGAGCTGCAAAAGATGGAAGTAATTTATTTCCTCCTGGTAACGCTCCTTTCTGGTCTAGCAATTTATCAGAAATGATAATCCAACAAGCGGTAAGTGTGTATGTGCTGGGAGGAGGTAAGGGGAATGGAGGAAGGAGAGGGAGAAGGCATTTAAAATTAGCCTCGAAATATTGTACATCTCATTAAAAATGTAATCATGCATAAAATGAGATCAATGAAAATTTATCTAAAAGTGCAAGGAAAAGGCGTTTTCTGGTGCGATACTGGGTATAATAGTCTGGATTTTAATTTAGTCAGTTTGCAACAAAAAATCCCTCCAGGCTAAATAAAACAGTTTCCCTCCCAGTTATTGTATGGACAGCTAATTTTCTGCACCTTTCCTTCTAATATTCAACCTTATCTCTTGCTGGATAGAGGTTTCAATATACTGCAGTTTGTTTTCTTTACATTTTCTATTACTGCGATTTAATTTGCATGATAAATGATGAGAGGTAGAAAGATGATAAAAAGAAGCAGAACATTTCTTTATTAATTTTGTTTAAATTAGTGTAACTTTTCACTGACTGTGCTTTTTACACAGAAAGCCTATGTAGAAATTATTTTAAGAAATTGCAGTTAGAAGAAGTGTAATACTTGACAATAAGCACCCTGCCTCGCATGCCATTATGCATGTTCCTATTTTCATGTTTTCTTCCTGCTTTACACTGTGTCCAATGATACTTTTGGACCAGTTTGGGTGAAATTGCCATCAGTTGCATCCCGGAATCTGTGCTATAGGAGTGGGTTTAGATGTATTTTAAATATGTATTGCATAATGCTGAATTTGTTTTTGGCTCTTCCAACCCTGTCCTGACGTTGGCTTTGCAGCCTTGGACAGAGCACTGGGAAAAAGCCCCAGCAAGGATTTATTGCAGGTGTTCCTGGGTTCTAAAGCAGGAATCTGAAAGCACCTGACAGAGCTGGCTGCGTCTTTCCCCGCACTGCCCTCCCGGCTCCTTGGCCGGCATCAACCCTGTCGGGCACTGGGGCAGGATTCTGGGGGAGGGCCTGGGGCTGGACCCAGCCCGGCTCAGCGTCAGCTCCTGGCTGGTGACGACTTCCAGCTTTTGGGGAATTGCTTCTCAGTGTCAGGAGGGAGCCTGGTCTTAGTTCTAGGAATAGAGATGAAATGCTCAATGTAAAGCCGCTGCGTGTTCCTGGAGTTGGGTCCTCCCGAGACAGGTTTGAGATTCGGTGGTTAGTCATCCGTGATGAGCTGTGGGTGCAGGTATTGCTTCAGTGTTTATCTATCCGCAAGCAAACTCATTATAATATCTTAAGACGGCAACTTGCACATCCTTGACCTCCTTCCCTGCACTCGCTCACAGCTCGGGTTTGTTTCAACAGCACAAAGATTCAATCAACTTTATTCACAGCTGATAGTTCAAGATATCTGCCCATCATGCTGCTTCCTTGTCCTCCTGATTTCACCCACAAGTGGGGCATTTGGGGCACCGTAGCCTGCCCTGCTGATCCGATAAGAGGGAGACGTCCCTTGGGTCTCAGTAGGCTCAGCCCTTTCCTTTTGCTCAGGGAGGCTCACAGGAATTGGCTTTAAAGTTATGAGTTTCAGAAGAAATTTATTTGAATTCATTCTAGTAGTTGGCTTTAGGCTGGTTAACGGTACCAAAGCTAACGGAAATCTCCACTGAGCCCCTGCAACTGAGGAGAACCCGGGAGCCTCTGTTTTCGGGGGTTTTTTTTTGTTTCCTTCAGAGGTTTCTGTTCATTAAACACAAAGCAGTTAAAGTTTTACAGGTGGAAGAATGCAGAATGTCTCCCTAAATACATGAATAAGTGCTTGCTAGAGTACTTTCAAAGTAAAAATGATGACGAAGGCACGAGCGGGGAATGCCTTGCCTCCCCCTCGGTACTACCTGCCATAAAACCATCGCAGCTCACCATCCTGCCCTCAGAGGCCAGACAGGTACACAGTTACAAGTGTAGTTCTATAGGAACACTTAAAAAGAGAGGTGTATACATTACTGGGATTGCTTAACATATTCCACTGTCGAATTTTTGTGATTTTTTTCCTGTAAGCCTTAATTCGGTCGGTGTTTTCTGCAGACATTTATAAAGAGACAAGAGCGAGCACTGGCAATGGAGATTTGCCATGCATGTCCTTCTTTCCCCACTTTTCTGTCTCCCAAATGACATTTCATTGCACTAGAGGTGAGTTATAAACTTTTGAAAATTGCCTTTTTCCTTCTCTGTGCTGTAGGAAAAATATAGGGAGCACAACAAAATAATAAATAAAAATTGTAATTCAGGACCATGCTGCTGCCTCAGCAGCCTGCTGCACTGCAGGCTCTGTTTGAAAACAATCCGCTGTGCATATATATATTTTTTTTTAAGAAAAGGTGAAAAGGAGATTATTTAAGTTTCAAATTCCAAAAGTTGGAAAGTGCTGAACTAAGTTTTCTTTGACAACGTACCCGTGTCTCCCGGAGCGCAGGTGGCGTGCTGCGGGCTCTCGCTGCAGAGCGCTGGGCTGGGTGGGTTGTGCCTGTGTGCACCCCCGCACGCGGGCACCGCGCATCCCATAGCGGGCAGCCTCGTTGCTCATACGAAACGGGCAGCACTGACCCCGACCAAAGGTGATCCCTAAGTGTCGTGCATCTTTGCTGCTGCGTTTCGCCCTGCCCTGTGCTCACTGATCCTTCACTTTTGCTGATGCCCGCGCTCCCTCTGCCCCCTGCCCAGCCGGACCCTCCTGACCTGGGTGGCTGCATCTTGCACTGTGTGGAGGCTTTGGTTTTAGGAGAAACTCCTCACCAGATCCCCTGGCAGTGGCTTTTCAGGTGATGCTCGGCGCAGGCATCCTGGGCGGGACCAGAAACCCCGCACAAGCAGCCAGCTGCCTTTTATGTCACTGACCCATTTCCTCTCACGCTGCCTTTTTCCCCCTTTTTTTTCACTATGATTCTTATCCTTATTCCCCTCTAGTTCCCTGAAAGTCTGACTCTACTAAGATCAATGCTATCAATAGATATATTAAACTGGCATAATGCGGTAAATTGGGGCTTAATTTCATGTATGTTCTTTATCTCCAGAGATGGCCAAATGCTTTGCAAAAATAATGTATCGATCTACACGTGTAATATAACTGTATGTGTGTTTGGACATCTACATTAAATAATTTATTTTTATATATGAGGAACTTGTCTTCTTCCGTGTTTCATCCCAAAGAGTAATCAGATCAATATGGTTCAGCTGAGAAACAGAAAATGTGATCAAGTTTTACGTATTATGTCAGAGAATGAATTCTGCATTAGTTTTCACTTGTTGCCGCCTGCCAGAGGGGAAAAAAAGGCCAGTGGTGCTTGAAGGAAATAAGACAAATGTTTTTGTGCAGAGGAACAGTAACCGCGCGAAGGCAGGGCTGCTGGAGCTCCCTGCGAGTCCCCTGCCACGGCATAAGAGAGAACTGTGCTGCAAACAGGACAGGGAGGCAACACAACTGAACAAATGATCCCAGTCATTAATGGTTTATCAAGAAAAAATAAGGCCACCAAAGAAGAGCAGAAAGCGCTGATGTGTGTTTTCCTTTGAGTAGGTGCCCCGTGTGTACCTTCGCTCTGCGAGTATTCGTACCATCACGTGTACTCAAGCCAGGGATGCAACAGCATCCCCTTGGGACCAGACTTTTCCTTTATTTAATTTTCTGGTTTTAATTTCTATTTCTATAATTCTTAATTCTTTGGCTGCCTTCATCTTTGCTATAAACAGCTGGAGGAGCTGAAATATAGAGTGAGCCCTTTGTATTTCCATTCTCTGTGAATGAGCCATCAAATTTTTGTCACTTTGTCCTCAAGACAAAAGGCTTAAGGCATGCTGCTCCCATTTCAGAGCAATCCAAGCGTGGTCTCCCAACTTGCCGGTGGAGGACTCGGCCACTTTCCCCGGTTGCGCCCAGCTCCATCTGCCTCGTTAGCCTTCTGCCCATCATGAAACCTTCTGTAGTTATCCCTAGAGTCTCTCCCAGTTTCTTCTGCTGTGCATCTTCCAAAGGCATCACCATACATAAGGCTTCTAATATTAAAACTCCCCATTTTTTACAGTTAAAATGAATATCATGGCAATTATACAGTATATTACTTTATGTCCTCCACATAATGGTTCAATGTGATCCATCTGGTTGGATGTTTGTGTTATGATGTCTCCCCGTTTATCTTACGCATACGGAAAACATGCTCCACTTCGCTCCCTCTGGTTTTCGCTGATACCATTACCAGGCTGTTAACTTCCTTAATTTTATTTGTCCATTCAAAGTTGGTGCATTTTTTGACTTGCTGTACTTAAGTACGCCAGCCTGTGGGCTGTGATGTGTCAAATAACCTTTTAAAATCCAAACAGATTATGTCCCATGTTTTCTTCCTGTCTGGAGTCTGTGTTAGCTCTTTAAAAAATTCCAGCAGATTTGTCAAACAAGATTTACCCTTTATAAGGCTCTGCTGGCTACTTTTTATATCAGCTCACATTTCTCCAGATGTTTTGTGATCTCATCACTTATTAATGTCTCCATGATTCTGTCTTCTGCTGAAGTTACACAGTTATTACTGGTTAATGTGGCTATGAATGCATCATCTCTTTCTTCCCTATTAGACTGTATCTGATGACAAGAATCTGCTCAGGATGGGTTTGAAGCTTGATGGAAAGAATCTTGTTTTTGGTCTCAAATCTGAGGGATTTAGAAATACCTCTATTTTCTTAATCTATGACTTTATTACCGTTATTTAATAATCTTGTCCAAAAGGAGCTGGGATATTTCCAGTAATCCCTGAGTAGAAAGCCCCTGCCATGAAGATCCCTCACTTTTCCTATCTGCCCTTGGTTAATAAACTCCCATGCAAACATAATTTCAGCCCCTGCAGTTACAGGCCTCTTGAATTTGTTCCCTCTTCTGGGCTGCCTGGGCTTTTACTCCTACCTCCTGACTCATAAAGCAGTTGCCACAGGGCTGTGGCTTACTCGGGGTGCTTCTTGCCAGGTGGACGAGAAGTCTCTCTAGCTCACCAAAGGTAAAGAAGCTGCCTTAGAAAATGCCCCAGGGTTGGCTGCCAGCAGCCAATGCTAACTGGGGCACTGACTTTTCTTGGCTTTTTCATGGAGCCATTGGAAATGACAGTGACTTGATTTTGCTTTCCCTGTGCTCTTGAAAAATATTTAATTTCCCTCAGTTTCCAGAATACTGTTTAAGAGCAGGAACACCATTTGTGTATGCACACTCAGGAGACAGTGTGCATAAACAAATACATCCAGCTGGAGAACCGATGAGAAGGTGGCATAATGGATCTACTTGATCTCCATCCTTCAAAAGAAATAAAACTTTATGGGGGAGCATGAGAACTTTTCCCAAAGTTGTCCCTGCTTTGGAGCTGTAGGAGTGGCTGAGAATGGAGTTATGTCCATGCTGCAGAAATTTATGGGAAAGTCGTAAGCTCCATGAAGCACATGGAATTTGGATCGGATACAAGTCAGCCTCTCCATTACATGTCTACGGCTCTGCATATTTGTGATTATCCTTATGAATAATGTAAGGTACTGCTTTCAGATGGGAGAGACTTCAAGAAGGAGCTAGGGAACGTGTCTGAGTGCTGGTAATGAACTCAGAATAAGAAAAGATAAAGCAATTTGTCAATGGATGGAGAAGGGTAGTCTTAACGAAGAGCCAATAAAGTTTCTGGGTAAAGGAGCAAAAAAGGTTTTTTTTTTTCTTGCGGTCACCATTTCTAGAACAATCTTTTTTTCTTTTTAATGCAAGTTGCACAGTTGGTGAGGAAGAAGTCAGATTAATGTCATTATGCAGCTTAAAACCAGTAGCTCTTATTTTGAAACACATCTGTGAAAGTGGATTTTTGTCATGGCAGGGACTCTTGAATCACTTGGAGACTGCTGTTGGGCTTTTTTTTTTTTAAAGTATTTTGTAAAAATTTAACATTTTGATTCCCAGAACAAGAAGAATTCTTCCTCTTCCTTTCCAGGGAAATAAATTCTTTACATATACCCCTTGGATTTCTCTACCTGGGAAATCCAGCAGGAGGTAAAGATGCTGGAAGCCATTTAAATGCTTCTAATGGGTAAGATCTTTACGTTTCATGGGCCTGATCAGAAGGGTCTGTTGTATGGAGGCATTTTGATAAACTCATCTAGGTCACCTGAGACAATTGTGCTTAAAATTAATCCATCAGCTTGTTTTCTGTGGGTGGGGCGTTGCAGTAGCTGGATGTGGGTCGTTCATCAGGGAGGCGATGCATGTCTTCAGAGCAGCTACTCCTGCAGCCTGAAATAAAAAGAATTCTTCAAATAATTAGTATAAAGGAGAGCACAGGGGGAGGTTTTAATCTTTTCCTTGCCCTATCAGAATGTTTTTAAAGGACTGCTGTAAAAAAATTGCTGCTAGTATTATATTGCAATGATGTATGAGAGACACAGCTGTGGCCAGTTCTCCTACTGCTATATAGCTGCTATGTAGCTGTTTGGGGCAGAAAAATAACTGTAGGAGCTGAAGAAGCCATCTCAGCGGCCTGGTAAAGTGTTTCCATTGATTTTGCTTATGCTTGTGGTAGGTGCTGATGATGCCTGGGCATCGGTTACATTTTGTAGTCTCACTCTCCTGTAGTTGGGAAGCCTGCCGATCTAATTGCTGAACTTTTGCTAGAATTTTAATTTGGTGGCTACCCAAAATAATTTGGTTCAGGTTAGGCTGTGAGATGCCAGGCTTCGTCCATTGAGAGCTCTGCTGTTTATCTGAAGGAAGAGAAGGTGTTGTGTGGAAACGTTTCTTCATCACCAACCTTCTTTCCTTACTGATGGTGGGAAGGACTTGGCCTTTGATTCAGCAGCTCCCTACCGGTGCTCCAGGCTCTGGGTTCTCTCGCCAGGAGTGTATGTCCATGTGGGGCGAGGCCATTTTGTGCCTCTAGGCTACCAAATCAGCCCGTTTCTCCTGCTGTAGCAATTGTGTGGCGAGGGGAGGGGAGGGAGAGGGAAGGTTAACTTCTAGTTCTGATTCATCACTTTTATTGAACTTAAATTCTTTTGTTTTAATGCACACTTGATTGAGCCAGCATTTATTGAAACGGTTATGGTTTGTAGGAAAAAGAGACAGTTGGAGAAAGAACAAATGAATCTAATGTAAATCAAATACTTAACGCTTTTATAGAAACTCTAAAGCCTTAAATGTGTATTCTTAATGGTAATTTTACAAAACTCTACTAGGCATCTTCAAATGGAGGTGTGACAGTGATTGTTTTAGTCTGGAGATGGCTTTCCTTTCACATGCTAATCACCTGCTCATGGTGATATTTCTCAGCGTAGTTGCAGTCAGTGAATTGAATAATTTATGGAATGAATTTTGTTGTAAATTTATTGTGTCACAAGCAGGTTGTAATTTCACTAACAGTACACTTAAGTTATTAAGTAAAAAAAAAATAATGTGGTTGATAGGATCGTGCATTTGGAGGTTCTCTTGCTCCCTCCCCAACTAGTTCTCATCTTATATATTTTCAAACAGAGTATTTACCTAATTTTTATTCAGAATCTGATCTGAGAGAGAGAGAGAGAACACATTAACATAAATGGGTTTGCATTTGCACACTATTGTTGAATCTGCTAGTCGTAAACAAATTACAGAAGATTTTATATAGACAGAAATAGCATTAAAATGGCACAGCTCCGTTGCAGTGCTGCCTTCCTTCCCTATTTGCTTCTGAGCAATTGTCCTCAGCTTACAAGTGATGAAGTGTTGAAGTTTACACGCAAATCTGCAGGCAGAAGCGGAGCCTCTTGCTTCTCCCCCAGCTTTGGTGTTAAGATAATTGGGAGTCATTGCTAGAAAGTTGTTTCTGGCTTGAGAAGGACAGGCAGCGCAGGGAAGGAGGAGACTACCATCCACTCCACCCACCAGCGAGGGCCAGCAGCGGCTCGGGGGAATGCTCGGCCAAGCCTGTGCAGTAGAAGGGAATGGGTTGGCTGCCCTGATTTTAGTCTCTCTGTATCTCCTTACGCCAGAAATACCCGTATTCCCATGGGCTGTACTGGTATTTGCTATCTTCACCGACAGCACCTGTGTACTCCTCGTGGTGGTGGTTGGTTGGAGGCAAGTTCAGCAAGCATGTGGTCTCGTGTGTCACGGTGTTCTCAGACTTAAAGTAGAAAATAATACCATATCTAGGATTTTCTGTTGGGAATGGGAAGCATTCATCAAAGTCTCTTTTTGTTCCTGTTCCTGTACCTGTTATTTCCTGACACTTTTGTGGTCTTTTCGGTTTTCAGCTTTCTTCCTCAAGCTCTCCTTGGTGTTTTGCCAGCAGAGCGAGGAGCCCGAGGTGCTGTGCTTGCTCGTTGGCTGCACCATTTGTTTTACAGCTTCTCAGGTGAAGTCTTGGGCAGTGTTTGCAGGAATAACATGATTTTTTTCACTGTTGCGTGGTACTTCTGAGCCTCCATGGGAGGCCTGGAGAGGTTTATTGGTGCAACTTCCGGAGAGTTTTTCTACCTACAACCTCAAAATGGCTTTTTTATCATTTTAAAACAGCTGTTAAAACTGTATCTAGTTGTTAGTCTTAGGACATGGGCATTTTGGGTAAAGGCCTGCTTTTATGTGTGTTTTATATGTGCTTATACATGCAGTTTTTTGCATCACCGTAGCCATCTTAAAAGCCTGGCTGTCCTCTTCCAGGTGTTTTATTTTATCCAGCCTCCTCTCTCTTCTCTGCCATCCCTTGGAGATACCGAAATGAGTTAACTGCGCCATGACATTTTTCACATCTGCTTTCTTGTGCAGTAATGGAAGGTGATAACCCAAGTCGGTGGTTACTGAACGGCCAGGGACCCCTCATGCACCCTGGTGTTTCCAGCAGGACTTTGGCAGCTGGAAGGTTCCTGTAGCCTGTCGTCATATGTAAATTCCATGAAAGACAGAAGCGTTGTGATTGTTTATTTAATTGTTTAAATATGCCAATGTTAATACATATAATTACACAGTATAAACACATTTAATTACTTAAATGAGATAAATATTTTTGCATCTTAGTCTGAAATTGCAATCAAAAGTTCTCAGTGGGTGGCAGATTTAGAAAATAATTTTTTTCTCTGGTGGATGCCTCTAAACATTTGCTCTTCTCTGTTAGGAGTTGAGGTGACATAGGGCACCAAATCCAGAGGACCACAACTGCACAACTTAAAAAGTATGCAAAAAAACCAGGTTTCCCTGGCTCACTCAGGTTTTAATGATGATCTTGAAAGTAGCTGTACAGCAGGTGAGGTGAATGAGCGCTCTGCTCTGCTCGTGGGAATTGTACTGATAGCATGCGATGAGTGGGTACAATATTTTATTTGCATTTTGTAGTGGCCATACTAACACAGAGAGCAAACCCCTGGTGCCAGGGCCCGGCTGAGCGCGGGACTCGGCGTATCCTTGGCGGCCATGCAGGGAAAGCCGCACGGCCTCTTCTCTTCAGCTTTGACTACGCTTGTGCTAGACCTTGGCTAGAAGTAACACAAATAAATCTCCCTTTTTTGAAGCACTCCTCACAGTGCTAACTACTGGACTGGTCGATTAAATTACAATGGATTTGTCACAACAGCGTTTCAGGACTAGGAGCAAAAGCTTCACTGAAGTCTCCTGTACAGACTTGGGTTTCATTAGGTTGCCTATCTCCAGCTACTTTTTCCTGCTACTGTAAGTTGTAGTTAAAATTGAGACAGCATTTCGACGTTGCATTCCTCAGATGAAATTCCTCTTAGAAGCACTGTATTGTAATTATGGTGGTGCGTGTTAAATTTTTAATTTGATTTTCATTTGTCTATTCAATTGATATAATTGATGTGCATCCCTTCTCCCTCAGGATACAGGTTAATAACCTACTAACCTCGGAATGAAGGAATGATAAAAGGATACCACACCAGGGTTTAAGGGACCCTTTATAATATATGTTTTTAACTGTAGCCTTATTTTTTGTCCTTTGTAGCCTACAGCGTTTTATACTTCCAAAGCCTTGACAGGCATAAAAAATATTAATTATTTTAACTTTAATGAAAAGAACTATTCATACTGGACCTACAAGGAGGCTAATTATATTGCTGTTTGTGAATATCTTACAAAACAAAAGAGAAAAATAAGTTTTATAAATAGAATCAATTTCTGTTCCTTGTCGGAACAGGTTCTTCTTGGTTGCTTTTGGGTTTGCATTTGTTCAAACTGCAGAGGGGACTTGCCAAGCGAGAAAAACTCAGAATCTGCAAAAGATGATGAAAGTGGGTAAAAGAAATATTTAGGTAATATCAAGGCGTTTGCTAACTGTGGAGGATTGTAAGATAACACTGAAGCAGGATAAAGTGCAAAGGTATCTGGGTTAGGGTAAAACACTGCAGATTTATTCTCGATGCCTGTTTTTCTGAAGTGAAACGGGTCCTTTCCCCTGGTAGTGCGTTAGGGATAACCACCCCTACACATCACAGCCCAAAGTCAAATTCCCTGCTACAGCTGGAGCTGGAAGGTCAAGCTGTTTCGCCAACCCAGTCCCCAAGACAGTCAGAGAAGTATTAGTATGTGGGGGGGGGGGGATGAAAATCCTAGGAAAAAGCCGCCCTTTGCTGTGCACCAGCCTGGGGACGTTCCCTGCCGTGACCAGCCTCTCCTGCCTCCTGCTCTTTGCCGAAACCTTGCTGCTTTGGGACCTCGCAGCTGCCCCTTGGACCCTGGCGGAGCACATCGCTTTCCAGCTCCCCTTGTGGTCCCTGCTCGCTCGGTGGGGCTTCGGTTGTTCGCTGGAGTGCAGCGCTTTATAAAGACACGGTTCTTCTGGGACACCAGTGTGCAAATCTCGCTGGAGTTCATGCTGAACCCTGGCCAAGCCTGAGGTTTATTCTAGCGGAGAGAAACACTTTCTTCTAGGCTACGAAGCTGGAAATGGAGTGATTAAATGAGCCAGCAGTAAGTGCAGAATTAGCACATGGCTGAGTCCACTCTTCTGGATGATACTGGAGGTCTCGGAGGAGCAGCAGGGCTGGGAGGACGGGGGGAGAGTACCAGCCCTGGCTGTTTTCTCACCTTCCCTTTTCACTGAGGGAGCGAGTGCCCTAAAGTGCTTTGTAGTCAAATGTTTCAGCAAAACAAGAAAGCCTAGGTGTTAAGAGGAATAACTGAAACGCTCCAAATACATTAAATAAACATCCCCAGACATACAAATCCCATGCTTCAGAAAGTAACCAAGCTATCAAATGCTTGAAACTCGATAGAAAATTTGCCTTGGTAAATTATCCAGTGCTGGGTTGGTGTGCGCTCCCTCGAGGCTTCCTCTGGAGAACCCGATGCTGAAGGCACGAGGGTGCTGCATGGAGGCTCACTCCCATCCTCTGCAGGAATCCCTGGGTTGGCAAATGAGCTCAGTGTCCTGCAGCCAAACGGAAACTTTCCTTGGTGTTGTACCTGTTTAATTGACTGGTGGTACCGGATAAACTGTTCCCAGGTCAAATATTAAATGGGCCAGCTTGTCCTGTGTTTTATCACGGTGCTATTCCAGTACCTTCCACATGCAGACGAAGGTTACAGAGGGTCTGGAAAGAGCAGACATCTGTGTCCATTGCGCAGTGAAGGGTAATGAGCACTGGGGACTTTTTCTAAAATGCTTCAGCTGGATATGGAAATGAAAGCTATTAAATGTGTAACACATGACTCTTCAGGGAGCTGATCGGTAACAAACGACAGCATTTTCTGTATCTGCTAGGAAAGTTAGAGGATGGCGAAGTCAGATGTTTTGTTGGCCAAGCTGGCGGAGAGCTACTTAAGACCTGAAAATGAGGATTTAGTCGATGAGATATAACCTTCACATTTATTAAACCAGTCCCAACAATTAAAAGTAGACCTTGCCTTTGCATGTTAGAAATAGTGAAAGCTATCGATGGCAGTGAGAGACTCGGGCAAACTTCTTGGGCTACCCCCCATCCCAGCTTACACCCTTTGGCTGTATCAACAAAGGCCAAAGAGTTTGCATTTAAAATTGTTATACCAAACAGGTATATGTGCAATCTTTACAGCAGCTAGCATAACCGGCTCTAATGCCTTTATAAATACGTTCGGTGGTCATGGTCTATTCCTGTGGGGAGAAAATTGAGTTTGCTATGGGACTGTCAACTCTGAATTTCTTGACATGCATGCATAACGTCTCCTTTTTAAAGACATATGACTACAAAGACATAGCTTCCTTAAAAATGAATCTAATGTGTAGTGTAATGTTGGACAGTCTGCATAACAATATGAAAACTGCAAAGCCAGAGCTGGATGGTTCCTAAGCCATGAAGAGCTTCAGCAGCATAAACTGCGCAAGATGAATGAGCGGCATTGCTGGGGACGCCACTCCAGCACCCAAATTGAATCAGAGGCTCTGGCATTTAAAAATAATGTGGCTTTCTGCTGAGGTAAAGCAGACTCTGTTTTGTTCTGCCAGGGCTAGTCCTGGTTGCAGTTTTCAAGCAAAGATTTCAGCCAAAAGCAACAAATACATAAATCATTGGGAGCATCCATCCTTGCCACGAGGAAGGGATGGATTCATCATCTGTGGGTGGTCGTGTGCCCAAACGCTCATTAGGCTTCTACCTGCTCTACAAGTGCAACGAGAGGACGTTACTGCCCGGAGAGCAGGATGGGAACTGGGTTTGTTCATTTGCTGTTAAACTGCACCTGCGCTGGCTTTTAGATCAGGCTTTTCTCATTCTTCATTGTGAGTTGTACCCGCCAGTCAATGATATCATGGTTTGTCTTTATTATGCTGTTAACTATAGACAGGTATGAATCTGTGTGGGTAGAAGTGAACGATGGAGAGCTGATGCTGCAGAAAACAAGTGCTGTGCCAAGACTGTTGGGAATTTTCTTGCTGGTTCACACTCATCCCTGTCTGTAATGGTTCTTGCATCTTCTAGGGGAAAACCCAAAAACTCTAGAGGACAGTGGTGCTGCATAATCTCTCTCCCAAATGCGTATCTTATTTTGCTCTCTGGTAGTTCAAGATTGACATAAACCCTAGGGTACAAATTTTAATATCCTTTCTAAACTTCTTGTAATTAATTAGGGAATCTTGTTGGGTTTAATCGCATTGCATTTGTGCCTGCAGTGACTCCCTTTGGGACAGTCCAACAGCACGCTTTATGAAAACGTGTTTTGTTTTGACCCTGTTCATCTAGAATATTGTCAAGTCTATAAGTACATTATTTTTTTGCCTTTACTATACGTTTCCTTCTACTTATTAACATTGATTTTCATTTCCAATCATGTTGTCGATTCCCCTGCTTTCTTCACTATCTTCTCCTGTGCTAATTACCCTTGAAATTTTATCTTTTCTACCAAATGTATTAAAGAACATAAGCTTACCTTGTGACATGGATGACTTGGCCAGGGTGTAACGCAAAGCCCTCTAACTATTGGAGTGCTAAAAAATGGGCACAGATTTAGGGATGCTGTGAAAGCCCCAATTTAAAGGGTTTATAAAACAGATTGTACTCGTTCCTGCTTTAATACAGTTTTTTTTTTCCTTGGCGAGGTCCCAGAGCCCTATTAATTTCTGAAATTTCCCCCACAGTGGCTCAAAACCAGGCGGGATGATACGAGAGAGGCTCCATCCCGCCTGGTCTCCCCAGCGCGGTGATGAGGTGGGGAGCACTGGGGAGCAGCAGCGAGGGGTGGGCAGCTCTGACAGGACGGAGCAGGGAGAGCACTTGACCTGGTTTGAAGCCCTCTGGCTTTGCAAACTCACGCTTCGTTTTCTTCTCACTTTAATGCCGACCTCCAGCCTTTGCTGCTTCGCTCTTCGTCGCGCCCAGCGTTTGCGCAGTCTGGGCTGATTTCTCTGGTTTGGATGGCTTTCTAAGAGACATTCCTTGACTAAGTCAAAGTTCTTACCAGCGTTAAAGAATGTGATATTCGTAAATCTGTCTTCTGGCTTGCTGGCGCCTTCTGTACAACACACTGCTGGGCATGCAGTATATAACCCGTTATACATCAGACACCTGGTATGTAGATTTTTGATTTCTTAGCCTTGTAAAAAACTTTTAAAATAATAGACTATATATTAAAGACCTCATTATACTGTGAAATTAAATTACTAGCAAGCAAAACCCCTAAACATCTCCAAGATAATCTGTATTACTCTTACTTTTGCCTTATGGTGGTTTATGATGGTTCTTGCTATTGCAGATGAGGCAGGAGGCACAGGGGCTGTGTTTAGCAGTGATGACGTTTTAAACGGGTAGTTAAATCACAGACCTATCGTACTTACACTTTCAGTCTTCCATTGTCACATTTCTCTTTAAAAATGTTTAACTTAGACTGTGTGCCAGCATCTGAATGGAGGTGAGCTGGTGTTGTATGTATAGCTTATGGCTGTTGGCTGGATTCAACACCTGTATGTATAGCTTATGGCTGTTGGCTGGATTCAACACCATTATTTTAGTTTTCATCCTCTGATTCAGTGTTTATCCCCTGCTAATTATAACCTGTGGATCTCAGGCTAGGTGTCTCTGGATTACTAACCCAGCCGTTTGCTTTTCGCGTGCTTGCTGACTCACCCCATAGAGCCTGATTAAAATGCATTGTTAGTGATGCCTGATGCTGTTGCCCGCATCCCTCCGGAGGTGACTGGGGTTTACCCAGCTGGTTGATGCAGACGAGCAAAATGTACTGGCCAGCGGTTTATGTTGGAGGAAAATGAAATGTAATTTCGCAGCTGTGGCCATCCAGCTGGGTGCTGGGAAAGGAGGGGAGGAGCATGGCACAACCGGTGGGGAGCAGGCATCTGGGAGGCTCCCTCAACATGCTGCTCACCAGCAAGGGACGGAGGCTTCTTGAGCAAACTTCACATCTTCATGATGAGTTGACAACGTTAAGAAATATATCGCTGTGCTTGTTGATAGAAAATCATTGCATGCAACAGGGAATTTCCCCGGTGGGCTGCAATAAAGGATATTGGCACTGGCCCTTTGAGACACTGGTAGGGTGTATGGGCAAAGCAGAGAATGACCAAAGCATGCATCTTTTCAATGGATTCAGGACAATTTTGTGGTGTTACGCAGCTGGACTTGGACGCTTTCACCTGAAAAAATATTTATCTCCACGCTGTCGAAGATATGGCTTTTTTGTGTGAACATGTGGCTACAGGGTTGGTGGTTATTCCCAAGCTGACAGTAGGAACTTCAGGGTTTCCTGAGCTAGTCTGAGGTACGAGTTGGCTGTCGCTGATGACTGACCCCTAAAACCACGAACCAAGAGGGGCAGCAGCCGGCACGGGGCAGGGCCAGTCCCTGGCACCCACCCAACACGCCGCGCGCCTGGCTTCCCCTCTGTGGGATGCCTCGGCTGCTTCTCCATCGTGCTGGTATCACTGGTGAAAAAAGGGCATTTCTGACCATAACCTTCCGAGCAACTTCAGGCTTTATAGATTAAATCTCACATCTTGAAGTGCACCCAAAAGCTGACAGCCAGTACAGCGCAGAAAGCGATAGGAGTTAATAATACATCCGAGTCTCCTGCCACGTCCTAAGGCTTTTTTCTTCAATATTATTCAAAATTTAGGCACCTTTCATATTAATTAAATGGTAACTTTCTGTATCCCACGATCAAACTATCCAATAATGCTTGCTCAGAGCAATCAGAAATGACAAAAATAAAGTACTAATATAATTTTATTATGAATGATTTGATCCCTGGGGTTTCTATCACATTAAACAAAGAAACAAATTAACCAGTGACTGAATTAAGTGGAGGAACTTGCATCATGGAGAGGCAATAGATTTTTTCATAGTTAAGCTGCCAGCTACTTTCATGCTTCAAGTCTAGGTTCCAAGTTTCCCCACGAATCTCCGAGAAATAATCCTGCTGCCATGTATCGATGCGTATGTCAGCATGTAGCTGTTTGGGGTTTTTTTTTCCATAGGAAATGTAGTAAAGAAGCTCAGGAGAGGAATTTGGAATGCATTAATCTGCATTTCCAAACCTACCGAATCAATGATCATTCCTCAGAGCAGTCCTGGTGGCTTGGGCAGGACTGTGAGATTCTGTCCTACGACAGGTCTGCATGGATGGCCCTGGGCAGCTTCTCCCGAGCCTGACGTCACCTAGTTGTGCTGGATGGGACATGCTCTTGTTTAATTACTCTCTCACTTCCCAGCTTTTAAAATAATTACCATCTTCACTATTTCTTTCAGCTGTTAATTTTCTGTAGGAGACCGCTGCACACATAGGCTGTCAGATAGAAGACATTCCAAACATTTTCCATATTTAGAGAAGCATTTATGGCAGCAAAGAGCTCTTTGGTAGGTGGAAGCTCTCTGGCGCACCCTTCCTCCGGTGAATGCACACTGTGGCATGGGGTGCAGCAGGAGCCCCCCGCTGCTGGGGGCTGCTCTGACCACGAGCCGTCCCCTCACGCTCTGCTCCGATTCACCCCCGGGGACACCTCTGTGTTACTGGGATGGTGCGGAAGAAGTTTGCTGGGATGTGGTCAGTGACATTTAAAAGCACCTGTGCCTCCTGCATATTATGCTATGTCAAATTTTATATTATAAGCATATATACATATGTAATAGACACTGCATTAAACTTTTCCCTTTAGGGAACAGTTGGGTACAGAACGGGACCTAAACCCTGGGGTAAGAAAGCACTTTAATGACCATTAGGGAGGTGAGAGCATGTGGATTTCTCTCAGAGATGCACTTGTCCTTGCCAGCGCTGAGGTGTAAAGGAGGACCGCGTTCTTGACTCGCAATGCCTATTTGCTTTTCTTCAAGTTCAGACTTAAGTTTGTCAGGTGGTTCCAGGCTGGGACAATACTGGTGGGCTTTGGAAACGATGTGGAGTTCAGGTATTTCCCCCCAGAGGACTCTGCGTAGCCGGTGCACAACTGATCCCTTACGGCTCTTACCCCATCATTGTGAGCACAGAAAGTTCCCTCTTCTGGGAGAGCCAAAGCAGCTCTGAAATCAGGACTGAGCGGGAGCATCTCTGAACAGCTATGGCAAACCCATGCTTTCTGTAGCAGTCGTCTTCAGGCTTTGTGGTAATCGCATGCTGCTGAGCGTTTGAAACGTACCCCTTCCTTAGAACGCTGGCACGTGACCCCGGTCGGTGCAGAGGCGCACTGTGCGTCCTGCTGGGCTCCTGCGCAGAACAGGAGCAACCCAGAGCACACCTGCCTTGATGTCGTGAACGTATAGTATTTGCTGACAGAACACCAAGCGTGGGATAAGCACTTTCCTGGCTGAGACAATATTGACAAAGAATCCAGGAATCTGCAATGGAATTGGGGCTTTAATTGCATTCCTGCCCCCAAAAGCTTGAGTTGATGCTAAGATCAATAATACGTTAAGAACTGAGTACAGTAAAATAAGTGTATGATGAACTTAAAATCTGTAGGCAGTGTGTTCCCGCTTTGTTATTTACTTTGTTGTGTCTCACTGGGACCGAGTGCTGGGTCCCCCCTGGCAGCGGGCTGTCAGCAGTCCCGGCTCGGTAAGGGGGACATGGCAGCCATGAAGTCCTGCGTCCTCATGAGGTGCAGCCCGAGTCCGGTCTGTAATTGTCAGTCATTAATTAACGTCTTTGCTTTGGGGGCTGTAAGGGGCAGGTTTGGCACAGGCACAAACATGGGCTCTCGGGTCAGCTGTTTGCCGAAACCGCTGTGGTTTGTCTGCATTTGGGATCGGGGCATGGGGTAGGAGCCAAACCCTTCCCACTCCAAGTGGAGCTTCCCTCCATCTCATACCTGCCCGGCCCCGCCGCTGCGGGCCTTTGGTCCTCTCGGCAGCGATGCTCTGCATCTGCTGCGCCCAAGGGGTGAATGACAGGGAACGTTACAAAGTCCCTCAGCTTTTAATGCTGCATCTCATCCTAATGTGCCGTACCAGCTGACTGTGGTCACATCTCTCTCTTTCTAGAAAAGATATAACAGAGGGATTAACCAAAATCGGGGTAAGCTAAAGCATGCCTGTTCTGGCCAGCCTCTGGTTTCAGCAGTTGTTAAATAATGGCCAGCGTCTTGCTCCTCGCTATAAACATATGGATGAGGACGCTGAAAGAATTAAACCTCGTGCCTGAAAAATGACATATTGAGTAGGAGCGCTGCTTTCATCTCTGTGATCGTGTTTTTAGGAGAATACGCGCAGAGTCTCAGCGTTAACATTCTTTAACTGCTCCTCAAATTACTAATGCTTCACGTTGCTTTAATCCATTCTGCTGTAATAGCTTTATTAGATTAAACTCCCCGCTGAGCAAGTGAGGAACAGTGGGATTATCACACTTCCCTTTGAACAGCCAGTAAAGACAAAATAAATGGTTAACAAAATAGAACAAATTCAGTTTGCAGGTGATCTGCAGTCCTTGGCCTCGCGGACTGCAGATAGGATCCAAGCGTCCCTATTATTTCTTGCTTGAAAAACGCCTTTTTAGCAGCCTGAAGAAATTCCCGAGGTAAAAAAGAAGTCCTAATGGAATAAAAGTTCCTCTTTCCCCTTTAGATGTGTTGCTAATTGCATTGTGCCGACTGCAGGGACAGTGTGAGGAAAAACTGAAACTTTATTTAAAAAAAAAAATATTATTTTTTTCGCCTCAGTTCTGACAAAGCCGTAGGTGCACCAGGAACGGCCTTTATCCAGTGTCTCCCAGAGTGGCAACTCCTAATGACTGAGTTTTTTTCTTTTTTTTTTAGCAAATCTAATTAACTATTTGAAGTATTTCGTCAAGAGGCTCACGGTTACTATACACAAGCAGTGGGTGGCTCTTCTAGAGTCTCTTAAAAACTCAGTTTCTTCTCAGCATTCTTAAAATCCTCGTCTGCTGGAGCAATTTGAATTTTGTTATTAGTGACTGCTGGAAATCATAATTCAATAAAGACTGACTCATTTAAAAATGCTTCATGCTGAGCGTGCATTAGGTAACTTGGGAAACTTAGGAGACACAGAAAAACATATCCTAATATTCAGGTCTACACAGGAAATTGGTACGGCACTGAGCAGTTTGAAGGAGGCTTTTTGTATTTTTTTAAGAAGCTGCAGAAAGGTTGGAAGGAATGCAGGGGTTTTTTTTTTCTTTCTAGTAAATGTATTCCTTCCCTTTCCCCAGCATTTTTTTCCTAACGCGCTGGCGGCCGTCCAAAGGAATTAAAGCCCCCAACATACTAGGGGATAGTGGAAATACACACGATAAACATTTCTATAATAATTTCATAGATAAGCAGGAAAGCCGTCATGTTTCTTTTCCTAAACTCCTTGTATGTCCCTTACTACTCGTCTTGAATGAGTTTGGAAGTTTTAAGTACCTCTCCTGCCCCATCGCTCCTATTCCCTTTATGGCAATAATATTACGGTCATAGAATATATAGTCTTGCCATCGGGGAATGGGCCTCCCGCTCGGGTTTTTAAGCCACATCTGCAGCTGCAGCTGGAGCAGGGCTTTGAAAAATATTGGTATCATGAAAGGATGTCATTTTCTAACAAGGAATTCTCCTTCAGAGGATGCGGCGCCATTTCATTCCTGCCCAGCGCTGTCCGGCAGCTGTCTCCTCTGCAGTTCATTTGCTGCTCGAGTTCACCCTAGGAAATACACAGGGGTATTTTTTCCCCAATTTCTTTCCCCACAAGTTGTTTCATCTTTAGAATCACAACATTTCCTGCCAACATCAGAGGTTTCCATTCTTGTCTCCTCTCCCCCTTGTTCTTTCTAGCCATTTTCAGACTTATATAGCCCTTCTGTTTCTTACCATCCCTCCCTTTCATCCCCTGGTCCTCTCGTGGTGCCTCCCTCGTTTCAATCCTCCACTTAGCTGGGGTTCAGAAAACAATCGCCGTCTTCCACCTGTTTTTCCTCCTTTGTTGCTCTGCGGTTTGATTTAGCCTCTCTTTGTCTGCTCTCCCCTTCTTGCTTTTCCCCTCACCCTCTTTTTAAAATCAGAGGAAATGATCAATATCACACCCCCCCACCCCCCCCCGCCCCGTTTGAGAAGATAATGCTGGACTAACGCAGTGGAGATGGATTTGTTGCCACTGCGGAGAGGGAGGAGAAGGGGTAAAGGAACTCCAGCTGCGGCCAAGGGCTCTGCAAACAGGCGGCTGGCACGGCGTGGGCAGCGCTGTGCACCATCGGCCCCCTCTGCGGCCGATACGCTCCGCGTCAGCCTGGATAAATATATGTAATTCCGTGGGTAAAAAAACTGGGACAAAGGCCTGGGTTCTCTGCCCAGGCAAAATGTCCATGGAAACAAGTTGGTGTACGTCAGAGCGGAGAGGCCAGTTTTAGGTTGTTTACCTAGGAGATAATTTCGGAAAGCCTGACACGCAGGAATGTGCTTCTGCTCAGCTTTACGCCATGGCTTGCTTGTGTTTTCTAGACTTTCTGCTTTATCCTCGCGATCCGTGGCTTCGTTCACTGCGGCAGAACGGTGTCTCCCCCTCGATTTAAGACTGTTGGCTGCGGAGAAGGAGCAGTGCTGTGCAGTAGCTACCGCGCTTGGGAGCTGCCCCGAAGTGGAATGGCCGGCGGAACCCCAGCCTCCCTTCTGGTGTGGGTGGGTGCTGCACCCACCCTGAAAGCCATTTTAGGGGGAGGCTGGGTTGTTAAAGAACTCTTTTTTTTCTTTCTTCTTGATATTGATGATGTGGGAAAACTAGGCAAAATTTATTGGGGAGAGAGTCAAAACTTCCCCCCGCTCTGCCCACCTGTTCGGCGTTTCGGCTGCCTTTCATTTCGGCAGTGGTACATATGGATTGCATATGTCCCTGCTGCAGCTCCGCGGCTGAAGCCCCCAGCCCCAGGAAATCAATAAGCACCTGCTACTCCCCGGGCCGCCCGGACTCGGGCTCAAAAGTGCCTGCAGGCACCGTTAAAGCCCAGCCCCCGGTTAAGTCTCTCGCCCTCGCAGCCTCCTTCTTGCCGGCCCGGGTGGCGGCGGTGGTGTTATTTATTTTTTATTTATTTCCTTTATGTTTCATCTCGGTTTACCCCGGAGCGGACCCTCCTCCACTGCCGCGGGGAGCCGGCAGCCCGGGCTGGGGCTCCCCGAGGCGCCCAGCCCCGCAGCACAGGCCCCGGCTCCGGCCCGGCCCCACCGTGCAGGGCCCGGCCCCACAGCTCAGGGTCCAGGGCAGGCCCCGGGCCCCGGCCTCGGCCCCGCAGCGCAGGCCCAGGCCCCGGCCCCGGCCTTGGCCTTGGCCCCGGCCCCGCAGCGCAGGCCCCGGCCGCGGCTGCCGCGTTGTTCCCGGGGCGAGGTTGCCCCCTGCTGCTTTCCCGCCATTAAACACAAAGCGGGATGCGCGGCCTGGCCCGGGAGGAGGCCGGGGGGAACCTGCTGGAACCCCCTCGTTTGGGAGCGGCATTGAGCACGGCGGTAGCGAGCTGGGAGATGCGCTGGGTGACATGGTTCTTCATAAATCAGTCGCCGCTGAGTACGGTTCCTTTCCTCCAGGAAGGAAAATCCGTCTTGGAAAAATGCTTTGGAGCAGTTCCTGGCTGAGGAAGGAGCAGGAGAGGCGTGCGCGCAGCAGCCTGCCAGCAGGCGCGTCTGTTTCCCCAGAAGTTTTTGCTGGTTTCTGTCAGTATTTGCTAAGGTTTGACTGAAGAACGTGAAGTTTTGTGACTATGTGCTCAGCCATGTGCCTCTCACTCGCCTGAGTCAAGTTTGCGACTGCATGTGCCTCTGCTAACTATACGTTGACACTCAGTAAAGGACTTGGTGCACTTAGTATATGACTTTATTTCCTCAGCCTCTGGTCCCGCTCTACAGCAAAGGTTTAGCACTCACCCCTCCTGCCAAGGGATACCCCAAAAGCGTCCGGCTCTGTACTCTCTGTGGACAGAAAAGAGGGGCAAGGGCAAGGCTGGACCTGCAAAGCTCTGCACCAGCCTGGCTAGTTTGAGCCCCAAAGGAACCAGGCCCATGCAAATTACTTGGTGATTTAATCCTGATGTGTTAGAAGAAGTGCAGGCCAATGTGAGGATGCATAATAGTGCGTTGTTGGAGGTGGGTGCTTTGTTCCGGCTCTTCAAAAGTCATCGTTCGTGCTGAGGAGAGGAGCGCATCGTATCACAATTAAAATGTGTGGCAAATACTCCTTGGCATGCCAGCAGGTCTCTTTTTATAGTCCTGGGTATCATCAGAGACCTGGAAATAATGGCTGAAGCCAGCTCTAGGAAATATAATTTCTTTAAATGTAAGAAAAAAAAAACCCTCAGAAAATTGTTACGGCATTTTAACTAACTTCAAGTGTGCTGGCTGGTTCAGTCGCCCCTTTGATGTTGCAGCCGGGTGACCTGGCCTCCCCCGCCATTCATCACTGACTGGAAATCAAACTCTTCGGTTCTCCTGCTTTACAGTCCTTCCTCTGTTCTGCCAATAAACACAATGTTATTTAAAATAACCGTTCAGGAGGCGTTCAAAGGGGATATCCATATATGAATTTTAGTGAGAGTGCAGTTTCTTGCTGCCAAGTCCTAACCTTCGAAATGCAACACAGAAAAAGATAGTGTTAATCTAAATACGCGGCGTTGGAGTCGTGAAGCGAGAGGCTCACAAATCCCTTCTCTCTCATGGTGACTCTGCGATCGGAACCCCGGGGGAAATGTCTTTAATTATTTCATTTCACCTTCATTTTTACAGTGTCAGTCTATGGTTGGTAACAGCTATATAAACACCAGAAATCCTGTTTGTTAAAAGAGTATGATCCAAAGCGAAGGAGGTAATTCCCTCCCAACGGTCCCTGGATACCGCTCAGCCAGCGGTCCTGGTGGCAGGCAGTGTTGGAGAGCTGGCTTGGAAGGCAGCGAGCTGTGGCAGACACAGTGAGTGTGTAACACACCCGGACACGGTGCATAACCTACCTGGACACAGTGTGTGTGTAACAAACCTGGACATGGTGCCTGTGCAACATCAGCGTGAACCTTGTCTCCTGGCCTCATTAGAGCTGTGAGCTCAGCAGTGATGTTTTAACCAAACCCACTCCAGGATCTCATGGAGGAGAGAGTCAAGAAAACCAGCAGTGCTGCAATTTAAGCAAAGTAAGAAACAGCGGCAGTTGATCGCATCATGTTTGTTTGCCTCCGTTGCTCTCTGGGTAGTGTCACCGCTGCGGCCATCTGCCGCCATTTCCTTCCCCCTGGGTTCTGCACTGCGCTAGAGGTGATGATGAGGGGCGCTGGAGAACCAAACTTGGAAGAGTTATCCCATTTCCCCAGCGCTCAGCTCCTTCCCAGCCCCGTGGGTGCCCTCGTGCCTGGTGGGGCTCTGCTTCAGCCCATCTCCCTGGCACTGGGCAAGCTGCTTCGTCCCCAGGGAGCACCAAAGACTGCAGGGTCCCAGGGACGGAGGGAGCACCCAGGCAATAGCTGTGGTGCTTTGTGCACCAGCTGAGGGAAACCCCTTCCCTGAGGTGGCGCCGGGGCTTGATTAGGAGAAAATCAGTAGAGGATTTTGTGTTGTTTTGGACTCTGGCGCAAGTTTATTCTGTGTTTTCCTGCAGATCCCCCTGTTAGCACTTGCTTTGCAGCGCGTTGTCTGTATTGTGTAGGAACGGATGAAGTGGGCCAGGCTGGGTTAGCCCAGCTCTGTGTTGTTTTTTTCATAGGCTGTATATTTTCTCCTCTTAGATCTGGTTCTTTTCATCCTCACTGCCTCTTTGCCTTTACCTTTTTAAAATGTCTGTTGCTGCAAAACACGGCTGAAGCCGATTGCCAGGTCCGGCCTTCCAGCCCCGCTGCCCGCCGCAGCCCCCTGAGCTGGGAGCAGCCGGGGCTGCCAGCCAGCCATGCAGGAGACCGCTGGTCGGTGCTGGCCTTTCAAACCTACCGTTGACTAATGTTTTGAAGACCGGATTGTTAATTTTTTTTATAATATATACACAGCAAGGAGCAGAATGATGCTGTTGTCTGCCATTTAACACAAGTACGCCTTTCTTGGGAGGAGGGAAGGCTGAGGCGGTTTGTGTGCATCTCAGCTGTATGTCAGTACAGACCAGACCAGCCAACAAGAGTTTCAGCCTGATCTGTCTTATCTGTTGTGCACAGAGTAACACACATGTAAGTCTAATACAGCAAATCACTATAAGTATTATGGCAACACCATGGAAATATTTCTTAGTGGCACTGGGAAAAAAACCCCATTTAATATTCTGATTTCTTGCTGAATATGGAATGGAAAATATGTTGATTTAACTCTAAAAAAATGCACAGTTGATTTAAGGAAAAAAAACAAAGTAAGAAAGAAAGAAACCCTTTACCATATCTAATTTCATTAGTAAACTGTAAATGGAAAATGATGAAGAGGTAAGATTTCAAAGGGCTGGTAACCCATACATTTTATGTAGCATTAATCATGTGCTCTTAATTTTTCTGCAGAACTCTGCAGCGCTGCATTCCCACTCTGTGATTCACAGGGCAGTGGGCAAAGGCAGGCGGGTGGCAGAGCCTGGCTGGGGACCCCCCCATGGCAGCACCCACCGGCCATGCCATGGCCAAGCTGGGGGACACCGCACAGCCGGCCCCACCCCACGGGGTGAGATTTATGGCCACGTGCCGGAGGGTTCGTGCCTCCGCTCAGCCTGATTTGAAACACGGCTTTTCTGCTGGCGGCTCGTGTTTTCTGCTTTGCCCTTTCAGAGGCTCTTTCTCTTCCAGGCTGTAAAGAGGGTTAAGAAAGGAATTGTCTCTATTATGGTAATTAAACTCCCAGGAAACAGCCTCATTAGACTAATAAAGAGTAAATAAAGCAGGCGAGGACACACTTTTCTTTCCAGTAGTGGAGGGCAGCAGTTCCTTCCCTTCCCTTCGCCCACCCGCCTGCTCCCCACTCCTCGGCCCAGCAGGAGTGGCCTCTGTCCCTGTCCCTGCCCCTGCCCTGAGCTCCTGCCTGGCCTCTGCACCCACCCGCCTTCACCCCCTCATAACTTGTCCAGCAGTTTTCCTCTTGGGCTGAAGTTTTCCTTGCTCAGTTGCAGCGCAGGGAGTTCAATATTTGTAGTGCTCAGGGAAGTTTTTGGCTGCACTTTGCTTATCTTTGTTACAAGCACCCCCTGGTTTTCTTGCTGGCTCCGTGGGAGCAGCCCCTGGCTTGGAGCAGCGAAGGGCTGCAGCGCGTGCTTGCCGAATGCACGTTCCAGCATCCAAGCGATGGACGCTGGGCTTTGTTCCTTGCAGAAATGACATTAGTGGCAAGCTCTGGGCGCTGCTGCTTCTCCAGTGTTGACCCCAGCTGAAGCAGGGCATGGCATGGAAAATGCACACGTAGCTCTCCTCCTTCTTCAGAAAGGAGATTATGGAGGGGGAATGAAATTAGCAGTAAAAGTATTAAAATATTGATAGCAATCATTCCATGTCCTGGCTTTACTAATTAATTATTAATTTTACCTTGAAGGTTAGTGTAAGAGATGGACTTTACTTTATCATGCCTTCACTTAGCAAGATGTTTGACTATATATTTTTAAACATTATCAGGTCTCTGGCAAATAGCTCTCATTTTTTATGGTTAGCAGCTGGGATTTGCTTTGTGTGGCTTCCTAAAGCAGGAGAAAAGATGATGTTGTGGAGGCCTCGGGGAAGCGATCCCTCGTCGTGTTTTGGTAATTCCCGCTGCTCTCTACTGCTTGCCGCCCTTTTGGTGTCCTACTTGTTGCTTGGCCGTATCGGGGGCCCTTTGCAGCTCTCTACAGAGTGAAGAAGTGTCTTGATGCTGCGAGCTCGGCAGTGCAAGGCAGTTAAAAAGGAATTGGTTTTGCCATAAACCCAGGGATGCGGGCAGCTGGAGGGGCAGTGGCGCGTCCCCGGAGCAAAGCTATTTCTTTAAATACGTGCATAAATAACATAAATTTAATGGAACCTGTTAGCACATACATAATTCATAAATTATTTTTGAACTGGGGAAACTTTCAAATTTATCATGAAGAATGTTTTTTCTTTAACGCAACTTCAGCAGCGATATAAGATTCAAATATGGAAACATTTATGTGCGTCTGCGGCTTCGCTCGTGAGAAATCGTATTGATTTCAGTGAACTGTACACACGAGGAAGATCGGGGCTGTGTGTGCAGGGCTGGAGCTTTACTTTTGTAAACTTCCCATTTCCTCTCTTGCAACAGAAAGGTTTAAAAGATCTGTTTTACTGTCTTGAGGGTAAATGCCTTTCATTTCTGAAATGGTAAAACCCCCTTCTCGCTTGTTTCTCTTAAAGTGGACCCGGCTTTAAATGTGGACAAATGGAAAAAAGCTTCACCGGCCTCCCCAGGGGGAGTGAGGCTGCAAACCTCCAACTTTGGAAACAATGATTTTTGTTTTGTCGGGTTTAAAAGGGAATATCAGAAAAGGAAAATTTTGCTGTAGCGTTGTGAAAAACAGAATTTACCCAGTCTGGACCCTTTTAAGATAAAATTAAGGAAATTACAGCTTTCTTCTGCACGCTACTTTCCACTTTTAGCATCTGCAGTGCGCGGGTCCCAGTGGAGCTGCTAATGTGCGTGAAGTTAAGACGCGCGTACGCTCTCTGCAGGACTGGGACCGTGCTTCTCTGCCTCTCTGCCGTGCGGCGATGGGCACAGGTGCACAGGGAGGTCATGGCCGCATGGCCAGGGAAAATAAAGTGACTGGTGGGTTTGCCTTACGTGACTGATGCGCTAAAGGCGATATTCTCCTTCGTTAACAGCACTTAGCGTTGGGGGACACTATGGGACGCTCAGGATGGGTACGGTATTTTTAACAAGTAATTTAGAGCCTGTCTTCGTGGCGTGGTAAGCTTGAGGTGGAACTTGGGAGCTGCCAGTAAGCCAGCACTCGTGCAGGTCTGTAGCTGGAGGCAAAGGGTGCTCTCAGCAGGGGCTGACCTGGCAGTGGGTGCGAGGCTGAAGCTGCTGCTGGTGCTGATCCTGCCGTGGGGCTGAGCCAGCTCCGCTCCGCGCGCCTCGCAGCTCAAGGGCCATGCTGCTGCACTGCCTGCTCTCGCTCAGAGCAGGCCAGCTCGAGAGGAGTTAATTTAAGTGTAGATAGCTTCAGCTGACAGTTAAGTGAGGACAACCCCATAGAGAACTGAGAAACTGGATGTGACTTGAAAATACACAGAGAACGCTGGGAGACAGCACATATCAGTTCTCAGTTAAATCCTTTTCTTTCTTTAAAAAAAAAAATTCTTTCCACAGTAGCAGACTTGCAGCTGTTAACTAATCCCATAACAAGTGGCATTTAGCCACACATTTTCCAAATTAAATATGCTTGCATGTTGGACTAGTTTCATACCCTGTAATACAAATACTTTCCCTGCTGGGGAAAAAAAAAATAACAGGAAAAAAATTAAAAGAAAAATCCTCTCAGGCGTATGGAGAGCGGGGAAAGGGAAGATGGTGCGCGCACGTCTGCGCACGGCTGGTGCAGCCTGCGTGCAGCTACGGCTGTCCCTGTCAGAGCGGCGTATTCTGCAAGGAGCACGGTATTTGTTGGAGGATCTGATGGGTTATCAAGGACTGCTCATGCTTAAATTATTAGTTAAGGCTGTGACATTAAAGAATTGTTATTTGGTCATGGTCTCATGGCTGTGTTTTGCTAGGAGGTGTTTGAAAATTCTCGCCTGTGCTGTCACGTAATCTGTACTTGCCCTTTTGTTTCTTTTTTTTTTTTCCCCTCCCTGGTCATTTGAATAACGTTTTCAGATCCTCAATTTAATCTGGGTGCAGTCTAGCAACATTTGGAAACAAGCAATTAACTGCACGTTTTGTTAGAACTTCTGCTGGATCTTTTTTGAGGGTGTTTGAGAGCACCCACCCTACCCCCCACCCGCCTCCTGCACATTTTTAAGAATCCCATTAAAAATTTTTCAGGATCCCCATACAAGCCAAATGCATTGTTTCCATGGAAACAATTAATGGGGAGAGCAATTTATAAGACTGATGTAAAAAAATGAGCACTTCATCAGCCCCCCTGCTGCTCTGATATACAATCTCAAGGAAAAGTCTGCGGTGGGGTTTGCATAAGCTATATTCTTAAAGGGGGGGGACACGACAAAAAGGAGCCTGTGAGTCCTGTCCGTGGCACAGTGAGCGATGCCTATTGTGCTGCACAGGCGTTATTAGCTCTTGGAAAAGACTAGTAAATTCTCATTTCATGACGTCTTTTGAAATGCTTTCCCTTTAGAGAACAGGTTTTTTCCTAATCCCACCCTCTCCGGCAATACACACGTCTGCGTTCGGGGAAAGGAATCATGGCTCGTGATATACAAGGCAGCTGGGTCCCCACGCGGACCTGGGCCTTTGATTAAAAGGCATTCAGGATGCCTGATATTGCTCTGGCTTTCAAAGGTCTCGCAGGCGCCCGGGTAGAGACCTGCCTTAAAAGTGTCCTCTTTGTTTTGGTTTGGTTTGGGTTTTTTTTTCCCCTAATCTGCCATTAAAGCTTTCTCCTGGTTGATGTTTTGCATTGGTTTCATCGATGTATACATGCAAGCTAAATCAGAATTTGCTGTTTAATTGGGGAGTGAGCAGTGCACGGTGCCGCAGAGCGAGTGCTGCCGTTCTGGACAGGTGTCTGAACAGGACTGCGTTTGGAATTTCCTAAGGAGCTTATTTGTGGGAAAAAACAATAAAAATTCCATCCCGTGCTGCTCTGCTGCTGCGGGCGCAGGGATCCTGTGTGCCTGTGCCCTGCCATACGTGGCAGGGATTTCAGAGCCTGCCATAAAATGTTGCCTTGCAAATGAAAAATCTTCTTTTTAGATCTGCTTCTGTACGTAAGGTGGCCGCCGAACGGGCCGGCCAGTGGCGGTGGGCTGGGACTGGAGCCGCTTTGGATTTTGTAGGAAAATTGAGCTCAGGGGTCTGGCAGCACGCCCTGCGTCTCTCAGCGCTGGTGCGTTCCGTAAGAATTAAATGAGTTTAAAAAAAAAAAGAAAAAAAAATAATGGAGTTGTTGATTTGCTTCTGTGTTCTCCTACTTCTGAGGGTGTTCATCCTGGCTGGGCTGGGGTGGTTTTTCCTGCAGAGGGCACTCGGCATCCACGAACGGCGGCGTGGGCTGCCCGCGTCCCGCAGCATCCCCAAGCAGAGCTGGAGATGGGCAGAGGGGGGGAAAAAAAAATTTAAATTATGAAGCAAATTATTCCCTTGTAGTGCATGAGGCCAGCTGAAAGAGCAGCTGAGATTTGAGGAGAAGGGGGGGGGAAAAAACCCACAACCCCAAGGCGTGGGGAGGGAGAGGGCCAGGCTGGGGCGGCAGGGGTCTGGCTGCGGTAACGGATGGCAATAATAAAAAAAGGGTGAAAAAGGGAAAGGCTGCGTGGCTGGGTTAAAATTTAATAGCATTGGGGATGAGAGAGGCAAATGCCTTAATTAAACCACTGTCCAAAAAAGAGGGGAAAGCCTGCAATGGAGTGGGGCACACACCGCATTACTGTCGGGCTGTAGCCAGCGGAGTATTCACCATCGCAGAATCTGAAAACCAGCTTTTATTTCAACTGCATTTCTTTCATGCTTATATATGAGAAAGGAAGAGACTTACAAAGAGCTCAGCCCAGAGAACTATCGGGATCTCTCCGTGTGCGGCTCTAAAGTACGTGTCTGTGATAAATAAATACTCAGCAGCCAAATGATAAAACAGTTTAGGTATTAAATATTCTGGAGTTTGTGGGGAGAAAAAAAAAATCTCTTATTGCTAACAAACTCCCATTGCAAATACATTATAGAAATGGTTTATAGTTATTTAAAACAGCATAGAAAATGGTCATGTACCTTCCTATGCCCATAACTCATCGAAGGTGGAAAAAACCCTTGCAGATGCGTTTCAGTTTGAGCAGGACTTGCATTTTATTATTTGGTTTTATTATAGCAAAGGAGCACGTAAACAAAGATATCCCCTGACCTTAAAGCCAGCTCTCAGAAATGAAGGTCTGACTATCACAGAAATCTGTAATCCAAATGATTTTTATGTTGCTAATGAGAATTGTGAATTTATTTTTAAAGTTTCTTTTGGCTCCCTGCTTTATTCTTTCTTTCCTTTTTAATTTGTTTTTCTCTGCAAATATTTTCTCCTTTTCTTTTAAAATTTTAGCATTTTGCAATGGAATGGGAATTATTTTATTTTACAAAGTACGATTTTCCTTTGCTCTAAGTTCCTATTTAAGCAAATTGTTGCTGATTGGGAGCAAATTCCCTCGGATCAGCATATAGACGCCTCCGCTTCGTGTGGAGGGGGGCCCCCCGAAATGTTGTCAATAGCCAATTTTCTTTTGGGACATTCCAATCGGGTTTTAAATGTGCACTTTGGGCTCTCTGGGGCCGAGTCAGGTGAAAAAGAAGCAACGACAAAATGGCAGAGCAATTACTTAGAGAGGGGCTCATGGAGGAGGGTTGTCAGGTTTCTGTAGGGAACTCGGGCAGACGGCAAACTGATACCATCTCCCCCGCTGTAATAATCCAGCTTGTTTCACAAATACAAATGATGAACACTTCAAAATCCGAAACACAAATCCGGTTGCAGAACTGTTCACTTTCTTTTGAAGGGGCTCGCCTGTTGAAAAGGCTCCTGTAATTTTATTTTAGTAGGTTTTAACTCTGGATTTGAGGAGATAAAACAACCTGTTCAGAATGATAATGATGTTATTTGGGCTCCTACATTTAAATTAACGCAACTGTTTGGGGTATTAACATTCTGTTTTCAGGTTTGTAACTCAGCCTTAAAAAAATTGGTTCGAGTTAAAAACAGGCACAGAATATTTCAATCTCATTGTGGCTTTTTCTTAACAAATTTGAAGTGGTTTAAACTCATTTTAATTTTTAGTTGCAATTTGACAATAAAATCAGAGCCTGCTGGATTTGTCTTTATTTGTATTTTCATATTTTAAAATGGTTGGGAATTAAAAGGAGCTCGGCTGGTCGTTGTAATTTCATGTTATTTCTTCATACGGTAGCGAAAAAATAAAGGTGAAGAAGGTGGTAAAATGGCCCGTTCCCACATAAACTAATTATTGTGGAGCAATTTTTGTGTGAAAAACATGTGAATGTTCATCGTTTTTGCGCAGACGTGGGATTTCCCGAGTGACAGGACCAACAACGTGATGTGTCTTTTTTTTTGATGCATCTACTACAGAATCTCTTCTTTTAGAAATTGATTCCCCGTATCCAAACCGTGCCTTTATTTTTGTGTTTTGCCAAATATATTTGCTTTTATCTTAATGTGTGTTTTATACACGTGTAAGCTGTAGGTAAGTAATCAATATAGCTCTGACTCCTAAATAATCTCACAAAGAAAAAAGACATGTCGCTCCCGAAGGCCGGTGTCTCAGTAATGCAGGAGAAACCCGGGTTGGAAGTTTGTGACCCCTCCTTCCAGGGACGATCGCTAGAAGCTGCCCGGCAGCGGGAGAGAGCAGAGGGGGCCGGTGGCCCCCGGAACGGTGGCGCGGGGCTGCCAGCGGCCCCGTCCCAGGGTGACCGGCGAGGGTGGCCTGCGGTGGCGGCTGTCACTCGCCCGGCCCGGGGACCGCCTCTTGGCTTTGACCCGACCCTTCCTATTATCTCCCTTCCATTTTACATTCCCTTTTGCTATAGATATTCCCATTCATAAAACCTTTTCCTGCTTGCTTGCGGTGTGAAGGCGAGTGCTGGTGTCTCAGAAATAAATAAGATCACGAGCAGAAGCTATTCGTCAAACCCCTCATTTCCTGGAGCTCCTTCCCCGATCCCTGTTGCATGCATTGCATTATACTGCAAAATATTTTTTTTTTATATACTTTCTTCTGTCATTTATTAGGCATCAGAGTCTTTTCAGTGCGCTCAAATCCCACAGATTCAGGCAATCTTACCCGGCAGGGCTTCACGCTGCGAGAACTCGCAGTTCTGGGCCGAACCCTGCGCATTGTTTTTTTACGAAGAAATAAAAAGCCCCTGACTGTTAAAACCCGCCGTGTATTTTCTGCCTGGTACGGAGAGCGACCCTAGCCAGCGGCACAGCTGCGGGGCGTGCGGGGGGCTGCCTGCAGTTGCTGTCAAACTTCCCGTCCCCTCGGCCGCAGCGGGGATGCCAGCTGGGCACGGTGCGGTGGGAACTGCCGGCAAAGTCCGTGCCGGCAAATGGCTCCTTTGGCAAGCGGCTTTGCCAGCGTGCTGTCATGCATGCTTCTTGCTGCGCCGCATCAGGAGCGAGGGGAAAATATTGTGACTAATTTAAAATGGTGGAATGCAACTGGTAATTCCCTTCCCTTGTTTGCGCCATCCTGTTTCAACAGGGCTTGCGTAGATTATTTGTGTTTGTTTGTGTTGGGTTTTTTAAATGAAAAAAAAGAGGCCCTTATGCAGTTAATTTTCTTTTTTAAATTTATTCTTGGTTCACATTTCATATATTTTGGAATATTATTTGCTAATTTTATTTTTTTTTTCCCCTCTTGCTTTCTCTCTCCTTTAACTCCCGTTTCCCTTTGCCCCTGCTCGCTGGATGGGCTGCATTTTCTTTCCGAGCCGAAGCCATTGCCTCCCTGTGCATCGGGAGGGTAGGATTAGATGTACTTCTTTCAGACCTGAGGCATTACTATTTCTTCCCCATACTCAGCATCCAATTGTCTGGATCTATCTGGGTCCTAAATCCATCCTGAATTGGTTTCATAGCTGGCAGATTTGTGTGTTCCATCTTGTTTTGGGACCTGGCTTTCATATGAATATCTCAAATCATTTTCTATTTTTCCAAGTAGAAGTTTTATTACATGCAGCCAATCTGTATATGACTAGCGAAAATGGGAAGATAAAGGGTTGATTGAAAACATGTCAAGCGCTTGTTTTTGCCAGGGTGCAACAAAACTGGGTTTTATTGTGAAGGGAGCGGTGACAAACCCTCTTGTTCGAAATGGATGGTCTCGCGTTGCCCTCTGGTAGAGAAATGGTTAAATTATGCACTCGTTGGAGTATGAAGGCAGTTCTTCTTTGCTGACAGATAGTTTGACCAGTGTCAGGTTATCCCGATGCGTTCAGCATACCTTCATTGCATCATAAATAAACCAGACAAATTACTTTTTTTTTTTTTTTTCCTAGGGTGGAATAAGCAGGAGGAAGGGGAGGGATAGGGATCGGGGTAGATGGGGGTTCGGGGGTGTGTGTGAAGAATTAGAAGGAAAAGAAAAAAGAGAGAGATCTTTGCAGACACTCTATGAATCTCTGCTTGGCAGCTGAGAACAATGAGAAAAGCAAGCAATTACCTCGAATCCTTCCCCTTATCCAGACATAGGAAATATATTCCTGCCTGAGCCTTTTTTCTCATCTCTCCCTCCCTCCCTCCCTTGCCCTCCCTCTCTCCCTCTCTCCCCCTCTCCCTCTCTCTTTCCCCCTTGTATATCTAATTTAATTCTTCGAGGAAGGCAAGGCAGATGTAACAAAGAAAGGAGGGTCTGTGTCGACGGGCCACTTCCTACCGCAGGTCGAAGCCTTCCTCCATGGCAAGCGTCCTTCTCCATTCTCTGCCCTGGCAGACTTCTGCAACCTCTGCAGCAGCATCCGTGAAAATTGAGCAGAAAGGTATTTTATAGCTCCAACTCTTTTACAAATTCCTCCCAAATAAAGTGGTGTGAATACTAAATCACCCTGTCCGGGCGCAGGAAGCCGACCTGTTCTTTACCTTCAGAAATCCATCCCAGAGGGGCAAACAGAGCCCTTTCTCCAGATCTCCCTCAACTCCTGTATTCAGTGGCCTCTTTACTGGCGGCTTCTGTATTCTCCTGGAATTCCTGTAGGAATTAAATTCTCATTCCTGAATCTTTTTTACCCCCCTTTTTTTCCAAAGCTGCTTTTGCAAATATTTCCTTAGGTTGCCGAGCCCCTGTACAGGGATGTCCCTGGGTGGTTCCCCGCTGGCTGTCACTGCCCTGTCCCACGGACTCACCCGCGGCAGACGGGGCACCATCACACCCTGGTACCCTGCACCGGGTTGTGCATACGTCATGGTGATAAACATATAGGACCTGCGTCCCCTCACCGCACCATGAGACTTCCTGTTGTGAGACTGATAGTTTGCATGGAGATATTTTGGCCTTTTAATTGCTGATAAACCTTTAGCTAGCAGATTTATTTTTATTTCTGAGGGAATGAATAATGCAGGCGTGCTTACTGCTGTTGGGATCGTTGCTCTTCTCGGTCAACCACGGTACGTGCCCAAACACCTGATTGTGCAGAGCTACCCTGGCTTTGCAATGTGCCGGACTTATTTAAGTGCAGGGTCCAGAAATGCCCGCACGCCCTGCTAGCGGGGCTTGGCGCGGTTCGCAGGCTCAGCGTCCGGCATGGCCGGTGCCGCAGGTCTCTTGCTCATCGGGGTCCTGTCCCCACGCGTTGCTCCGTGGGGCCTTTTTGGGTGCCTCAGGTGACACTGCCAGGTGAGGCCCCCCCGGAGCCATCACCAACATTTGACAACTCAGCCCCATGACGGTGCGTCCCACATGCAGCCCTCCCCGGCCGGGGCTGCAGGCGATTTTTCCCCTGGTCCTCCCGTCGCTGGCCAGTCAGCAGCACAGCCCCCTCGGGGGTGCCAGACGGCAGCTGTGCCCCCGACAGCTGAAATATTTGCAAAACCCCAAGCGAGCAGGATCTGCTGTCTGCACAGGACCACGGGTGTGAGCTCCCCGGTCGCATGCCTCCCCCTTCCCACCCTGGCATTTGGCATCGGGCTTTCGGGGGAACATCCAGAATTTTGTTTGTCCTGTGCTGTCTTGCACAGACCTTTTCCTTGCACTGTTTGCAATCACCCTAACACCTGCACATTGTGATTTAAAAGTTGACAAATTGTCTGTTTCCATTGCCTTTGCTTTTAGAAGAAAACTGAAACCACTATTAGACTTTTAATAATTTAAGATAAAAATGCCGTTCCTTAAGAATGTTCTCTGGCTATATTTTTACAGTCGGGGGATAGAAAGGAACATTACAGGAAATTTAAAGGAGGCTTTTGGTATTAAATCTTCACCTCTTCCAGAAGATAACGCAATTCCGTAAATCTGTGCGAGACCTTTGTTTAACCCACCCCCCGCTATCGCAGGCGAGGTTTTATAGGCGCCTGTCTCGCTGCCGCTCACAGGCTGTGTTTTACATAATACCCTTCAGCATCACTGATATTAACCTTGATGGCATTATTATTGCTATTTACAGTTCATATGCTGGTAATGGTAAACCTGAATGGGATTAATAAAATAAATTAAGTGATAGAAATATTAATGCTATTAACAATCAGTAACAATAGTTGACAGCGTAAGAAAAGGAATAACCTGCCATTAACCAGGCAGGGTAGAGTCTCTCCAGCATATGCATGAAGGTATCTGACACTTCATTTTGATAAACCCAAGATTAATTTTCTTTCAAGCAACAACTTTTCCAGGGCCTTCACGCTTCTCTGTTTCAAAATCAAGCTCTCGGCGCGTTTCCCACATCACCTTCCTGATGGCCGAGAGCCTGGTCTGCTGCAGGCCAGGCTCTGGGCAGGGGCTCTGCAGTGAGGACGGACCCCGTGGGCTCCATCTGATGCTGCTGAACTTCCCATGGGTTTGGGCCCACAGGGACCCTGGGCTTCCTGAAGCTGCTGCAACACATTCCCTGTGCCCTGAGTTTGCTTTTCCAGCAAAAAAATGACACCCTGCTTCTGGGTGCGAATTTACAGCTCGAGGACCGACCAGCGATGCGTGACCGTTTCTTTCTGAATGTGCCATTTACGTTTTTACAAAGCGAGATGCATCCAGCTGCAGGGTTGATGGGCTCTGGTGCAAAAGCAGTAGCTGCTGAACGTCATTTTGGGTTGATCTGATGCTGAATGGGGGGGCACTGCCGGGGACCTCCCCTCTCCCTCCCCGCCACCGTGACACCGGCTTTGGACTGGGAGAAGGTGACTTTATTAGGGACTGCGAGAGCAGCAGTGGCTTCTGGGCTTTTTAGGTGGGGTGGCTGTGATTTTTACCAAAGCCCTTGAGAATAGAAATACCCGCCTGCCTGCCTTTTCTTTTCATTCCTCATGGGAAGCTTTTCCTAAGCCAGAGCCCAGGTTTATCGGATGTGACCACGGTTCAGCTGGTTTCCGGACCAACGCACCGAGTGCCCTCCGACGCTGCTGCTCGCAGGTCAGACGCCGAGGCTGCTGCAGGGCTTATTTAAGTACACTGGAAAATTCCCCGCCTAAGAAGGTGGGCAAAGGTTGGTAAGAAAAAAGCGTCGCTAATTTTTTTCCCCTTACAAATGCGTCTTGTGAATCCTTTACAGCTGGCTAAAAGCTAGGATTTCTCACACCGAGAAGGAAAGTGAGACCATAAATAAACCAGTGCCGGACACCTGGAAAGAATAAAGTGCCCTTCTCAACCTTGCAGGGGCGGAGGAATCGGTGTCTGCCTGGCTGGTACACGGAGGCGGTGTGGGAAAAGGAGCCCGGGCTCAGGGCTGGACCGGCGAGGAGATGCTCGCAATTGTTTTCTTTCATAACAATTTGTCTGCTGAAACACAGCTTTTTAAAGTTACTGATCATAGTATTTTGCTGAAGTCCAGAATGAAGAATGCTTGCCACTGTTCCAATAGCGCTGTCTGTTGGAAGTCAGAGCCGAGGCTGGAACCTATTTCTCAATATAACCCCAAATTTTGACCCCCTCAACCACTTCAGCAGAAAATGGATCGGCTCCAAGAGCCGCTTGGGGCAGGGGATTCCCGGGAACCCTGCAGATGGATGGTGTTGTGACAGTCTAGCTGGAGTCCAGGCTGCTCAACGCTTTTCTTTCGCGTTTCAGATTATCTTGTGTCCGAATTTCAAATGTATGGGATTTTGGCTATGGTGAGGAAAAAGCCCCTCTGTTAGTAACTCGTGTTCTCTTTGCTTTCTGGTGGGGAGAAAAAGGCTAAGCCACCTGAAATAGCCCTTAGACAGCTCCCCTCAGTAGGAATTGGCTTCCCCTCGATTCTCAAACCCCTCTTTTAGAAGGGACTGAAGAGAAATAGTGGCCTTTGATCTGGGGACATGAAGTACCACCACAAAAGCCCGTTGTTTCAGGAACAACCTTATCTCTGATGCACTCCCTGCCACTCTCAGCACCTGATACTCTTCCCAGAGCGCATCTGCCCTGTCCATTCATTACCTACACAGGGAGCAGATAAATAAGTAACCTGGTTTTCCTCAGCCTCTGGAAAAACTCCACGGCAAGCCCTGACCCCACGTCTGGAAGGGCCCCACGCCAGCGATGCTCTTCGCCATGTGCCGCTGGTCCTTCTCTGCGGCGGGGGTGATAACCACCCTCCTGGGTGCCGATCTCCTCCTTCTGCACGTTAGCAAGTGAGCCTCTGGCATCTGCTAAATTCAATGTACATTTCTCACCAAGATGTGTTTAGGGCTCCTGCACGTTGTCTCCCTCTTCGCGGCGCCACTGTTGACTGCCAAGGTGTTTCCTCTGGGGTTCGTTCTCTTTCGTCTGCTGCTGACTGATTCCCGCTCCGATGCCCGAGCCCGGGTTTGGCATCACCCTCGGTGCCCCGATGGGCTGGCAGGCTCCCAGGCTTACAGAGGGGAACGGGAGAGGTTGCTCTTGCTTGTCCAAAGTGAAGCCCCTGCAGGCAACAAAGCAAATTCAGCAAAAATGGAAACCGATAAAGGCTCGTATTTTGCAAATAATGTGCCTATACATAGCTGGTGTATTTTAATACCAATTTAACACCAAAATGCTAATGTGGACACGCTTCCAGAGAGAGGCAATTCCTCTGGTCCTGGAATTACAGACTAGTCTTGAGATATTAAGAAAATTTCACTTTTTAAATTGATACTGGCCTTAATCACCCATTAGCCATTACTTCGCTCCCATTAGCATTTGGACCAATATTACGGTTTATTTGAGGAAGAAGACTATTTTCTGTTTAGTTCGTTCTTGGTGAACTTAAAATGGCTGCAGTGTGCTGTAAGATGGAGCCTCACTTCTCTACAGATAGGACTGGAATTAGCAAACGTAAATTGTATTCAAAATAGCGGCTCCTGGTTTATCTCCTTGCACTTCGCCTTCTTCCCAGTACTCCTCTCCTTTCCCCGTAAGCTGTCCCAGCCCCTTCCAAGAGCGTAGCAAATAGTCATTACAGTGGAGATTTTTTTATCCACTGGTTTAACTTGCATATTTCTGCTTCTCTTGCAGCGAGGCTGTACGGCTGCTAGTTAAAGTTACAGCATGCTCTTGGGTTTGCTACGCGCTTTTACTCGGAAGGCTTATAAAATTGCCTGGGAGAATTCACGCCAGGGCGAGGCCTGGCAGAAGATGCGTAAACTTGGGAATAATTTTTTTTTTAATGTTACAAAAAAAAAAAATTTCAAAATACAATTTACTTTACTATTTTTAACTTGACATCATTCTGGCTGTGCCCGTTTCTAAGCACCTTCAGTTCCCATTTATTTTAGTGCTCGCCATCTCCTAAGAGCAATTCAACATCTGAAAGGTTTGGATGCGAAAGGGTTTTGTAAGAATAATGCCAGACACGTGGGGGAGGGGGTCAACCATCCAAGAGAGGAGTTTAATATTGTTGCCTGAGCCTGGTTCGAGGCTTATGTTTTCTAAGCATGGCTTCTTGGGGTTTTTTCCTTTTACGCTGACTCGAAGTCAGCCCTTTGGCGAGCCACTTAACCCCTAAATCTGTTTTTCCATCTGAAACCAGTAACACCAGGGTGATAAGGATTCGGTACATACGAATTATTATCCTTCTTATTAATAATTTTACTCCAAGTTGGGCTGGCGTTAGGTGTAATTGTTTTTATTAGAGAATAATACTGGAAACAACCCTTTATAAACCTCAGCAAATCTGTAGAAACATTTACTCTCAAAGTTTCATGAAGCTTTTTATGATTTCCCTACATATCGTGGTTACCATTTCTAATTAAGCTATCATAGATGCTGCATATATTATGTAATTATACTAGACACAGAAGGAGCGACTCAGAAATTACAAGACAAGGACACATACACAACAAAAACTTAATTAAAAATGTGAAAGCCATAAGAGGCAGAGAGAAAAACAAATTTCAGGAAATTAATAGTCTAGATTAAAAATTATTCAGTACCTTAACTCTAATGGGGTACCATTTTAATATTCAGCTTTCCATGTCAATATTGGATGTTTAAATCCTGAAATGTGAATTTCCATGCTTTTGTGACTTTGACTCACAATCTTAACGTCCTTTTAATGTACTTTTTGTTGTGTAAATCTGTGTAAGTACCATCAGTCATCAAACCTGACATCTGACGGCGCGATGTAGACCCAGCCTGCATGTATTAGGGCTTTTTGTGTTTGTGCAGTGGAACCTACTTACACAAATTCCGTTGAAGGCATAAACCTGTTAAAGGAATACATTTTTTTTACACTGAAACAATAGACCTGCATCAAAGGAACAGCCAGGGAGAGAATAAGGCCTTTCAAAAGATAAATTCCTTTTCTGCAAGAAGGCAAAATGTACTGAGGGTCTGACCCACTGAAGAAACGAATCTGTTGACTTATCAGGGCAGTGTGCAAACCGAATTAGAATATAGACGATCATTTAAAAATTATCAAACAAGAATCCAGCCAACACCTTGCACTTTTAATGCACTGCTATGGTTTGAGGTGATTTAAAAAATTTAAGGAAAATGTGAATGAGAACATTCCCAGCATCCTTAATGCGATGCTATTATTCCTACCCCCTGAACTTCAGCACATGGCTAAACCTTAACTTGCACGCTCAATTATAACAAGCAAGCAGCCACAAATGCTTTTTTAAAATGCATTAATTTTTTTTTTTTTTAAAAAAGCATTGCCTATGGCCAAAAATCAAGGGTAATGGGGCAAGAGCAGAGAAGGGGTTTGACGAAAGTGTGGCCAGCTCAGGCAGCGGTGGGCAGATGTGCTCACCGCAGACGGGCTCTGGCTGCCCAGGGACGGGGGTTTGTGGGGCCGATGGCTCTCTGCCTGTTTTTTCTCAACGAGGACTTAGCGCCAGATGCGGCACTGGCTGGGGCTCTGTGGATGAGCCTTGCAGGGCCGGGGTGAGCCCGGTGCCACCGTCAGGGCAGAGGCATCTTCCAACCACTCAACTGATGTTCCCTAAGGCCTCTGTCCCCCAGCGGCCACCCGCAGCCTTTCGCTCCTCCTAGCTGCGGGGAAGAACAGCGAGGGAAAGGGACTCAGGAGCAGAATTTTTCTTCTGGCATGTCAGTTTTCTTTCTGTGTTTTTTAATTTTAAAGATTGGAAAGGTGATGTCCACGCTAGCTGCAGGGAGGTCTCTGGAAAGTCCCAGGGAAATATAAAGGGTTTTTATTCTCAGCATATCCTCCAAAATCTTCTTTCTGAGCATGTATGCGGGGTGGAGGTGAATGGCAGAATGCGCATGGAAAAAGGGAGAGCCAATACACACAACCCTCTCCAGTCCTGCTGGAAGAAGGGAGGCGTCCTGGCGGGTTGCTGGATTGCACAGTGCTAGCAAGGTTTGCCCGGCTAACAGCTTTGCAAGGAAGCCCCGGGTGAAGATGGACATGCCGAGTCCATCACTGTGAGCACCGAGCAATACATCACATCACCAGGCTTCTCCCAGGCCGGGTGTCTGGATGTCCAGCAGCCTTGCTGGGGGCACACCAGAAGTCCTGCATTTCCCTGTACAAGAAAAACCTCTTCAGAAACGTGGGTAGGAGTGCAGCTCCGATGGACGGCATCAGGCACGGCATTTGCCCCAAGAGGCAGAGCCTTGTTGGTGCTCTGCACCAATGCAGAAGTGCTTTGCCCACGGCTGCAGCGCACCCCAGGAGCTGCATGGCCGTCCCCCTAGCCAAGCCATTACCCCCCCATGGCACATGAAAAGCATTCATAGTCTTGCATGAATTTAAAGGACATTATTTACCTCCCTGACATACTTGAGCTCTCAGTATACATCTGTGGGTACCTGCTCCGTACTTGGCACTCCTAGCTGGAGTTTTGGCCAAATTCTGCCCGTACATAGATTCATTGCTGTCATTTGGATTTGTAGTGGCAGAATTTGCCCATTATTGTGTTATTTTAATTCCCTCAAGAATCTAATGAAAATTAAGTGAAAAAATAAGGCTTTCTGTATTCTATTTTCAGAATGATGGATTGATAGAAGGACAGGCGACTTATACTTGTAGGCTGAAGATTTTATGCATATATACATAACAGATATGGAGACAGAATTTTTCCCTTATGGCAATGGAATGGTTTTGATAGTCTTCATTAAAATAGATTTGAAAATACCATTTGTTTTATGTTTAAACCTTAAATTAAATTTTTCAATAATAAAGTATGCTTATTATAACCCAATTCTATCAATCACTGAAATGAACAGCACATTGGTGGGTTCAAGCAAGTAAATAAATGTGTTATTTTATTGCATGTCAGGAAGGTTTATTGGGTAGAATTCTTCCCTCTGAACTGGAGGGGTTAGAGGTTTAAGCATCGTATCAAGGATTTGTACTAATGGGGAGTGCTGATCCTGCCTCTCAGAGCCTCAGACAGAAGGTGGCAGTTCGGACAAGGCGTAAAAGCACCTTGCGCTCTGTCCAAGCTGAAGGAGGCGGTTCCATGGTCGCTGTGAAACAGTGCGGCTCAGAACCTCAGCCAGGGGAGCCTCTTCGGAGGTCTGGTGTTTTGAGATACATGTGATGTGTGGCATTCTGCAAGGATGGTTTCTGAGTTGTTGCTAAAGATCTTCCAGATCTTTGTCCAGGGTCATTGTGATGGTTAAACTGATTATTTTAATAAGTGCTTTGAGAGGCCGTGAATAAGAAAATAGTTTTAGATAAAACCCAAGGAGGCTACATTCTCTGCTAGAAATGGGCATGGCTATGGAGAGCATCTTGCTCCTCATCAGTTCAGGGTTTTGCACTGCACAGCTCTTGTAAGGTTTTTCCTTTGCACCCCTAATAATTGCCCACAGAAAGTGTTATCACTCTGCGGGAATCCTTTCGACTGAGCAGATATGGCTGGGTGAACCTTCGATGTTTCCGAGATGCACGTAAAAACTTCTAGACTTGAGTTGGGCTGTAAACCTCCACGTCCCAGACGCACCTCTGTTCCCACTGGGATCAAAGCAACTCTAGGAGGGAGGCACAGCCACGGTTCCGCTCGTGCCTCCGTTTGCACATGCCCCATTTTCCTTCGCATCTCGGATGTGTACGGAGCACAGAAAATGCCCGGCGCCGGCTGCTGCTGGGTGCAGACGTGGGATGGGAAATGTCCCTCCGCTGCATCCTGCGCTCCGACGCTTGCTCTGCACACATGGAGTTTTGCTGTCCTTACCCAGCTTGGACCACGCTGGCTGTCCTGACGGTGCAGGACGGATGGACCCTCGCGCAGAGCGGCTCTGTGCCGTGGCAGGCGTGGGGCTGTGCTCCCTGGCTAGGGGCAGATGGTGCAGGTCACGGAGCATAACTCCCATTAACTCGTAGCTGAAAGCCTGTGCTCTTGTATTCTGTAATACCATGGCCTGCGAGTGCTCCCTGAGAGGAGACCCAAATAAATCATGTTACAGTAGCCTGGAGAAGAGGTCACAAATCTTTCTGAAGAAGAAAAGAGCCACTTCTGGCCACCGCTGAAACATGAACTTCCACATGTATCCTGTTATAAAAAATGAATTCCATGTTGGGAAACTTATCGACATGTTTGGGCATAGCTCATAGACAGGGAGAGCTACTAACACTCCGGTGACACCTTCCAGATGTTCTCCCTTCAACAATTATCCATCTTCTCTGGGCTGGCCTGCTGCTCCGCGGACATCCCAGGGCAGGCGGGACGACAGCTGCCAAAGGCCACTGACAGGTTTGGCAGAGGTGGGAATATTCTGGCAGGTTGAATAAATTCTGAGCGCTTTGTGTTATCCATCATTAACCTGGCGAAAATGAAAGAGTAGGGACAGAGTTCAGAGCTCGCCTCTTGTTCAAATGCAGAGAGGACGTCCTCCCTCCACCCTCTCCTGGGGAAGCTGAATCTCCTGCTCAGGTTTCTGTTCTTCCAGCCCATGCTGACCACCATGCGGAGCGTGGACCTACACATCTGTACACCAAGGTATGAACAACTGTTAGAGGTGGTGATGTAGCAGATCATCGACTACCAGGAGCGTCACGGAGAGAAAAACGACCATGACAGGTTGAAGTCTGTTACCAAATTAATGGGAAGCATGAGAAGGTGAGAGGTGCTCCCTACAGGTTATTTTAGCAATGGTCGCGGTGTGCAGCAGTTAATTCAAAATCCCCGTGGTCTCACAAGGCTGCGAGGCTCCAGCCTGTGGCTTGCAGCTCCCTGCTCTCATCGACGTCTGAGGGTCTGTCCCATCAGCCGGACCACCCAGCCGTCATTTCAACGGGGTGCCGGCCACTGCAGCGTTCAGGTACACAAAGTCAAATAAATATTTTCCCCAGAAAGACAAAGTAGAAGAAAAATGTGTTTCACCAAATGGCAGGTGAATCTCTTTGTAAAGATGATTTGGAGGTGAAATGCAGAAAGCAGAGTGTGCATCGGTCTCTTGTTTTATGGAACCTACAGAAGCACAGTGAGCAGCTACCGCAGAGCCCATGGAAGCGCTTATCTTGACTAGGAACAGTGCTGAGGGAAAGGGCGTTATCGATTCAAACCAGAAATAAGATGATGTCTGATCTAGGCTGGCAGCTCCTGGCCTTCTCCCCACTTTTTTGGTCCCTTGGGAAGTAAAAGAACTGAGAAGAACAGAACTTCATTTTTAAGGAAAAAAAAAAGAAAACAAAATGTAGATTGACTGAAAACCTAAACCTTCAGACTAGGAGTACGACCAACATTCCCCAGGCAGGACATTTTTGGGGTGCAAATGTGACGCTCTGTGGGTTACTGTTGTGTTTTGCTGTTTGTGACTTGAGGCTTATGATGTCCTTTCATGTTTATCTGTGAGTGAACCTGGGTATAACATAATGTGGACATGACAAAGTGTGATGGAATGCCAAAAGCTAAAAAGAACCATATGACTTTGGGGCTGAATACCTGCTTTACCCTAGTATCTAATAAGAAAAAAGCTGGGATGTGGAAACAGGGTGAACAGTAAGAAGAGAAAAAAAAATTTGGCACGTCTTTTGTTGAAATTCAATCCTCCCCCTCCCTACTATGCCCAGAAACCATCTGCAAACTTTTCAATCATTTTTTTAGGATACAGTGAATTTTATCATAATTCTGTCAACCAAAACCATATGTGCTTTTCCTATTGACAACATAGAATAACAAAATCATATTTGTTCAGACCACAAGGCAGGTAATAAATAACTGTGGACACACTGCTACAACTTAAGGTTTTTTTTTTTTTAAAAAAAAGTATTGAATATTACCAAAAAATTTAATTTGGGAGGTAAAGTAAACTTCTGAAGAGAAAACCATCTGAGAGAAGGCTTGTGGCTCAATAACTTTCCCCTTCCTGTTAGACCAATTCTAGCTCAGTGTCCTGAGGCCATAATAAAATGAGATCTCCCGCCGATTGCCCGGGTCCGCGCGTGGTGTGGATGTACATGCAAGCTGCAGGCAATGGTCACGGCGTGTTCCTGCTGGGCACGGGTTCTCCAGCGGCGCTGCGCTCGGGCTGGCTGAGCCCTCACTGGCCATTGCGCCGAGAAGTTTGCATCCCCGAAGTGAAAAGATTAAGTGTGAATTGAAGTAATTCAGGACACTCTTCCTCCTAACACACCAGCCACGAAATACATTTCCTTACTGATACTAAACAAGCTAATCTTCCAGGTGTGACCAAACGTGGCCAAAGTCATGCAAAAATCTTCACTCTAGAGCATCGAAATAGTCCTGGTCTAGAATGGCTTTAGTGACAAGCAACATTTGCTCATTATTGGGGTCTAAAAATGTAAAAGTTTGGAATACAGCTGCCTAAAGCACTTCAGTGGCGGCCTTTTCTTTTTTTTGGCGTAAGTTAACATGAAACTCTTCCCTCTGTGTCTGTCTGTCTGTCTGTCTGCATGGAGGAAGCTGTTGCAGACGGCAGTGGGCTCTGCTTACGATCACCAAAATTCAAAGCGGGAATGTGTTAACGAGCGCAGTTTACCACTGGAAGAAGTCACCAAAGAAGCTGGTGAGCTCTGTCTCAGGCTGCTTATGACTTGGACGGGCAGCTTTCCCCGTCAGTGCTTTAACAAGCCTTTGAGCTTAAAGGCTGAGAATTACTGTAGCACAGTTACACTGGAGTTTGGGTCAAGTGATTTTTTTAAAAAAAAGAAGTTATGAATCCATGTGTAGACAAACATATGGTTCCAATACGATTATATATATTACATTAATAAACATGCAATTGTCATTGTGTTAGCAGTGATAAACAGCCTTAGTTTTTTATAGTAATGCCTCATTAAGACTGACTTGGGGACTTGGTTGGATCTCCGCCACTTCACTTTGCACGGTTGCTCTTTACCTGCGCGTTACAGTGGATGCAGAGGAGCTCGCTGCAAAGTGCTCCGAGATCCGAGGATGAGAAGCTACAGCTCAAGTTCCCCTACCAGAAATGTTACTGCCTTCCCCTCGCTGCATTTGTTTTAACACGGTGTTTCCTCGCTCGCCGTTGTTAGCCACAGCATCGGACTCTGCCATGTTGTTTTCATTTATTTCCTATATAACAATGAGATTAACAGAGAGACATAACCCTTGGTCTGAGCAATTTACTACTAAAACTATGTTATTTATTATAGTAACGCCCCAAGCTTCCGGCTGGGATGTGGCCTGGGGTGCGGTGGGCTACGTGATCGAGCAGGCAGACATGAAGTTCGCCTCAAAACCCTGCTGGTCTAACTGGCACAGAGGAAAAGGAGGAAGGTAATACAGTTTTTCAGCAATGATAATGATGAAATAATTAATAGACTTTGCAGGTCTTTAAAGCCTTCCTGGTAAGTTCTTGATGATCTTAACAAATAATCAATTAAAGCCTTCGGAGATTAGCGAGTGTTATTATCCCTGTTTTATGGATTAGGTGACTGAGGTACAAGGGGATTAAATTCTCAGCCCTGTACCTGCTGCCCAGACTAGCCCTCCTGCCCCAAACCCTCTTCTGCCGGTGTAAGCACCAGCACACAACAAGTCACGCGAGCAGGTTCGGAAGCGCTTTTTCAGATGACGTGTGGGAGAGTCGGAGGGAAAGCGAGCTGTTTGGAGCCTGCTCCTGCATTCCTTAGTTAACACCTTCACCTCTTTTAACCTGGTTGCTCAGGATGGTTGCAGCCAATCCCAGTTCTGAAGTCGTATTTAAAAAGGTAATGATAGCACTAGGATACTGAAAGGAGAAATTTGGAGATTACCTAGAGTGTTTGGGAACTTTTGCTGCAATTTAAGAGGGACCCATTTAACAGACAAAAAGAGCGTACTCCTCCAGAAAATAACAGTGCAGCTGAAGGCTTGGTGAAGAGTCAATAATACCATCACCGCTGCTTTCCTCAGCCAGCGCACATGAAGTGGGGACAAGGTGCTTTATCCATGGCTTCTCCAAAGTTTGAGGTGTAAGAGCTCCACAAAACCTCTCCTCTTACAAATGAATCCATGCCCAACTCAGCCCCCATGCTGGTTGGGGAGGTACAAGTTGTGGTCGTGTTCTGACCACAGAACCTACAAAAAGCAGGTGTGAAAGGTTACACCATGATTAGGAGTTGTCTTTAATTGCTGTGACCTGGTACAGCTGTGGAAGGCCATCAGCACTGCTTGGGGGCACCTGGGAGGCCCTGGTCACCGAGCAGAAGGTGCTGTAACCACCTTCCAGCAGTGACCTCCCCAGCTCTGGTTGGTGCCTGTTGGCTGGGGCAGAGCTGCGTTTCCGTCCCTTCCTACCCCAAAGCTGCGGCCCGTGGGCAACTTGGAGGAGGATTGGTGGTGGCAGGAGATGGTGGAGAGCGTGCCTGGGAGGTGAGGAGTCCCAACGTGGGTGTCCCTCTGGCTGCGGGGCGGGCAAGGTGGCTGAGCGTTGGGTGGTGAGGTGGTGAATGTGTTTTCTGAGGTGGGGTGAGAGATGAGATCCCTGTGTAGCCTGGGTCTTCTCCTGCAGTGGCTGAGGACAAAGAGATGTTGTGCATCTCTGTGTGCTGCAGGAGGAGTCCGTGACTGCAGCAGCCGCTTTGTGGCTGGAGCTGGGGTGGTGCCACCACCCTGCAGAGGGGGCTCGGCTGTGACCAGGAGCCCTGCTGGGTCCCTCGCCCCAAAGGAGACCTTTTGGTGAGGATGTGCCTCCTGCTCTGAGCTGTGTGTGTCAGATTAGAGGCACCTCTCACCTCCTGAGTGGTGACAAAGTACCTTTGGGTCCAACGTTTAACCTTCCGCACAGCTGCTCCAAGGAAGTGAACTTTCTTGTTGAACTTATTATGCCGCACAAGGGGTTGTTTGACATGTGCTTTAGTTAGCAAATCCGTGTTTCCAGGAGATTTAGGGGAAACGTGGCAACTGCCTGGCTTGTGAAAGAGGCATTGGAAATATCCAGGCGGTTTTGGTGCCAAACGTAGCAGAGGTGATGTTTCTCCGCTCCCCCTTCTGACAGATGCTGTGTTTTCCATCCCTTTGACTGCTTTATAAAAGAATTTCTTCTGCCTCTTTCTGTACATGGAAATGGAAGACCATGCTTGCTCTGTGTCCATTTTCTTAGAAATAGTAGCTAGTCAAGGTAAAGCACCTGCGCCCCCGGTTTCCTTTTGGGCACGTTGAAAGGGAGAACCTGCGTTCTGCTTTGCAGTGGAAATTGCATGGGTTTTCTGTCTGAAGAGGTCTCATTAACACCTAATTCCCAGATTAAGGAGCAACTTGTTTTTCCTTCCTTTTTGAACACTGAATGAGGGGTCTTTCATAACCATTTTCTGGAACGTGCTTGAACCTGCAGGATCCATCACTTCTTCCATAACTCACCTCCACCTCTCTCTTTGCCTCTGTTGTAAATCCTGGCAGTTGCTACCAGCCCCCTTTTTTCCTCTTCAATATTTTAATATTGCATCTAATATTTAACATGCATGGAAACGATGAAAATGCTCCTGAATGTGTGACACAGGGCTGCGAATTGCATTTAGGCTGCTAAGGGTCCTTGTTTTTAACAGAGGTTGGTGGTGGGTCTACGTCGTGTTGTCTTGCTTTTAAACCAGATCAGAAGCCCCTCCAGCAGCACTGAAGGAACTTGAAGAGGCTGTGTGCTTTGCAGGTCTAGGTGCTGATAACCACGAGAACCCCACTCTCAGAACACTTTAAGGAAAAACGAGGTTACGGTTTCCCTCACGGCCGCCTGGGTTTGGAGGCCGCAGTTTTTAAAAAGCACCTTCAGAACCCAGAGCGCGATTCCAGCGGGGCGGCCCCTCCGTGTGAGCACGGGGCGCAGGGCGAGGGCTGGGAGGGGAGGCGTAGTGGAAGAAAGTGCTGCTTAAAGTAAATGCTAATGATTTAAAATGTTATTCCTTCTGTGCTGTTAGAGAGAAGGGGGGGGAGAAGTTTAAAAAAAAAAAAGTAATAAAGGCTCCCAGCCTGTACCTCATCTCCAGTCACTCCTGCAGAATTCCCAAGAGAGCATCCAGGCTCGCCTCTCCCCCTCTTTAAAAATGGTGGACCTGGAACCACTTACAAGAGAGGCTTAATAAGAGGCAAATGTGTTTTATATTTTGTATCTTGTTAAGTGAAAAAAGATGGATTCTCACAAGTAGTCTCCTGGTGCAGATTTGAGTGGTCTATGCATGCAAATGTTGTGATGCTTCGTCTGCTCGCATCCCGTTCCAGTCCCCCTTGGCCACTTAAAATCCCACCCCCCCAGAGCAAGCACAGATGAAATTGCTTCATTTGTACAATGGATCTGCAGATCTCGGAAACCTGTTTCTATCTGATTTGCTGATAATTTACTCCTCATTTGATTTTTTTTTTTTTTTTTCCCCTTCCCTCCCTCCCCTCCCCCTTGGAAAGAAAACAGTTTCTCAGCTCGCCCCTCTTCCCGAAGGAGGGAGGAATTGTTTCCCTGGGCTGAGAGTGTGATTGAAAGCAACTGAAAGAATTAAAAAAGACCTGCACAAAGATGGCACGTCTGTGAGAGGATGAGAAAACCCCTTTGCATCTGGAAACTAATACTAAAATTTGTAATTTACGTTCCTGATTGCTGGAAAATCTGCTAGGAAAATGGAACTGCTGGAAGTACGCAGCGTGTTACAGGGAGGTGTGTGCTGAGCAGCGAGGCGTATGCCCCCCCCCCCCAATCGTTTTAATGACCTTTTGGTGCAAGATAGTGCCATGCTTACTGTCTGCTTTCACTGTTCGGTGTCGGGGAAACGCATTATATTTGTCTTTGATCCAGAGATCTGGATTGCTAAAACCGATGGCCACAATTAAAGACAGTCCTGCTGAAAACCTGACCTCTGCCTGCTCTCAACTTCATGTAAACTTTTCAATATGGATGTAATTTAGTATTAAATTACCCGTGCTTTATTGCTTTTTAGCACAGCTCTGTCCTGTTGCCTTTTAAAAATATAAAGAGTAACATAAAAGCAAAATTGCAGTGCATCTGCCTAATTAGGTAATTATATACTTGTTTTCCTACATTTAGAAACCTTTTTGGATGCGCTGTCTCTAGAAGAGCCGTGGTACTTGAGGTGGATTACTTGTGTTCTCGGGGCATGTCCAGAGCAAAAGGCGGAACGGCAGTCGGGAGTTGTGGTGGTGGCTTGAAGAGCTTGCGCTGAAGCGTGCTCCTTTTCTTTTTTTAGGACAGCCCAATAAGCCTGTGAGATACATATTTTTTTTTTTTTTTTTCCCCCCAGACCTCAAACATGACATCACCCCATGATTTTCACTCTGTGGTCTTGTAGACGTTCTGTTTGGATGAGGGCTAAACTCCTCGGCTTTAGGAGATCACGGAAATCACAGACAGCGTGATTGGAAGGGACTAGGAGGCATCAACTGATCTCTCGCCACTTCTGAAAAATGGAGGGGGAAAAAAAAAAGGGAATTTAGTGGCCAGGAGTCTGCAGGCTCCTGTTTATCTTGTCCCAGCTGCTACCGTGTTGGTGCTGGTGTCTCTAGCCAGCTCCTCCTTCACCCAGCTGGTGACAGCCTGGGCTTGTGCTCGATCGGATGTCTTGATCCTTGGCCGTCCTGTCCAAACCTCCTCCACCTGCATCTCCTTAGCAAAACATCCAGCACTTGATCTGCTGTGCCTTCCTCCAGACACTCATGGATCCCACACGCGATCCTGAAATGATAATTCGCTTGTGACCGCGGACTTCACGTGTGGTGTAGCGTGTTGATTAGCAGACGGGGAATTATTTACCTCTCAAAACCAGTGCTAAACCTGCTCCCCTCTGCTCGCTGCTTCAGGGCTTCTCCAGCCTTTTCCATTGTCGCTTGGTGTTCCTGGCCCCTTCTCACTTTGTCGCTTTCCAGTTGATTTTGCAGTTTGCTTGGCGCATCAGCATCAACCTGGTCAAGTGCAGTTGGGTCCATCTTCCCCGGCACAAGGAGCAATCTCTGTGCACCAGGTCCTTGGGCAAATGGCACCAAAAAGACGACTGTGCATGGGTTGCACCTCCGTAGGCTTGCAGATGGCGGCTGCCTGCTGGTTACGGTGCTGCCCACGGGCAAAGCGGTCTCTTCTTTTATTCTTTAGATATGTGCAACCTCTTCTTTACAGAACACTGTTATCTGCTGTGATAATTTATCTGTGTTCAGTCAAGAGCTCCGCTTCTATCTAGTAAACTCCCTTTGAGGCTGCGTGTCAAACGCACCTAACCTTGCCCAAGCAAAGGTGACGGTGGCATCTCCTGGGATGCTACCCTGCCGAATAAAGGGGGGATGCGCCTTCCTGGGAGACCATCCCCGCGAAGGCATGGAAGAGCAGTGCAGGGCTGCTGCGGCACGATGGCCTTTCTGTGAGCAACACCGGCGTGGCTGAGACATCTGTTTTCCCTCAGCCTGTAACACAAGGAGGAGGTTAAACCAAAGGTGGGTTTTGCGCTGTGTGAGCGTATGTGGGAGATGGCGCTGGTCCAGGCGGCGCGGGGGAAGGAGGAGGCCCCTACTTGGCTGGGAACCTGCGGGCTTCGGGATCGCCGAGGAGCAGGAGTCAGCTGTGGGGACAGGATCTCTCAGGGCTTTTATTATTTCATGAGTGTTTCTAAGTCTCTAGCGCCTTTTAAGTATAAAAGGACTGGTGAGGAAATTCCTTTGCTGACCTCCTTCTGTCGCTGCTTCTTTGGCCAGGTGGGATGTACAAGATAAGGGATGGTCTAGGCAGGTCCCTTGGGTGGAGGCTGCGAGCACCAGCAAAAGCTCAAGGGGTGAAGAAGTGGTGTTTTCTGAGTTGGCAGCA
>JAKFQP010000317.1:117283-132616 GCA_023375905.1 Nycticorax nycticorax
CAGACCGTGGGAGAGGTTGCCAGCATCCTGCACGGCACGAGGAGAGCTCGTAAAGCTCATTAAGCTGAGGAGCAAGAGATGTTTGGGGAGAAAAAAGCTTCATTCATGCTTTTTTCCCCAGCTAAAAATGGTGTTCTGAGGAAATGGAATTTTTCACCTAAATATCTGTCTTCATTGAAAATCTTTGGCCTTTGACCTGAAAAACAAAACTAATTTTTGAAAGCAGATTTTTTTTTTTCATTTTTGATTAAACTGAGTCAAACGATTTTTGTAAATGGACTGGTTGGGTTGGTTTGGTTTCCCCCCCACACACACACAAAGAAGGGAGAAAGCGCTTTCTGACAAGCTGTAATAAAAAGGCAGTTAAGGGGATGTTTTCTCTTGTGGATTCCATTTCCTGGGATGCTCAGCCCAGAAGCGCAGAACCTGTGCTGTCTGCGGGCTTTTCATCTGGAGGATTTGCATGTGTAGCTCTGTAGCTGAGAGGAAAACATGGGAGCGTTTTGAAGAGTAAAATCTACAAACAGCTTAGTGGTCTGAAGGTAAAGGCGGTGCACGTGTGAAACGTAATGGAGAGCTAATGGGGCTTCGGAGAGGAAGGAGCGCATCAATTATACATTTAGCATTTTGGGGGTTTGATGGTGGAAGCATGGCGCAATGCTTAGCTGTCATCTGGAAAAAAGGCAAGGCTCTGCAATCATTTGTACGAGGATGTTGGTGCAAAATAACCCTTCTGCGTCCTCATCGGCGTTCAGAATAGCAAATATGCGACAGAGCTGCAGGCTCCAGCCTGGAGGGTGCCAGGCAGGGGGCGAGGAGTCGGCGCAGGGAGCTGGGCATCGAAGGATGCGTCGCTGGTGGACCAGGGCTGCTGGGGAGCCCAACGCCTGGGTTTGTCTGGGACTCCAGGGAGGCCGAGCAGCAAAGCAAGCCGCTGTGATGGGGAGCGGGATGGCTCTGCGGCCCCTCCTGTACTGGCTCAGGATGCGCCTGCTTTTGTATAGGACATTGTGGCTGAGATAGGACTGTGGCCCGGGGCGCACATCCAGTGGGCCACAGGCACCGCAGGGAGGGACCCTTCCCATTACCCGCTCCGGAGCCTTGAGGGCGTTGCAAAGACGTGGGGGTCGGCAGGGTTTGTCCTTTGTCCCAGGCGGAAAGCTGAGCTGTGGCCTCTGTGTCTTCCGCTCAGAGTTGTGCTTACAGAGTAAGGGGGCTGCAGGAGGAGAGCTTTTCTTTACATACGCATATATAATAAATATAACTACAATAAATAGAATATATTTAAGTACAATATATACTTTTTTGACCCCCTCACAGCTTCCAGCTGGCTGCAAGGGGGCTGCGAAGGGCGCAGTGCAGGGATACTGCCGAGGTGCTCGGGGCTGCCCGGCTCATCCCCGGCTGCCCCCTCTCGCGCTGTGGCCTCATGGCACAATATTGAGGCTGCCGGGTGGGATCTGGCACCTGCAGGCTGCTCTGGGCTCCGGCGCCTGTGGGATGAAAGGCGCTGGAGCAAGAGGTGGGATGCGGGGAGAGCAGCAGGGCCAGCATGCTCGTTGCTACCCCACACCGTTGGTTTGGGGAGGTTTGCGAAGCAGCTGCCAAACCTGCGAGGATGGGCAGTGATGGGCCAAGAGGTGCAGGAACCTGCTGGCTCGCTTCATGGGAAGCGTTAAATCAGACTGGTTCCTTAAGATGGGACATGCTGAGCTGTGCCGAAAACCCCTTGGGGTGTCCCCACTCGGCCAGACGAGGTGATGCTGTCGTTGTGGCTGGGAGCAGGATTGCCCAGCACTGAGCCCAGAATTGCTGCCTTAGGGGATGCTGAACATCGTCAGCTCTGCACACAGCGCTGGCAGCGAGCAGAAGGATTCTTATTTTTCTTCTTTATTTTGGTGTGTGTGTGCTCTCTGGTAGAGAAAACCACGACTGGGGAGCTGACAGCATCGCCTCAGTGCTCTGTCCAGCGTTAGCAGGCCAAATGCTTCGGAAAAGGGAACAAAAATGTTGAGTTCAACATGTGCAACCATCTGCCCATGTACTGTTTTCCCTCCTGATTCCCTATAATTAGAAAGTGAATTAAACCACAACTCATATGAGGTAATATTTGGGGTGGGGTTTTTTTTTAATATTAGCATAAACGTCTACTCCATTTTTGCATCCGTCTGTGTTCCTCTGCTTGGCGTGTTCAGTGTCAGGGAGTTCCCAAGCTGAATTTGCATTTGTGGAAAGAAATTCCCCTTATTGGTTTCAAATGCATCACCTTTTAATTTCATGGAGGATGCCCAGGTACTTGTGTTATGAGAGAGCCCAGAAGCAGCTGATCTACCCCCTGTAGGCTATTCATTACCTTATGTGCTGTTATTACAGCTCCTCTTATTTATTGCCTAGTTAAGGTTAAAAAAAAAAAAGTCGTCTTTCAGTCTCTGGTCAGACGCGCGATTTTCCGTGTCCCTGATCATTCCTGGTGGTTTGCTGTGAATCACCTCTAATTGTGCAGCGGTATCTTTGAAATAGGGTGGTCACTACTGTACATTACAGCTGAGAATACTTGATTTACACGTGTTACTCATTATTTTCCTGTATTATCTAGCATCCTACTGTACTGGCATTTCTAACCATGACATTTCAGCCTTATCCATCCTAGTATCCCACTCTGGTAACTTCCTGCCGTCAGCCTAGCCAAACCGCCGCAGCGTCCCTGTTACCCTGTCCTGTCACTTCTGCCTTTCGCGTTTCTTCACCAGTTTCCTCCGGCACCGTTGCAAAGCTCAGGTTGGCTGCTCTGCTCTGCAAAACGTGGCCCCGACCGCCCTGCTCCGCTGCTGTTGTCTCCTGCTATCCCGCTGTGCTTTCCTCGGTGTTTCCTCCGGTCCTGGCAGCTTCCTCTTGCTCAGATGCTCGGGCTGCCTCTCCTCTCTTCATTAAGTCTCTTCTAAAAAAGTTAGCTCTTCGGTGGGCCGCGCAGGCTCTGATCTGTGCCACTGAGATGCTTTCATCATCCTTCAGTGCTGAAGCAGAACTTAAAAATGATAAACTAAGTGTCTGATCCCGCAAACAGCTACACGTGCAAGTTCGCTTGTTGGCTTCAAAGGAGCTGCTCACGTGAGTAAAGTTGTGCATGAACATACTTTCAGTAATGAAAATTCCTTAGGGTTTGGGGTTTGTTTTTGTTAGTAGCACAGAACGGAATTTTGTGCCTCAGTAAGTAACTGCTCATTACAATGTGAAGGGTTACTTAGGTGCTTTAAATTTAGATGGATGCCTACCTGTCTCTCCAAACTACTTATGCTAAACACTGCCAGTCCTGACGCGAGGAGCCGGAGCAAACCCATGTCTGCGGCGGGGCGTGGGAGCCTGTCCTAGTTAAGCAGCAGGCGAAGGACGTGGGTACGTGGTGGCGAGCGAGCAGCAGATGTGTATTTATTGTCATCTGCCTTCATTTAAGCGACTCACTGCTGATGTTTGGATACCAAAGAAAATGCAAAGATTCTTTTGGGAAGAAAACGGCCAAGTCTGGCTCGCGGTCAGCCCCAGGCATGCCGGGAGGACATATCAGCCCGACGTAGGGACCATTGCTCCCAGTGTCAGGCAGGTACCTCCTGGCATCAGGGCACCCTCCCGTGCCCCAGTTTGCCCAGCCCTGGACCATGGCTCCCTGCCTGGCACTGGAGACGCTCCCTCGGTCTCCCCTGTTCCCTGTGGATGGTCAGTGCTCGGGCGGCTGTGCTTCCCGTGCGCAGCCCAGCAGCGTGGCTAGGAAGTTAGTGTGGTGGCTGCTCACCCGTGGGCTGAAGCCAGGAAAGTGGGGAGGCTTTAAGGCGACACTTTTCCCCCATCTTGCTCTCGGTGTTAGCTGCCCCGGGTGTACGTGGCCGTCAGCATCAGTGGTGGCAGCAGGGGAACAACCTGCTTGTGCTGATTTCTCTGGAGAGCTTTTGAGAGCCCTGGTCAGGGGTGCTCTTTGGTCCCACGGCTGTATTTCCTTCTTTCCATTGCAGCAGGGGCATATGCAGCTTTTTTTTTTGCCTCCTAAGGCAAAGGGGCAGGTTTACAGGCAAGGCAGAGATAGGCTGCAATTAATCACTAGGGTGGGTGTTTGCACTGGGGAATGAGCACGTACCTGAAGAATTGGGCTGTCCCCATCTGTACACGAAGTGGTCTTGTTCATCTTCATTTTTAAACTGTGCGATTTCTTACAATGTAGAAAATACATTTAAAATGCAGATACCTTTCTAATTTTGTCTGTGCCTATGAAACTCTCACAGATAGGGTGAGGAGATACGGGCAGAAGTCCTGGTGGTTGCTCCCCGCTTGCTTGGTGGCTCCTTGCTATCTCCCAAAATCGCCAAACAGAGCAATTTTGTAATTACGCCGATTGCCTAATTTGTACTGAAATTCTTTTTTTTGTGTGTGTTGTCACATTTGTCGTTTTTTTTTTTAATTAAATTAGTATTTCAGATAGGTATAAAGCACAGAATAAGAAATGCTAAGTTATGTAGTGCAAATTAAGTGTGTATAATGGAAGACAAATTTCCAGGTTTTATGGAGAAGCAAAATTTGACTTTGTCGGTTTGCGTAATTTTTGGTATGAGTTGAGCAATTGAGGCTGAGATGTCTCTTTGATATTTCAGAAAAGATGTGATGCTTTAATAAGGGAATCCTCTGCCTCCCTCATCCATCATTCGTCATCCTCATCCATCCAAACACCACTGTAAATTTGTCAGAGCCTTTTCCATATTCAGTGCTTGTATAAATAATGGCCCCTGTGAACAGAAAATGTGCGTTTTCTATTTCTGCTCTGTCTCCAGTCATCGCTGTGGAAATGTGCAGTGGGGTTTTTGCTTTCCAAATACCCCTGCTCAGATCAGACAATACAATTGCATAAGCAAAAGCGCGTTCCAGGGTTGCCCCTTGCTGTGGTTTCTACTTGCCAAAAACCCGCGGGGTTGTGAGCTTTCCCGTAATACATGAAACAGCCCAGGCTTCGTTACTACGCGCTTTTATCCCACCTCATCCTGTCTTCCTTCTTCTCTCTGCTATCTTAGGGATTATGCGGCTTCTCCGCAATATTCTGAAATTAATCAAACCAAGCAAAACCTCGTGCTATATTATCCATCACCGGTGGAGAATGATTTCCACAATCCGGGCAGCTTTCCGTTGTTTTGTCCAGGGGCTGCGGCAGAATTCCATTAACCAGAAGACACCAGAAATCTGATCCCTCACACAACGCATCTGTTAAATATTCGCAAACAGCAAATTTTTTAGCCTTGATACCAAATATCACCCTAATCACGTTTCTTTTTCTCTTATTTTAATTAGGAAGCGGACAAGCGTAATGTCCACTTCTTTCTGGATTTTTGCCCCCTGAACAGCTGCCGGGTGCTAATGCAGCGAGGCCAAAGAAGCTTTGCTATACAATGAGATATGTAAAAACTTAACGGATGCTTACCCAGACTATTTTATATTTCGTCTGTTATATAATCAAGCTCTACAAGTAATTTCTTTCAATAAATTAGTAACCATACTGCAGATTGCAGACACTTAGTTTGATTGAAAGTAATAAAGGGAGATTATCCGCAGAGTTCGTTGAATGACGGTTCTGACTTGACCCACTGCCCGGAGAGATAAGAATTAATCTTATAAACCTCTCCACACTTCCAGCCGCTCTGAGCTGCCCGACAACAGCCCCTCTTTGTTCCAGGGCAGCCCTGGCTGGGGAGAGGGACCCCAGTTTGGGCTGGGCTGATCCGGGTGATGCGAATGATCCGGGTGATGCGAATGCTCCGGGCGATTTCGGCACGGCGATGGGCTTTAATGGCAGTGGTACCCAAAACGCACAGACGGTGCAGCTGGTCCCCACGCAACGTGGTTGCAAAGGCTGTGCAACGTCTGCCTGGCCTCGTACAGCACCACACGAGTGCTCGGGAGGCACAAAGGGGAAAGGTGGAGGCTGGGAGGGGTACGTGACTGGTCACCAGCCACGAGTGCTTATGCTACGGACCTTTGTTAACTCTCACGGAGTAAGTTAAAGTCTCGGTACTGGACCAGGCTTGCACATGGGCGTATCTGCCCTGGTCGTTCAGGGTGCACCTGGTAGCTTGTACTGGGTGATCATGGTGTAGTGCCCTTCTAACGGAACTATTCTATTCTATTCCAAGCTTGCCAGCCACAAGGCTTTTCTTCTGAGGAAAGGCCCTAAAAGGGGAAATAACAGCAACAGCTACTGCCTGTTCGCTACTGGGAGAAGCCGCACGGAGCTTTAGGTAACTCCCACTGATACAGAGCTGCTACGTAGGTTCAAATGGTTTCTGCACTCCAAAGCATTTGCACTGTTTTCCTTCTCCTCCTCCTGCCCACAGGTTTCTTATTTGAGCCCTAAGCTGCCACGGACTAATTTTTTTTCCCAGGTATTTTACCATCGTCAAAGGTATTTCCTCTCTCCAAATGGCATTTTAATGAGTGCTCCCACAATTACTGATGATAATGTCATTAATTTATTTTGTACAGCTTTTGCTAACAACTGCGAGCTGTTTACTTGTAATGATCCTGACTTCTCACCTCCTTCTCGGCATCTTTGGTGTTGAGTGTTACATTAAGTGGGGAAGATGAAAATGCCTTTAAATAACAGACTGGAGCTGCTCTGGGCATTTGGGGAGCGGCAGCCGCTGGGAAGGGATGCGGATCGCAGGAGGGGGAGAAGGGGCAGAAAGGCTTGGGGTGTGTCTGGCGGGGGACAGGGCAGACACCGAGCACAGCCTTGTCCGCAGTGGACTCCCGAGGCCAGGTGAGAGGAGCAGCGGTTTCCTTAGGAGTGAGGGAAGGGGGCAAGAGCTGCTTATGGATATTCCTTTGTCTGCGAAATTAGACGGAGGTGCTCTTACCGTTAGCTTGTCGATATGCGTAAATGGGATGCTTGTGCCTTGTGCTAAGATGACGGGGACACAGGCGGAATGGAGGGTAACGGCAGGTAAAAATGGAGCTGACGTCAGATACGCGACGTAGCTGTCAAACGGGAGCTCAGAGGTGTGCCTGCTGGTTTGTGCGTGTTGCGTTACTGTGAAATACAATTCCCATCTTCTCAATTCACATAGAAACGACCACCCTGCCGCTCCCTTCCCTTTTCCTGAGTTTGTGACTTCTGCTAAAAAGAAAAGATTTGGATGGCACAAATCTGTTCTTTAACTGTCTCAACCTTCAGGAAAAATAGTGCGCTTCTCTCTTTATTTCGTGCTTTCCATTAAGGGTGCACGCTGTTGTGGAAGGCTTTGGTGACTCGGGAATGAGAACGCTCCAGAAAACATGCTTAGCCGCCACGGCAAAGCTAAACAAGAATAGTGCAACTTTACTGCATTTTTCAGCTGAAATAGCACCATAGCCACACCAAAAGCAAGACCCCATGGGAAGCAACCATCATTGTAACTCGGTGCTGTGGAGGCAAGGGCAAGGGTTGGGTTTTCTCTTTTTTTTTTTCCCCATTGCCAAATTTGCCTCTCCAGCTCGATAGCCTGAGCCGGTGTGACATTATCCATCCTCACGGCAGCAAGCCGGCTGCTCTCGCTCTCATTATACATTCTGCTGGGGATAATACCACTGGGTTAATGCACCGGCTTTCACATCTGCAGGCGTTGGGTCACACCCTGATATGCCTACAAGTGAGATGAGGGTGATGGTGACCTCAAGCAGATCCCCGGTGGATATTATTTCGTATCAAATCATGTGATTACTTATTGATTCAGTGGGTAGTTTTTGCTTGGATACCAAGGAATAAGGTCCAGTTCTGCAGGTTTTGGATGCTCTCAGGTGAATTCAGGCAAGCGAAATACAATAGGACATTGGGTGTCTGTGGACATTGTTTGGATAGGTTGTCCAGATGATGGACAGATGGGATCCCCCCCAGATGGGATGTCCAGATCATTTGGATGCTGTCCCAGATGGGACATCCAATGGACTGGGCATCTCCCAGCACTCAGAAAGTCATGAGGGAACGGCGTGCCTTCTCCTGCCACAGCTGGGCGCAACACTCCCAAATCCTCATCTCTACAAGGCAGATGGCCAAACGCAGATATGGAGGCGTAACGTCACACTGCTCATGTGCAGTGCCAGACAGGGGGATCACCCCAGTGCTATGAATTTGGAGGGACAATGATAAAGTGAATTATTGGTGAGCTGCACGCCGTTGTGCGCGTCAGATTTGGCCATTCCCCTTTTTCATATAGGCGAACACCGTTCCACCCTTCCCTCCGCATCTTTGCTTATTGTATTTATGCTGTGGAGGGGTGAGCTCTTTTTCATTTACTCTTTAAAAAACCCCAACAAAACTCACCCCGAGCTACAGTTCATTGACAACCTTCACCAAACCTCAGGGTAGGAGACGAACATTTGCGACACCATCGGCTTTGGGGGCAATGTGATATTCACATATTATGATGCAAATAACAGGTTTGAATTCTGTCTTCCTTAGGACCCTACGGGTGTGCTGCTTTGGGTTAAAAAAATAGAAAAAGGTCAAGCACCACTGAGCTGGCCTCAGAGGGTAAACAATTATTTTAAACACCACAGCGTGCTCGCTTTCAACCGGAGCACTTCCGCTTGCAAGCCATACACTAACATTCAAGTATTTAGGTCTCCTTAAAACTGTTTCTTCCCCCACTTGTGTTAATACAGATATTAAGCCTAATAGTATCTACTTAGCATAAACAAGAAGATAAAAATGATTTCTGTGATTGAAATGTTTGTTATTTAGCATTAAGCATCTTCATACTCTCATGTGTTTTGCATTTTAATCCACTCTGTGCTTGGTTTTGGGATTGATAGATTAGTTTTAATCCCCTGTCTAATAGTGGAGTACTGGTGAGATTTATTAAACAGGCAGGGTTTGGTACTTGGATTTAAGAGGACTCACATGCACTGCTCATGCATATTAGATTTGGGAAACCACCGGTTCAGTTTATAAAGGGCTGTGATGTCCTTTATCACTGAGTGTTTCTGTTGTGCTTCACTGGCTCAGTAAGCCTTTATACTTCTGAAATGGAACATTTTTGATGGTTCCTTCCCACTGCATAAATCTAATATTCCAAAGATAGGGTTTTGACTGTTAAAGTTGTTACTGAAATATGTTCATTTTATCCCGAGTTTGCATTGCCCCTCTCCTCCTTGACTCGGCAGCACTGAACATTGGGTGAGGATCCCACCCCACCTTGGGATGCAAGGGCTCCAGCTGCAGGTGCCGAGTCCAGGGGCTCCAGAGCAAAGGCAGATGCTCCCAAACGCCTCCCCTGCCCCTTCGTTAGCAGTTTGACTCAATTTTGTAGCTGTGCATGCCTGAGGCTGTTGGCGTGGGTGTGCGGTGGCATGTGCCGAGGTGGGGCTGGATTAGATGTCCCACGTGCTCTTCTGCACTTGTAGCTTTGACTTGGTTGCCTGGGACTGAACTTGCTGGAGGAGGTGGGTGCCTCCACTGACGCGTTCCGTAGCACATGAGTCTGATATAACGTATGATGGACGTGACCAAAATACTGAGGGCGTGCTTAAAGGAAAACGTGTATCAGAAACCTTCTCTGGAGAAGCCTACGTGGTCCGCTGGCCCTGGCCATCGCCTGTCTCAGTGCGCCGCCACCTCTCCATGACGCGGTCTGGTGTCCCGAGTCCAACATCTTGGTTCGCTCTCTGCTGGAATTGACTTCCCGTGTTTGCTGTATTTCAGGAAACAAATAAAAAGTGCTGCATGGTGATTAGAATGTGAAAATTACTCCTGTGTGGGTTTTACTGTTACACTGGGAAAAGCAGAAGCTTGATAACAGTTAAAAAACCACTGAAAATTTCCAACCCGCCTAAATTACGAATTTGCGCCCCATCAGTGGAAGATGAGTTGACTTAATTTGGAGTTTTACTGGTTGTATGCCGCCAGTGCTGTAACACTAGTAATGCTGGGAGAGATGGGGGAAATGTACTTTTTTTGTTAATGTAATTATAAGATTGCTGAATAAGTTATTAACTGCAGAAGTGAAAACTAGGAAAAATGAGTTTTAAATTTAATGATAAGATAAAGCAATCACTAAAAGCTTCTTGCAAGAAGATGCTTTTTTGTTGTAGGTTTGCTGCTTTAGCTAACCTCTGGGTTTGATTTACCAAATAAATACGTAAAGCAGCTACCGCAAAGCCAAGTGGCGGGAGTTGTAATCACCAGCTTAGGAACTCCCCTACTTGATTAGAACACAGCTAATAAAAAACAAAAAGCTTTCTGGGTTTTTACTTGGTCATTGGGAACGGATCGGTCCTGTGAGCTAAAGGAGAAGATCAGCGCTTGGCTTTAAGATCTGGTAACGGAAGCCGGAGGTTCTGAGAAACTTTAATTGAAAGAAACGATGTGATACGGTGGATAATTGCCAACACTTTCCTACCTCAGCTAAAGCAAATTTTTTCTTCTGCATGTGACACAAACCGAGATGAAGGCGGCAAGCGGGCAGTTATTTGTTCCCACCCCTTCCTTTTTGTTTTCTTTTTTCCTGATGCAAGAACCCACGCCGCGACGCTGAAAGGTGGCAAATTTAAGCAATGGTGTTTTCACGTAACGTGCTTGGAGCCCTTGGAATTCACTGCCACGAGATGTTGATGCAACACGGTTGAAAATATCAGATATTTTATTGTATGGCTAACGAGACCATCCATGCTAATATATATAATTTCAATTAAATAATCAAAATCCTACTGCTCCAGGACATAAGACCATCCCTAACCAGCGGTGATGGGGAGGGAACTCCCCTGTGGCCACGTTATTTCATAATTATCAGCTGCGAGGTTTCTCGCCCCTTTCAGTGTCTGGATGCTGAACAGAATGAACTGTCTGGAGCGTGTGGGAGCAGGAAACCACCGGGTTTGTCAGCTTTTTGTATTCCTCAGGAAAAACACACGAGACGTTTGTGGTGTGTGGGACCCTCGTTTTGTGTGTGCAAAATTTCAAACCTGTTTGCAGCTACGATGTTGCCAGCAGGGTAGAAAATCACTTTATAGCGCTTTTTTTCCCCCCCGTTTTCCCCTTGTGCATGCAGCTTTGGTGATTTAACACCAGCAAACTTAAGGCAATTTAATGTATTGAAAAGGTAAAAGAAAGGCTGTTGTGTAAGGAGATGTCCTGAGGTCTCCGGTGTTGGTCCATGCCGTCCCTTGCAGGGTGGTGCAGGGGACGTGGGGTGCGGCTGGAGCACGGGGAGGACGTGATGCTTTGGCCGAGCACGTCCGAGGGGCTCCCTGCAATGCTCTATTTTTTAGCTGAGGATCCACGATTTGAGCAAAATGAGGAAAACCATGACGAGTCTGTACTTTCTTTGATAGCCTTGCTATTCTGAAGCAGTTGCGTGTGTAAGAATTGAGCTGGCTTCAGCGCCGGCCTGATGGGAGGTGGTTGCTAAATTCGAGCTTGCAGGGGACTCTTTGGTATCGTGCTTTCCACAAACCCAGCACTTGAATTTCACAGAGCCCCGCTTGCAAACGACGCTCTCCTTTAAACCCCCGGTAGCCTCAGGTGCTCACTTGTCTCGCGGTATTCTGGCATGTTACAACTTTAAAAAAGCAAAAGCCGCATCTGGGAATGAATCCCACAAACCTGGAAGAACTCGTAGAAATGCCGTGTAGACACCACAGCCTGGGTCTCAGTTTCCATCTCCGTTTCCATCTCCATTTCCAAGGCACTCATGGCACCGTACACACTGACAGACAGCACGCTTTGGTTTATGTCAACAGCCGCCCTCGGCTTAAATTAAAGAGCAGGCGCGGTGACGCGGCATGCAGTTTGTCTTGTGTGCTTTCTGCCACGCATTGGGTTTTCCGGTGGTGGTGACCGTGCATCAGCCCTCCCCAGACTGGCCTGAAGCTGCCTCGGCCTGACTGCCGGCAGCCCCGAAGCTCTCATTTGGGAAGAACTTGGCAATTAAAAAACCTCTTTGCTTACTTAAGGTGATTTGTTGATATGTGAGTACATCAGGAGGGGAAAAATATGAATGAAGCAGTGTTGTGTCTTAGTATAAACACTGCTTAGCAACAGCTAAAACATCGGCGTGTTATCGTATCATCCTCATGCTCAGTCCAAACCACGGCACAACTCCAGCTACTAGGAAGCAAATTAACTCCATCCCAGCCGAAACCAGGACAACCAGGTTGTGCAAAGCGTTTCTGGGGTCACAGCCCACCTGTGGGCACGGTGCCCTTCCTGGAGGCGGTAACTTGTGACCGCGGGATTTTGCCATATCCTCACCAAACTTCGTGTAAGACACTGTGGAGTCATCGAATTGGAGCAAATCTCCGGTCTCAAAAGAGGCCTTACTAACTCATGATTTTACCATCATCTTTGAAAATACGGCCGGCACTGGAATGTGCATCCACAACTGAAAAGATGCAGCCGCAGGGGAGGTGAGGGACGAGGTGCACGCGGAAGGAGGTTGCTGCTGTCCCGTCTCCGTTAGCACGTGGCTTGGCTCTCCCCCCGGCTACCAGGGGTGTTTTCCCGGCCAGCCGTTTTGCTGGCACACCTCTGATCCCTCTTTTAGGGGGTCTCTAGCCGTTTGCTGAGTGCAGACATCAAGCTGATGGCTCTCCAGTGAGAAATGAGAAGGCTTCCCCTGCTCAGATCCCAGAGGATTTGAATGTGGTGGCTATGAGCTCTTCACGGACAAGGATGGGCATCACTCGGGCGCCCGCGACAGGAGGGACGGAGAGAGGAGCAAGTGAGAGCTTAGTGGCAAACCTAGGCCAGCTCACAGCTCGTAATGAGCTGAAATGATGTGACATGGGTTTAGCTTTATGTTTTAAATCTTTCCTGGGCTTCTGTTGCAATTAAACCGTGCGCACACATAGGTGGCTGGGTTCCCCCGCCGTTAGGTTGCCATTACGTGTACGATACCTGCTGGTGGGGACAGCCGGGGTCCCCAGTACTTTCTTTTCCAAAGTACTCCTGCGTGCAAAGTGTTTCACTGATGTTCCTTGCTGTTTCAAACAGGTTAGAGACGCGGCTCCAAGAGCACGCTCCTGCTTAGCACCCGCACCGAGCTGCCTCTCTGCTTTCCCCTCCCTCCCCCCGTGCCTTCAGACATTATTTTTTCCCTTTTGATTATTTACAGAAGCCTCTCTCGTGTCAGGCGTCTTCCCCGTTCCGTTAATGCAGCTCTGGGACGATGTCCCTCTCCCCTGGGACCGTTTCCAGTCCTCGCAGGCTGGGACGGGTGTTGTTTCAACAAATACAGCCTGAACCTTAAATAGCAAACTCCTTGTTTTCTAATTTTTTAAGACTATAAAATTTACGAGCGCTCTTCGAGGCTCCAGCGCGGGCGCACGCTACCAACGTGCCGCTGTGTGCGCTCTCCTTCGCTGGTGAATTTGTCCCCTGTAAATCTTTGGGTGTCCCTGGCTGTTTTGATTAACTCGCTATAACACAAAGCCACGCTGAATGATGTCACATGGGCAGAAGTAAGAAAACATCAGCTTTTAAAATAATTTCTGCCTTGCCCCTACTGTACGCCAGTCATTCTTGCCATTTGAAGAGATTTTTTTTTTTGGTATCCTTTTATGTAAACACATCATGTTAAAAAAGGCAAACTATAAAACGATAAAAACCCTGCAGGGTATTAAAAATACCGGTCTCAATGCATGTGTTCATTCCTTTCACTTTCTTTTTAGATCACCAGTGTTGGTACAAAATGAGCTGAGAGAAGGAGAGAATTCTAATTAGGTTTAAAAAAGAAAAAATATGGCAGTTTATTTTGAGCGCATGTCTGCTTTGCAAAGGCATATCCCATTTTGGATGCAGGCAGAATGAATCATTATTACACATTTATCATCATAAAAATGCTTATTTGGACTTCTCTTTCTTTTTTTTTTTTTTTTTTTTTTTTTTTTTTTTTTTTTTTTTTTTTTTTAAAGAAAAGGGAAAAATTCTAAAAAGGGCAAAGCAAAGAGCCATCTCTGAAGGGCAGTTATTGCTTGCCCTTGCTTGGGAAAAAAGCCTTTCTCAATGGGATTACGTCCCCGCTCATAACCTATCAGCCGTCTGATCAGAAATTCATAACGCAGGCCATCCATTTCCAGCTCTGCGAGGGCTGCATGATTGAATTTAAATAGGCAAATGCCAGACTTGAGCTTTGACATTCTCTCTGTCTCTCTCAATCTTTCTCTTTCCCCTGCCCTCCCAATCATAGCGCCTTTCTTCCTCCCTTTCCTCCTCTCTTCCCTCCGTGCGCCACCATTTCGCGAGAGGCTCAAGCCGGCGTGATGAGAAGTTATCGGGAAATGGAGGATGGATGTGGGGGGAGAGGGAGAGGAGGGATGCACGGCGAGGGAGAAATATTGAGGGAACTGGACAGCAGAAAATTATAAATTGTTGCTGTCATGCTTTCATCGGGACACTAAAATCTGTTTTTAAAGCCCCCCACCTATTTTTCCTCATTTAAAAAGCGATATTTCAGCACACATTAATAGTCTGTGTCCTTACCCAACCTGTACGATGTCTGTGAGCACAAAGCTCCTAAGCTATTCTCTTTCTTCTGTTTCTTACATAGCTGATAAGGATGAAAATGAATTCAAATCTGCGTGCTCGCAGTCATGGCGTTCTAAGGTAAAGCAGATGAAAAGATGAAAAAAGCTGCCTGGTGGCAGGCGCTTGCCGGGCGAGGGTCCCGTCCCACCCCGGGGCAGCCGAGGAGCCGGCAGGGCCGTGGACGCAAACACCACGGGGTTGGGTGGGGATGGTGCTGGGCATGACGGCCGTGGGGCGCTGCGGGGCGCCAGCCCTGCCAGGAGGGGCTCATGCGGGCGCCGGCAGGGGTATGGGCAGGGATAAGGTCCGGGCTGAGCAGGGCAGAAAGAGGTTGCTGCGCCTATGGTGGTGCCTGGTTTTCCTGATGAGCCTCGGCGTGCGCCCCGCGCCTGCGTCAGGGAAACGTGCTTCGTGCTGGCTTCGCCCAAGCCCCGCTCCTCGCAGAGCCGGCTGGTTATTGAGTTAGGGATATTACAATGATATTTTTATTGCTTTCTTCCCTGCTGGGCCTTTTATCCCCTCTTCAGTGTACGGATGCAGTTTCAGCCCAAATCCTCGCTGTAAATTGTGCTTCAAAACAAACATGTTAACGTCTCGCTTTGCCCTTCAGGAAGCAGGTAAACACTCCAGAACCTGCATTTTCATCCAGTGGTACTTTATTGCCAAGCAAGCGCACGGAAAAGAAGCACCCCAAGTGTAAGAGAGCGGGCTGTCAGTGCAATGGTTGCTTTTGACTTGACGAGGCTGCTCTGAGGGTATTTTGGGGTTGTTCTTTTTCTTCTTTTTTTTTTTTTTCTTTTTTT
>JAKFQP010000317.1:132691-145522 GCA_023375905.1 Nycticorax nycticorax
ACCTCTCCATTCATTGAGTTTTTCTCAATTACTCATTTTTCTAGTCCAAAACTAGAGTTTGACTCAGGCTTCTGCTCAAGAAAGGCGCTGAATTTGGGATTAAAAATGTCACATGGAGAATCAACCCCTCCTTCCCTAACCTTTCCTGGAGATTAATCACCCTTGTGGCAAGAAATGTGTCCTTGGATTCTCATTTGAGTTGCCTGACTTCAGCTTCGCCACCAGATCTTTGTTTTCCCAAGGTAAAGGACACATTTCTGTGTCATCTTTATCACCAGCGATGGCTTTGCAGTTAACTTGAGGGTTCTGAAGCTGCTGCCCGCTGCTGGGTCCAGCACCCGTCCTGCAGACCCTGGGTCCATGCTCTTCCACTGTGGGACCAGTTCTCTCCCCACCAGCCGGGTTAACCCTCTACAGCCTCCCAGCTCCTCAACCAGCTGCCAGTGTTTGAGAACATCCATCCTGCACAAACCCAACCAACTGGCACCAGTACGTGTGTATCCCTCCCAGTGCTAAAGTAAGCTGAATCCCGTGTTAGCTTTCCTAATTTAACCTGAATATTATTACTGACATCTTCTTTCTATACTGTTACTTGCGTCCTTTCCTGAGCACTGGCAGAAATCGAGATGAGGTCTCGTTTCTGTTCGTGGCCAGAGACCTGCACCCTGCTAAGGGTGGGCAGCAGCAGCGCCAGTGTCCTGGAGGGCTGTTGGCTCAGGAGAACGTCCCTGCTCTAAGTCCTGGTTTAATTTCACTTCAGCTCATCACCACCACACAAAGTGCTTCATGGTTGTTCTTTGGTAAGTTTGTCAAAATCCCCCTTCTGAAATAAGAACTGTGAAGGCTTCCATGTTTCCTACTTTGTATTTTCTGCTTCACCATCTTCATCTCATTGTGGTCTCACAGGATTGCTAAGGTTTCTGCGCTTTCTATTACACTTGCACAGACCGTATATCCCCAACCCATAACCCTTTTTCTGCTATCTGTAGCTTTCCTCACCCATGTTCTGCTGCCCACAGCTTCACATTTATTTGACTCGTTAGCCGTTGCCCTGTTTCCGTTTGTCGTCTTGGTTTTCTGTTTTAACTGCTGACTTTATATTGCTAATAAACCGAGACGCCTTTGAGCTGAAGTTGTCGCCTCTCTTCGTTGTCCAATTGTCTTTTTGGCCATTTAATACGTTTCTTCTGTGGTTTTGGTTGATTTCCTCCTAAATCCTTTCCTATGATCGGTTTTCAGTGCTTGATGTAGCTTTAGGAAATACCACGTACGCGTGCTTTGGAACTGTGATCTGCATAAATGGGTTAAATACAAGGTGAAAGTTCCTGAAGCCCGGGCTTCAGATTTCCAGATGCGAATTATTTGGTGCTAAACCCATAGATCCTTTACTTTCAGGGCCTTCAGTAAAAACTCGCTCTCCTTTCTGACCGGCCTACCTCAGCCGTAGAGCAGGAAAGGAGAGGGTAAAGCAGCAAAGGAAACTGCTGACGAGTTAAGCTCTGGCTGATGGAACAACAGCCTCCCGCCGAAGCACGGGAACGAAAGGAAGAGAGGTGGTAACTGGCAGGTTTGGGCTCGAAGTGACTCTTAGAGTACGGTGTTACCGTTAGAAAAAAGTAAACGGTCTACGTCCAGGAGTTTGTTTTCTGTAGGTTGTCAAGATGGGAAAAATAAACGCCAGTGGAAAGCCTGTGGTTTGTATTGCTTTTGACGAAGGGACGGCAAGCTTTGCTTTAAAATACAAAGCACAGTTTGGCTTCTGGTAATCTTTCCTGCTTCCCACAACAAATTAATTAGAGACGTTTGTCAAAGCTGAAGCTCGCATTTGGTTTGCCGTTCCAGCTTACTTACGCTCATAACCAAACCACGCACCGAGAGAGACCACAAAGCAAATTGGGCTTTAGTTGCTTTCAAAATAACCCCTTTGGTCGCTGGCACGCGCTTGCTAAACTTGTTCCTTCCGAGACGCTGGAGGTAGGTGCGTTCCTCCTCCCGACAGCGTACAAGTGGGTCTGACTTACAGGCTTGGGATTGTTTCCGTTGGGATTCAGTGAAGTGGGAGCCGTGATGTTCGTGTTCCCTGGCCCTTCGGAGCAGCCGTACGGGAAGTGTCTGGGCGGAGAGGAGGGGTAACAGGTATATGATATTTAAAAACATAGATACGGTATCCAACAGACTGATTCAGATTGATTATCTTAAAGATAGATACAGAATTTCAAACCTGAATTCAACATTGAAATGCAGAGGCAGAAATATGTGAAGAGGATCGTTTTAATTCAAATAATTACATTTTTAAAATTCAAAATCTTATTTGAGAGTCCAGCTATTTTTGACCCCTGCAGAGGTGCTCTAGCTGACGATATAGAGCAGAGCAATGGCACCGTTGGGGATAATTCCTTCCCAGGGGCATTGCAGAGAGCAAAGACAGCGGCGGTGGAGTCAGGAACGCAAACAGGGTTTACGACCGGCTGAGTGAGAGGGGAGTTCAGCTCACCCGGCAACATTCTTAGTTTCGCTGAAAACCAACTGAGGTTTTTAATTCTTCTGAAGGAAAAACATCTCTTAAGCTTGTGGTTATAATTAGCCGGAGCCAGTTGAGGAGCTCTTCCTCCAAGATCACGGCTGCTAAATCGAAGTCACGGATGCCGTATTTAGACATTGCAGTCAACAATCAAGGGGGACACATTGCTGGGAACCCGATTCGAGCTATTTGCAGTTCTCGGGTTTATGGAAGCAGGAGTTCACCAAAGTGCAGCTGAGCTGCGCTAATTCTATTTCAGTTTAATGAACATAAAACATTTGCCATTGATAGGGAATTCTTATCCGGCATGCTCTTCGTCTCCCTGGGCATTTAAAAAAATCAAAGATATGGAAAGCAAGCACAATCTTATTTGATATCAAGTTTAAAGAACTGCACACATGTATTTATTAATTATTTACACAATCATTTTTAAATGGAGTATCTTTTCTATAAGGTCAACTTCCCTTTGTTACCCAAGTCCATGCAGAAGGTACAACAGACTGAGCTCTGTGAGGGGAGTGGATGTTGCAGAAGTGACGCTCTTGCCTCCATCGGCTAGAAAGGGCAGTTGAGTTCCACATGGCCTGCACAATTATTACCCCATGCAATTGTACAGTGAGCTTTGTTAGGCATATTGGAGTTATTTAGGACATCCAGCTTCGCATTATTTTTGAGACTATTTTTCTTTGTATATATTTCCACGTCTTTGTATAAAAACTGGCTTCACCATATGCCATGACATTCTAGCTTAAATATAAACTGTGCAGTACAATATATGTGCTGTGTGTATGTGTTGTATTTTTCTTTAAAGACACAGTGCCAACGCCGTTCTGTATTTACAATTCCAGGAATAATCGTCTAGTTTGCAAGAACATCTATTTAGTGGTGCATGAGACTTGTCAGCTAGCACCTATAAAAGTAAGCTGCGGCTTAAAGGGAATGGGGTTTGTGCTTTCTTGTTTAAAGATGTAAGCACAAGAGTTGCAGATAATGCTTAATTGACTGTTCTTAAAATGCCCTTCTTGAGTCCTCCTTGGGAGATCTTCTGTTTATTCCCTATATGATACATGTCAAAGCACTGGACAGGCAGAGGGAGGCGGGGGAGCAAGCTTCAGACAGGAAGAAGTAGATTGAAATCCATGGTTCCATACTCCCAGTACTGGCCGGTGCAGTCCTTGCTGGTCCTTGACTGGCACGAACACAAACACAGGAGCAGTTTGTGGCCAGCAGCGTTACCCTCCGCAGTGGTGTTTCAGTTGGAAGCGACGGGTTTTTTGGTTGACTTTTATTGTTGTTATATTTGGGTTGAGACAGAACACTGCAAGACGCTCTCCTGAGCAAAAGTCTTCTCTTATCCCAGGTTTTTTAGGCCACCTCCTATAGAGCAGTTCACTCCTGCTTTGCCTGGTGCTCCTGGGTGGCAGTGCAAGGCTCAACGGCAGAGGAGGAGCAGGAGGGGGCCAAGCTGTAGGGTGGTTCAAAACACAGTCGGGACGCACAAGTCGTCTTCCAGATATTTTCACAGGTTTTTATTTCTCTGTATCTTTCAACAGTGTCAGAAGTTGCAGGAATAAAATGGCCGTGTGTGTTTTCAAAAGCACCTAAGTGACTTATGAACACAGATGCCATTGAGCTTCAGGAGGGCTTGAGCTGCTCGGGACTTGTTTACACAGGAAAGTTTCACCTCCTGTACCAGGAGAGTTCTTCTGATGGATCGCTCCATCTGGAATAATTGGCTTTTTTGGGTTAGCTTAGCTTCTCCAAAATACTGTAAACTAAACCACCGGCTCCTTAACTGCAGTCTATAGAGTTACATGAAATGGGAAAATTTATGAATGAGTCAGTTCTGCGTGGTTAGGCAAGGTGACTCAAAGAAATTCCACCACTGGGTAGCGGTCTCTTGGTCCTAACTTTAAGAACCACTAAACTAAATAAAATAAAGACGTCCTTATTCCAAATTAAGGTCATCTGGGGGGTTACAACCATGTATGTTTTAAGTTCATGCCTTCGTTTTTATTAACGTAGCCCCCAGCTCGCTAAGGAAATCCAGTCAGAATTACTCTGCACCGTTTACAGCGCAGAACCACACCTTGAATCCCTTGTGAACACAGAAGAATAACGCTGATACTTCGGTGATGTAGAATATTTTAGATCTTAAAGTGATCTCGAGAGATTGGCACGCTTACTCCACCTCTTAATTGTTAAATTGGAATATTGACTACATGATTCTAAAGTTTTTAAGCAAAAGCAACGAAAGCAATGATGCCGTTATTTTGCATACAAGTGACCATTTATGGGGCTTGCTTTTTGGGGGTTTTTAATGTTCAGAAACCAGATTTTCATGCCTATGGCAGCTCAGAGTTATAGGATGATCCTTAGGAAAAAATCTGAATATCGTTCTTTTTCCCCTAACAACAAAGTCTTTCAGACTATGAAATAATCTTCCCTGAAAAGGCCTAAAGAGGAGCAAGTCCCATCACTGAGATAAATTAAGTGTCTTCCTCCGTATCGCTGTCCGTTGTAACCAGTGGCAATTTGGCTATTTATTTAATGATTCCCTAGACCTTCCTTTGGCTGAAAGCTGGGGTCCTGTCCAGGACCTTCTCTGTTCCACACAGGGCCGCCGGGCGCTCCTGTAGGACTCTCTCATCAGCAAGACGATTCTCCCTAACCAGGCTGCAGAGACGCCTAAAGCCCCTCGAGCCTTCCCAGTTTTCACCTTCCAGTTAGGTGCCACAGTTCTCCTCGGGGGCTGCTACACTTGGACTCCTCTTCTCTGCAGCTCTCACTTCTAATTCAATTCTCTGCGGGGTTGTCATCCCAGTTGTGATCTCTGCTTTCCTCCTCTTCATTTCCTCAACAATGGAGCGCCTCTGGTTGCAAGGGAAGAGGAGGTAGCGTTTCCATGATTACCAGACCTGGGCCGCTGCTGGTGTTTTCCTGCAGAGATGGTTTTGGCAGCCTTCAGATGATTGAAAATGAAGACCTTACATTTCTGTGGCTGCAGTGCAGTCTTGGATATGCCACCACATTCTCATTATTAGCACTCTGAAAACATTTAGAGACCACAGGCAAGATCAGTGTTTCACTACATAGACACCTGAACTTGTTTAACCTACAATTCTCGTTTCTTGAAGTGTGTGCCAAAACTCGCTGGGTTGAGAGTAGCTAAAATTTCACTCCCTATCCTGTGGCGTTTTAGTTTAAATAGCTACGACGGATGAGTCGTGGGGTAGGTGCGTTACTGTCCTCATTCTACAGAGGGTTACGCAGCCATCCACAGCTGGGGAGGCAGCTGGTGGCACGCCCAGGGGTTGGACCCAGCCCAGCATCTTCACCGGGGGGACGCGGGTCTTCTGAAACAGTTCTATGCTAAAAATGGAGAAACAACAAAAATCCCAAACCCTTTCATAACTTTTAATAGGACACACGCAGAGGCTTCATATATTTAGGTATTAGGTTTTGGATGCATAAAGCTGTTTTTTAATAACGGAGAACGACGCTGCTTAGAAAACTTAGCAAGTAAGTCCTGTTCTGTAGGAAATAATCTAATATTCTGATTCCCAAAAGAATGGCTTAAAGCACACCCTTATGTTTGTTATGCACATGTTAGTTGCAGGTTTGGGGTTTTTAGAAGTTTTGGCTGTTTGTCGGTTGCTGTTATTTGTGGAGAACAGGAGGAGGGCGGTGCAAGAGAGTTATGGCAGAACCACTGCCGAGGTGCAGAGTAGCCACAGGCGTGTTAGCTCCTGGTGATACGCACGTACAGCGGCTCTGAGGTACGGAACCTGGTCCTGCCGGCACTGGCAGACTGTGTGACCACAACCACTGCTTCATGCTTCTCTTGTCCTCTCCTCCTGCCCCTGTTTCCTGGTTAAGATGGGCTCATCTCCGTCCTTCGCCTTTCTCAGCCTGGCCAGATCATCAGGCTTTTGTTTGTTTAATCTTGATGCCCTGTGTTGGCCTCTTGGTCTCTACGGAGAGGCCTTATTTCCATGGGAGTGGAGGAATACGGCAGATTGTAAAGCTCTGCCCTCCTCCATCCTTACCTGGGTGTCATCTTCTGTCTGGGCCACTTCCCACCTGCAGGTGAACAAGTCAGCCTGGGAGTTCCCTAAGCTTGCCCGGTCTTCATCATGGCTCTCACATGCTGCCATCTCATCCATCAGTGGCTGCCTATTAAAGATGAAGACCATGGGGTGTTCCGTTACGGGCTTACTACTTCATAGAATCATTTAGGTTGGAATAGACCTCTAGGATCATCGAGTCCAACTGTTAACCCAGCACTGCCAAGTCCACTACTGAACCCTGTCCCCAAGCAGCACGTGTTTTGGTATGGTCGCTTGCTTGCTTGTGATCTGCAGATGGGCAGGCCCATGGAATTCCATATTATTATAGACTTTCTCAATATATCATATATTGAGAAATGAGAACGTGCTTATTCTGAATGTGCTCATGACCCGAGCAGAATTCCATGGCAGGTGACAACCAGCACCTTCTCCACCTTCTGTCTGTCCGATACAAAAGCTGTACGGACAGTGCAGCCTCGCAGCCAACACCTCTGAAGTGTGTTGGGTATTAGAAAGGCTGGAGACGCAGATTTTAGATTAATGCGATATCCAGAACAGCCAAAATGGCAAGAGAATCCTTTAAACAGTGTAAAGAGGGGCAGAAGGAAACGTGAGGCAGGGTAAACACTGCCGTGCTTTCTGTGGGAGTCGTGGAACTGATAGAGCCCACTGACACGAGAGATTGTTTTGGCTGTTGTTTTTAAAATTGTGTTTTTGATGTCGGTTCAAGAGGACGTTGAGTGGTGCCAGGAGAGCTGCAAGGGATTAGAAACCCTCAAATCAAACCGCTCTTCTCTGGATGCCTGACTTTGCCTGGGTTTCTACGGAGAAATAACACTTTTTATGGGATCAGCTGGCAGGGCTGAAAGAAATGGGCACGCTATTGAGATCAGAGTTTGGCAATCAGTTTTGAAAATTGTATTTTTAAATCCAGTAGAGTGTTGTCATGGTTCTAATACTCTCGTTACTTAAGCTTCACCACCTGAAGGCTGAGCACAAGAGCTGCTTAGCACAGTCCTGTGAGCCTCCACACCTTTGGTTTTGCCCTGAAATGCTCAGATTTTCCAACCGAAATAGGAAGCGTCGCTTGTTGCTGTTGTTATTACTTACAGGAGGGTAGGATTAAAGATATGAATATGCAAAAATGGTGAAATGCGTCGTAGGCACGTCCGGCCGTAGAAGAGTGTTTGGGTAACAGAACCTCCCCGCTTTGGGCACAGAGGGGTTCGGGATGTCTGTAAGTTTGGGTGCCGACAGGGCCAGGTTGGCTGCTTTTGCTGATTCCCCAAATCAGAATGCCAGAACGGGAGTAACTGGGAGGGGCCAGGGAGGTTTGAGGTTTGCCTCTTTGTCCAGGGGTCAGTTTGAATTCCTCGTTCATATTTGGCATTATCAAAAATCTGTTTCGTCTCCCTGCCCTAGGCCGTTATCCCTTTGCTGTACTTGGCAATTTGCTGCCGTAACTGCGTCGACGTTGTGTGTTTAAAGCAGCTTTGTGCGCTGATGCTCGACGCTCACTCTTGCTGGTTTTGAGATCGGGACAGAGTGGTTTGAGACAGAAGTTACGAACACGCTCGGGCTGTGGACTGGGATTCCAGAGCGATTGCCCCACGCGCATGTGAGGCGTTTTCGGTTCTCATTTCAAACCACACCCGCTGTGGGAGCTGCTCCTTGGTCCCCGTGTGACACGCTCTGTCCCCCGCAACGGGGGTTGTACTGGATGACCTCTAGGGGTCCCTTTCAACCCAAAATATTCTATGATTCCATGATTCTATGATGGCTGTTACCTGTATTTCATCGCATGACCACGCGCTGATCCTGCCCTCACCCCAGCTCTGACCACATCAACCCTTTAGGAGAAGGGGGTGTCTCTGAACATGCAGGGAAAGCCTCGGAGAGCTGAATCATTGCTGTGGCTCTCGTGTTTTCTGAAGAATTCTCCCAAATCCCTCCGGTAGCAGATTCTGTGGAATCCCCAGTAACAAACCACTGAGGAACCAGCCGACCCTCGTGGCTCAGTCCCGTCAGAAGCAGCCCTTGGTTCCAGCACTCTGCCATGGGCTGCTAAGCTGTGCTCTGTATTTACCTTGAGGATTTCATTTATCACTGATCGCTATTCATGGTGATGTCTCCAATGTGCAGTCAGCTGCTTTGCTGCAGAAATTTAATAATACCTGAGCCCTAATTATTCCAGGTACTCCCCGGGAAGCAGCGGCGGTGGGGCTCTGCCCCGTCACCCGGGTGCGTGGGATACGGACCCTCCAGCCCCTGCAAAGATCCAGGTTAAAATGCCCACCCAGGAAAACTGACTCCAAGACAGCAAAATTCTCTGAAAGAATGGCTCAGCTAATTTTCTGTAAAATTTCCTCTGTCATGTGCAAATGCACGTCTTGGGGTGGCAGTGCTGCCCGCGCAGCCCGGCCCTCGGCCGGGACGCCCGCTCCTGGGGAGCTGCCCCCCGTTAGGCTGGTTTTGTGGTGGAGGTCAGCTCATGGGGGGACAGGGCTGAGTTTTGTCTTTCTCTGAAACAGCTTTAAAAGCTGCTGAGAACCCCGAGACGCAAAGCAGCTCTGCATTTGCCACCCCCCGTTGCCACCCCTCTGCGCCGTCCCTTACGAAGGTGGACCAACCCTGTGGCGCGTCCTTTCTGGTTTCCATCCCGTAATCCCTGTTACCCACCATGTTGGGGGTTTGTTTGTTTGTTTTGGTTTTTTTTGTTTAAGTGACGCTCAACATCTGATGTAAATGAGAAGTGGTGCTACTGGAAAATGTTTGGGAAAGGGCTTGGTCCCACAGGCCCGCCACTGGCCACAGCCTGACCTTCTCCGGGGTGCTGCACGCGTCTCCTACGTTCTGACCATTTGCCATGGGGGGAAAAAAATAATTTTCTGGTTTTTGGGTTTTTTTTTCCCTAAACCAGATTTTATTTTTGAAAACAGTTCAAATAATAAATAACAACCTATTAACCCAGCATGCTTTAATGCTCAGAATCTTAATATAAAGACTACAGAGAGCACAAACATAACATTAAAAAAAGCGTGCGCAGTTATTTCTCCTGCCCAGCGCCTCTCCCCCATCGCGCACGCAAGCTGTCTCTTTAATAATGCAAAGGAGCAGTAAATTTCAAGCTGAGGATGGGCAATAACAAGGAGAGTTATTTCCACAATGCCCCAGTGTCAGCCCCTGGCTTAGGAGCACACCTTATTAGTTCTAACAGGCTGGTTAGCATCGGGTCACCTCTGCGGCTCCGCTCCCCAGCAGGGTCACCCGTCTCCAGGCTATATTTGGGGAGAGGGGGAAGGGAGACGATATTTAGAGATTCTCTTCTCGCCCCGCGTTTCTAGCACTGTTTATTTTTATTTACCCCCCTCCCTCTTTCATGCCTTGCCTTGCCCTTGCCCTCTCCCACCCAGCGCATCTTTGCGACCTGCATAAATCCCGCGCCGCGGGTGAACCCCTCCCCTGCGAGCGCAAATTAAAGCAGAAACCACGTTACTGGGTGGGTGGGTGGGTGGGGGCATCCGTATTTCCTTTCAGAAGGGGAATAATTCAAATTAATCAGGCTGTGTTTGTGTATGGCCAAATGACAAAGCGCGTGAGATGTTTAAGGGAGGCAAGCCCAACACGGTTGCGCTCCCAATTAAGCGTGACCGTAGCATGACTGTCCGAATGCAGCGCCTGTGCGCGCCTAAGCGCGAGGCAACGCCGCGACCCCGCCGCTGGTTTTAGGGGCCGCCGAGCTTGTGCTTGCTTGGGATCGCTCCCGTCGAGCAAGCCAACCCAAGCGTCTTTTAAAATGAACGTTCGTTTCTTCTTGGCTGAAACGTATGAAAAGCTGCGCATTATGGAAATGTACAGGCGGGGGTTTGATATGTCCTTACCTCCGCCGCCCCCTCCCCCACCCGCCAGCTCCCATCCAAAAATGAATGCAAAGAAATACTATTAGGCTGTCTGGTTATGTATTTTTTATGAGGCCATACAAGACACTGCCTGACCTCGTGCAGCTCATGTTATAACCACATTGAAGATGCTTTTCATTTGGGTTCTGCTTTTCAGCCTGGATGACCTCTATTAAATAAAAAAAAAAAAGAAAAAAATGGCCTAATATGTGACCCCTGGGACTCGTCGCTTCAAGGATTACATTTAATTCATATGATAATATTGAAATATAATGTTTCTGTGTCTAATGTTTTGGATGTGTTTTTTCTTTCTTCTTTATTTCAGGGACCCTTTGAGTCTTGTCAAAAGATTTTTTTTTTTTCCTTTTTTTAAAAATCTGTTTTGGGGGGAGGACGAGTGACTCGTGCTCGGTGGTCAGATTCTTAAAAATCACCTTTCTGCCTCTGGAAAGCAGGCGTGGGTACCAAAGCGCGCTCTTCCCACTGCCTCTGAAGGGGAAGAGGAGAAACAAAGGCAGAGAAATTATTTTTTTATAGGAAAGCGTGTCTGCCAAGAGCTCGTCAAAATAAAGAACCACTCTTTGTTTTGGCGTTTGCTTAACCAGTTGATAAGGAGTGACCTGCTTTCCCCCGCGCGACCTGGCCGGGGGGGGCGCGGGCAGACCCCCCCTTACCTCCTTCCTCGCCTCCAGCTCCCATTGTCTGCCTCGCCCCCGCCACAGCCCCTCCGCTCCCGAGTACACACGCGTTTGCTGGCCAAACCCACCCGCAAACGCCGCTTCCGTCGCCCCGGCATCGCAGCCCGCGCTGCCCTCCCCGGCGATTGAGCATCCCAGCGTTTCTGACAGACAGCGCGTATTTCAGGGCTTTAGAACTTCTCCATAAAAACGCACTCTGGGATGAAACACGGCTTGCGACGGCTCGGCTTAGGAGCAAATTTGCTTTTGCCAATTGCAAAAATAAATGTGACCCTTCCTAAATATTCTCTATGCAAAAAAAAATGTTTAACAAAGTGCATTTTTTCCCCCCCCCCGATCCTCTCGCTAAAATCACGTTGTGGGGTGTACGGTGGAATTCAGCAATCAGTCAGCAACCCGATCCGAGACCTTGCACTGGGAAGCAGCGAAGCCCTTAATCGCTCTCGGTAATGATATGTGTGCAACAAAAGTGCCACGTGTACGCGCCGCGTATTTTCAGCAAACATTTCACGCGAGGTCGTTAAAAAGTGGACGCGCCGCAGGCAGCGAGGGCGTGTTTGGTGCCAGGGGTTCTCCTCCTCGGAGCCCACGCAGGCCGGTGGCAGCCCGCCTGCGCACGCCGGCTCACAGACGCTGCGTCCCCGTAGAACAATGGGCCTGCGCTCCTGGACACCCAGTCCCGAAACCCGGGGGCGCTCCTCGTGTGCCATGTGCAAGGGGATACACCATTCTGCGGATTTTTTTTCCCCCTTTTTTCCCCGCCGCGGCTGGAGTTACGAAATAGCAAAATTAATTTGTAGACAAATGCACTTTGGATGCCGCTAAGGTTGCAACGCGCCCGTCCGAGTCAGGACCGTGCGGTCGGGGCTGAACTGGCCACCCCGGCGCCCCATCGCCAGCAGCGCCGCGCGCTTCGTGACCCCCAGCCCTCCTTGGGCGCCCACCCAGGGGCCGCAGGGCAGGGCTGGAGTTCGCACGTGAACGCCCAACGCCGTTGCCTTTATTTGCGCCCTAGGCTGAACCTCGACGGTTTTTGGCGAACACCTAATTAGCGCCACGCGCGCCGGCCGGGTGCGCCTTCCGTGTACATGCACGCCGGCGTTTTGTGTAGGATATTAAAAAAATACCCCGGCTTTTGGTTCCCTTTTGTAAGGCATTAAGCTGTGACCCTCCCCTCCTCTCCTCCCTCCCCCTGTAGCCCCAGACTTCACCATGCCCTGACTGCGAGCTTAACATGGAGTTGTCTTTTTTTATTTTTTTTATAAACCCAGTCACAACACGGCGAGAGGAGGAGGAGGAGGAGGAGGAAGGGAGAGAAGGAGCCAACTCCGAACCCTGAAGGATGGCTCTCAAAAAATTCTGGCGGAACCGCGGGGAGTCCCTCGGCGAGCGGGAGCCGGCCGCGGAGGTAAGGCAGCCGCCGGCGCCCCGCGCCCCCCGGGCCTGGCTGCGCTCCCTGGCGCTGGGGCCCGCGCCCGGCGGGGGGAGGAGGAGGAGGCGCCGCCTTCGCTCCTCTCCCGCTTAAGCCCGCCGGGCGCGCGCCGATGTGAATATGCAAATGAGCGGCGGGGCTGCGCCCTGGCACGTGCGGCGCGCTCCCCTCCCGCCGGGCGCGCGCCGGGGCTGCGCGCGGGGCTCCCGGC
>JAKFQP010000317.1:146186-156772 GCA_023375905.1 Nycticorax nycticorax
GTGTTTGCATACCTGATATTTTGGGTGCACCCGGTAAGGGCCCGCGGCTTACGCGGCCGTTCCAGGGCGAGGGAACAGTTGCCGGAGGAGTTTGGGTGCTGCTGGTGGCGCTGGCCGGCACCCCGGCATGGCAGCGGCCGCTTGCAAGCCGGCAGAGCATCGCTAACGTTGATTCACTGGGGGGGGGACACACACCAGAATGGAAAGCAACTGCGTTAGTTTTTCCTTAGGCATTACTGGGGGCTTCAAAAGGCAACGCTAACGGGGTAACTGTGACCGCCGGATTAATAAATAAACTGAAAATCCCTAATTCTTGCGAGGGGTGGGGCTGGAGGAGCGGATGAAAGGCTGGCGATGAACTGAGTAAGAATCCAGCGCGGCGGCTGCCTGATTGATCACGCTGTAGTGCACGGCAGACAACGCGGCTGCCGAAAGGAGAGGAGGGGGAAGGCGGGAGCATCGAGGGGAGAAGCGCGGCGTAACCCTGTTCCAGCTGCCGGCGGGGTAAACCCACCCGCCCGTGTGCCCTGGCGTCCCAAACAGTGCCCGGTGTCACCACCTCCCTCGTCTCCCCGCCGCCGAAACGCCGCGCTGGCCTCCAGTTCTCAGAAGTCCCTACTTGTAAATGTTGGCTTCTCATCTCCTTATCTGCCTGGCCGAGGTCGCCCTGGCCTCGCGCTGGGCCGCGGGCCCGTCCCACGGTGCACGCCGGCCGCCTGCGCTGCAGGCAGGGGTGGCCACGGGCGCAGCTCCCACGCGCAGCGTGGGCCCCGTGCCGAAGGACTCGGCGTCCGGAGCCTCGGCTGATATTCACCTGATATTCACGTGCAGGGAGAGCACTCCTAGGACAAGACAGGAAGGCGTTGGCCTCTCGGCCACCGTTTCGGAGGCGCTCCGGGTACGTCGGGCCCCAGCCCTCGCCCGTGAGCACCTGCGCCCGGCGCTCCCCGTGCACCTGAAGCCCGGTGCGTGCGCGCGCGTGCGTGCGGCTTTCCCCGCGCCGGGCTCCTCTGTGCCAATAAAGAAGAAAGGCAGGGATGAGGATTGTTGCTATTGATCTGCCCAAGGGGATCATTAGGCATCAGTATCAATCTACAAATCAGTGGGCCTGTGTTACTTGCTTGGGCAGTCATTGCCAATTTGTTCCTATTAGATGGCCGAGCCCGGAGGTGTTTGATGAGCAGATTGGGTCTTTATCTCGGCGCTGGAGAGCAGGCAGGCTCGTGGGGAGACGCCGGAGCTTTGCAGGATTTCTGGTGTTTGTTTGTTTTCTTTTGCTGAGATCTGGCCGCTTTTTTACTGCGCTGTAAAGAATTTTGTATGGGCTGAGTGTGTTTGTGCTTTATAGATGATTTTTCATATCATCATATTAAACATATTGAGAGCTAAGGAGAAACCATTTTAAAATAATCCCCTCTCTTTTATTCGGTATGTTTACCAGCAGCACTCCCTATAAAAATACATATTCATGCCAGATTCTTTTGTTATCCTTTCCAGGTCAGACCGAACATTAGGAACGCAAACAATTTTTCTTCTGCTACCCTAGTGCCCGTTCCTAGGGATTTCTGTAGGTGCTGGTGGCGAGGCGACCATTCTCGCCATACTCCCCACTGTGATTTACTTAAACAAGCCAAAAATTAAAGCTTGCGGACGAGATCTTGTTTGAAAGCTTTATTTATGGTTTTGTTCCGAAGTGATAGCCCCGGCTTTCCGTAGGCGCCGGCTGGATAGCGGTCCCGTGCTGAGGGCGCCCCTGCTTGCCCACCCTCCGCCTCATCTGCACGGCTCCTTATTTCGTGTTTTTTAATCCTGTGCGAAATGAGTGAGCACCAAGCCGATGCAGAAATAAGAGGATGTAAATTAACGGCCAAAGATGGGTTGAGGCAGCTCGTAGGGACGCTCTGAGCTGACATCGATGCCGTCTTATTTAACGCAGACCTTGATTTTCAACTGTTTCGTCTCACTCCTGACACGAGCAGCGTGCGGTTTAAACATCTGTCCAGCCGTTAAAGACCCTATTGATGCTTGGTTATTGGATTTCTAATTTTCAGGTTTTGTCAGGGGGTTTACCAGCCTCTACGAGTGTTTGTAATTTCTAATGGGTTTAATCTGTAATTTGTGCCTATTACCTGTGGCTGTCAAATCACTTTCCCCTTACTTGGTCTGTAAAAATCCCAAACAAAGGCAGGTGGGTTTCTAAAGAACCTAAAATATTTGTCTTATCTTTTATATACAAATATACGTGCAGTAAACAGAACCAGACATCCTGATTCTGTTTGAAGATCAAGACTGGTTCTAATCCTGCCGATCTGCTGCAGTCCCGGTGTATTACCTACACCCAAGTTTCTTTGAGGACTTTCTGATACATGTCACCGTTTCAGCAGCGATAACGCAGCCTCTGTTCCAGGCTACTGCAAGGCTGATTATTGCCGCCTGATTAGTAGTTGATCAAATCCAAGCTTTTTTTTTTTTCCCCCTTTTTTTTTGTCCCCGAGACAATTCAGCTCCTGCACATCCAGAGGCGAATTCGCCTCATTCTGCCTGACAAGTGTTTTGTCGCGGAGCAGTCGATCATCTCCGTGTAAACACGCATCTGCTGGCAGACGGGCTGGGGAGCAGAACACTTTTAATTTATCATAAACTTCATATAACTCATTAGCTTCCGTCTTGACGTCTCACGTACAGAAATGAATTTGGAGTGTGCTCAGCGAGGCTCTTTTTTTCTCCCGCGGAGTTCGCTGTACAAATATTTATGGACCTTTTCCTTTGTAGTACAGATTCCAGTGGAAATCGCTGTCGTGCGATCAACGGCAGATTGCGACTTAAGGCAGGGGTTGCCAAAAGCCGATGTTTATTTAGTCGCGTGGCGTTTTGTGTTGAAATTTGTTTTGCTGCTGTTTGTAAAAATGCATGGCTCTCTTGGGAGGAGAAATCGGGGTTTTTTTTTCCCCTATACTCCAGGAAAAATTAAAAAAAAAGAGGGGGGAGAAAGCCTCCCAGGAAATGAAATAGAAGCCGGTTTGTACGTAGGAACAGAACTTTACAACCACGGCATATTCTGCCTGTTTGCAGGGCAGGAGGCTTCTTGTTGCCCATTCAGAAAACAACACATATGGAGATTTTATTGTGGTTTTTTGTTTTAAAGATAATAATTTGTCTCCGGGTTCCAGTTGTTTATGTTTCTGTCTATATCTCTTTCCTCTCCCCTGTTTTATTTAGTAAGGTTTCATCTGTGAAATTCCTCCCTGAAACAATTGATACATTCTCAGCACGCCGCGGCGAGGGAAAAAAAGCCCTTAGATTAATGGTCAGTGTCTCATACACACAAATTTGTGTTACGATACTACCGAGAAGCTGCGAATTACTGACAAGATCTAGAATAATTCCTAATGCTGTCGAAGGCTTCATTTTCTCCTCCGCATGATGGATGAGGCATAAGAAGTGCTTTCTGAGATCGTTAATGTGCATCATTCTGTTAAGTGTTATTAAAGTCCGTCTGTCTTAGGCAGCAGAAACAATATCTTATCCCTTATTTTGCCTCTCTCTTTGCTAAACTGTGACTGCAGCCCCTGCCTTTTGCTAATGTGGCCTTTTGTTGCTGCTCTTCCCTTAACGGCGAGTTTATACCGCGGCGTTTAGGTGGGTTTTAGGATTGCATTTCCCCCTTTTAGTCAAAATACCGGCTTGTGGCACGGGAAGGGACACCTCATTTCCAGATTATGCTATCTGTAACCTGTAGATAATAACACAGCCGCAGAGGATCCATACCAAGCCTTATATTTAAGCTTAGAAAATAGGATTGAACTTTTCTTGGGAGGCTGCGCCTGCGAGCAGGAGCCGCTCTGGCAGCGCAGCCCTGCCCGTGGGGCTGAGCCGAGCCGGCTGCCTCCACCCCAGGGAGCCCGCGCCGGCTCCTCCGGACCCCGTGCTGGGGAGGGATGCTGGGCACCCGGGCACATGCGCGCCCACTCCTCTTCCAGCTGATCAATTGTTTAAAAATCTGGGAGCTGCTGTCCGAGGAGGGCGTTGGCGTGGTTTTTGCTGGGAGGGAGTCAGCCCGGAGGCGGCATTGCAGGCAACCCCAACTTCTTCAGTTTGGGCAGAAAAAGCTGCCCCGCGCCCTGGTCCCTTGGGCATCGCCCCCTTCCCCGGAGCACTGCCCGCCCCGGGAGGGGGGTAGGCCAGGTACAGATTGCAGATGGATTGTATTAAATCAAAAGTACTTTTAACCAAACAGAAGAATTCACTTTAAAGGTTTTTAACCTTTCTTAAGAGCCAATTTTTCCTTAAGCCCTGTGATAATAAAATACAATATAATTTATAGGGCGCTTTCCATGGGTATGCATTCCTCCTCTTTTCTTTTTTTTTTTTTTTGGTACAGTCGGATCAAACCTATCCAGCAACTGGGATGATAATCAAGAGAAAACAAAAAGCAACGGATCACAAAGCCATTTAGCAATGTAACATTCCTCTTAAAAGAGGTTCAGACATACTTGGAAAGCCTCACTTACGTACTTTTAATAGAATTACAGAAGTGTGATGCACAGCTGGTAAAAGCTCAGTCAGCCACAGCGCAGCTAGTTTTTGAGTATTTAATTTTATATTTGAGTAATTCTCCAGATCAGGCTATAATCATGAATGTCATATAAAAAGATTTTTTTCATAAATTACATTATTTCACAGATGTGCAAATACTTCTGTGAAAAAAATTACATTGATCAGTTTTTAATACCCCCCTGTCTCACCCTTCAGTCAAAAGAAAAAATAGCTTTTTTCCCATCTTTGTCTTCAGAAAGGTGCAAGATTGTAAACATCTGAAGGAAATGAAAGGGGGTTGGCCAGTCCACCCCAAATTCTTTCCAGATTTTCATTCCTTTCACCAGCAGCCTTCTGTTCTTAGAGGAGAGGGAGGAACAGCAGAAGAAAGAGAGAGAAGATGTCTCTGTTTCTTATTAAAATTTAAAGCGAAAAGCAGTGCTGCCTTCTGCTAATTTCCAATCTGCTAATTCGGCCGGCGTTCAGCAGGGCGAGGCGGCGCCGAGGGGGAGCGGGGTTCGGCAGCGTCGGGCACTTTTGCCTGATAAACCCTTGCGGGCAATTCCGATCCAGCTCGGAGGAGAAGGCGGCCAGGCACCCGCGCCCCCGGCCAGACCTGGCTTTGCTTTCGAAAGAAGAGCTTGCGCTAATTGGGCTTTCTTTTTTTTATAAAAATCAGAAATTGATAAAACTGTGTTTATTTTTCTAATAAAAAAGCGACTCTTCCACCAGGAATAAACTTTGCAACAGGGCCCGGGCGGTGCTCGCGTGGCACCTCATTGCCCCAACGCTGTCGAGGGTCGCCTGATGGCCGGCGTGGGCCGGGGCGGGGGTCCCTGCCGGGCGCTGCCGCAGCCCCCCGGGCTGGGGGGGATGCAGGTGCCTGGTGCCCGCGCTGCCGAGCCGCTCCAGCTCCCGAGCGCGTGGCTTTCTGCCTGGCCAAAGCGTTGAACTGAGGCGTAGGCGCTTCCGTAGAGCGCGCTCTTACGTGTGGAATATCTGGTTGTCCTGGCCGTCGTCGTGAACGGGGAGGTTTGCCCTGCCGTTTGGTTCGGGGGTGGCAATTAAGATGAATGCCCGTTGCAAAGCGCTCTCATCCCATACACTATCCTGTTACGCTTTTAAGGGAAAGGAAGGCTAAAAATAACTATAAAAAGTAAAACAAGGTGCTACACCCTGGCTGTTTGGTCTTAAATCATAGTCACCGGCTAGTTTTTCAGGAAATTTAAGTCCCAGATGCGCTTGGAGAAAGCAATCTAAACATCAGAGTTTATTTTCAATACGCAAGCGGTATAAAAATATGCAACCCCCGATGGCAGCGCTATGGAAACTACTCCACAAAAATGTGGAACGAAAGCTGTTACTGTACGTGTGGTTCATGTGTTGTAACAGCTGTGACAGCCCGGTGCGGCTCCGCACTTGTTCAATTACAGGAAAATAGTCAAAAGGAAACTTGATTTCAATGAGGTTCGCAATAATCTTCCCCGTTTACGCCAGTGGCAAGGACCGCCCTCCCGCCGGGTTCACCCACGTTCGGCGGTGGCGTCGGCTCAGGCCACGGCCGCGTTTCTCCCCGCTCTCGCCAGATCCCAGAGCATTTTTCGGGGCTTGTGTTACAGTTATTCGCAGCTTATTTTAGGTCCGTGTTCTTTTATATCCATTTAGCAACATGCAGGGAATATTTCGGGAGCAGACCGTGCTTGGCGTCCGTCCTTTTTGGGGAGCAGGAGGAATGGGCGTGGTGGATTTCAAAGCCATTATGTATTTATGACAGATGGTTTTCAGTTTAGGCAAGAAAGCCCATATAGGCACCAGCGCAGCGACAACCATGCCGGGAATTTGGCCACGTTATCGTTAGGCTCTTTCTGTTAATCAAATGCAAGAAATACAGTAAATTTATTTTTTATATGTGACCTGTGGAACAAATATGGCCAACGGATATTAAACATAATAGGTCTTAAAAGGAACAATTATATTTGCTATTTACCGTTTCTGGTTTGTTGTAAGTTGTATCGATTCCCAAGGTTTTAAGAATACTAACGACTAAATTTTAGTTATTTACTATAGTTTATAAGTATCATGCAATGACCTTTTTTCTGGATTCATAAAATCGGTGACTTAATATAATTTAGGGTCTGAGAGCGTAAGTTCCTCGATTCATTTATCGTTTTATGCTGAAATTTGTTTAGTCTAGATCGGAGTCCTACTCCACTTTCCCTACTGGCCATCTACGCTTGGTACATTGGAAACTGGGAGACCTTTGGCTCTTTTCTTTTTCTCTTAAGTTTGACCAAAAATAGTCGTTATAGACTCCTTCGTAACCCCCCCGACTTTATAAACAGTGGCTGTTGACTGACTGACGGGAGCTCCGTGCGCTGAAGGGAAGCAGCATAGGGCCTGTAGTACTGATTTCTCAGAGCTGCCGAGAGTGCTCATGGAGTTGGTGGTAGGTTTTGACAGTGTCCCAGGCAACTCCCTGATGAATGTAATGAAATGTATAGTTTTAATAGCTTCAGGGGGAATTAAGTTCTGAATTGTTTTGTAAAGAATGTTTATAAATATAGGTAGATAGGTTATAGCTGAAAGCAGAAGGCTGTACGATAATTTAGTTTAAAAACTCTTCTGTAGTCCGTATGAGCAATTTCAGATGGGATCTGAGAATCTCCAAGCTGAAGCTCTCATCTTCTAAGGAATTTCAGTTACCTGGAAGAAAACGTTGCCTTAGAAATTATTGACATAATAGTCCCCTCGGGAGCCCCATAGCAGTCAAAGTGAAATCCAACAATAAATCCAGGGGCCACCTGGATAACTACCACTAAAGGCTTTTTTCAGTGGAAAAAACCCTTTAAAAGATTAATTCTTCCTAAATGTAAAGTTCGGTGATTGTGTTTCTGTATAACTTTCAGAGTTAGGTGTTTTACTTTACTCTGTTTAAAGAACTTTTCAAAGCATCTTTGACAGGGAAAATAACCCCATGTTTTCCTTGATGCCATCACTAACCCACCCCTACTTCATGAAGCTCTTCGGAACGGCGTCGACACGGGTTTTCCAGCATGGCTGACCTTGGCAGCGCCACTAACGCAAATCAGTTTGTGCCGACTATCGGAACCGAACGGCACAAGGACAGATAAAGAGCTGTGCTTTGCATTTTTTACTTCGTTATCAATCAAACCTTGCTCACATGCTAATCCTGCCCAGTGCCCCTGGCACGGAGACCCCCTCCCCAGGAGGGGCGTTTGCTCCTTGGCCTCTGCCGAAACCCGGGGCAGATTGGATGCAGTGACCGCATCCGAGCCTTGCTCCTCACGCAGAAATCCCGCTGAATTGAATTTTGAGCAGAAATGGGAGGTAGAATGTGCCTGGAGAAAATGAAAAGAGCAAAGCTGATAGAGTGAACAGCTGGTAGACTTTGGCACCGGGGGGCTGGTAGCAGGTTTGACTGCTTGGAACTGCTGTTTTGCTTGCTCGCTGCTGTAAATCAGGATTAATTTCATTGAGCTCAGATGTACTGAAATGGGACAAACAAGATAGGAAGGGGACCCCAAAGTGGGGCATTTCTGGAGAGGTGGTTTAACGACACCTGTAGATAACAGAGAAGGAACTAGATGGGTCTTGATGGAAGGTCATCGCTGGCTCAGGGCACCGGGTGCCACCAGGCTCCAGGGCTCCTGTGAACATCGGAGGTTCTGTGGTTGGACTGCTACTGCAGAGTTACAAAGCAGAGGGTTATGAAAAAGCAATGGCAAGCCCTGCTTTAACCCTAAGACCATTGACCTGATCGTTAGGGATTATTTACATACGCTTTTTGCCATTAAAAAACCCCAAAGACCTTCGGTGACCATTGCGGTCCCTAATGTATACAAGTAGCCCGGCAAAACAGCTCAGCTTTGAAAAGCTGATGTGGAAGTCACAGAGAATTTCCATGTCCGCATGACAAACTGAACAGTTTCCAGAGCGTTCCCCTGCTCCGCAGCTCATCCGTTACGGGAATGGGATGTGAAAATAGTTTCTTGTTTCTTTGAGATATCAGCAGACCCCACAAGATGCGGTACTTCAGAAGTGCTGGAGCTAGTTCATGTAGATTTATTCTGAATGACTGAATATGTGTGGTCTGGCTCAAATATGGAACCCCCCCCTGTATTTTAAGGTGTGCATGTGTGGTGAAATAAAGGTGCTTGAATTACAGGGGTGGAACCAGGGCTGAGGTGTCGGGAAGGCAGCGATGGGTCAGCCCAGGTTTGCTTTTTGTGCTTCAAGCGTATGTGAAGACAATTCAAAACCATTATTTTATGTGTGCCGTTCATTTCTGTCATTCCATGTTTCTCCTCGTGTTTTTATCCTTCCCTTCTTATCTCCCGCTGGAGGTGCACGGCAACAGAACGGGTGGTGCTGAACCCATAGGCGCAGCCCTACGCACCTCTCTGGAGGTGCACGGCAACAGAACGGGTGGCGCTGACGCTGGTTTCTCCAGAACCCTAAGTCGTATTTTGTACTGTAGCAAAAAGGCACCATCTGGCTTTCAATGAAAAACATTAAGGAAGGAAGAAGAATCCCGCATACTGGTGGAAATTTTATCACAATTTAATTTGTTATCAAAATGTTTGAAAGGAAGAAGGGGACAAGAATCAAGTGTGTTCCTCTTCAGTGCCTTTTATTATTCCTTAACCTTGGCTGTCCACCGTGATCTCCGCGTCCCGTGAAAAGGATTCTGTAGACCACATTAAAAAACCTGGCACTTTTGTTTTTTCTTGAAATATGTATAAAAATGGATTCCGTTTCAGTGCGTATTTACACACGGCCATTTTACAGGTGTCCTGGCGCGGTGGTTGGAACACAAACCTCCTCGCTGGCACGCAGGGTTTCGCCAAAGTTACCAGCTTCGAAGTCACGCGCAATACAGGTTTTTAAGGAGTTTTACAGGGGTGCAGTACTGCATTTTTTTCTGTAGGCTTCCACTTTAAACAGCCTCTATTTTTCATGTATAATGAAAGTGTAATTTGCTGTTTTAAACAGCCCAAACCAGTGCTTTATACTGGTCTGTATCTTGAAATGAAGTTGGTGATATCATTTGGTTTTGGTTTATTTTCCTTATCGTTCCCTTATCACCCAGAGCCTTTTTTGCAATTGCATTTATTTTGAAGTGGCATTGTTTTAGTTCTAGTGCAATTCTGTTGTTTAGACAAGAGCTTTTTCGTGCCAGTATATAAAGAACCTGTTCCGACGCTCTCCCCAAAGCAGTCCAGTGCAGCAATGTGCGTGGTCAAACGTAGGAGCCATCACTGCTGTTAGGGAAGATGTTTTGTCTACAAAGTCCTGGGATGGAAATGTATCCTGATAGCAATCCCATTTGCACCGAAAACGCGGGACTCGTTAAAATCCTGGCTTCGGTGAACTTGGCTATAGGGACAGACACGCATCCTCAGTATTGCCTGACCTTAAAGCGTTGGGCTTTTGCCACCCCGGTAGCGTGGCCGTCACAGGCCAGCGGGGCTCATCCAGGACAGTGAAGATTCCCAAATTTCCTGTTCCCGTCTTCAGGGATGGGAACAAGCAGGCACCGTTCCTTGTAAGGAGCAGTGAAAGTTTGGCATTGTGGATACAGGTTGGAAATGGTTCAGAAGCCGTTTTTATTTATAGGCCACCACCGTTCTGTAAGTTTGTGTGTGGTTTTGAGGAGAAAGCTGGTCCACTGCACAAGAAACGTGATCCTTGGGTACGGGGTGCTCGGGGTACGATGGGGGCCACATTCTGACTCGGGGATAACACATGGAGTACCGTGTGGGATAACTAAAGCGTTTCCATTCCATCTCCGGCTTGCTGCCTTCCACCTCCCCTGTCATGCAAAGCACAGCCTCTTGCAGCCGCCTGGCCCGCTTCTACCTGCTCGGCTGCGCTGGTAGCAGGGACCGTCAGCGCTGCAGGCATGGACGGAGCAGCCCAGGGAGCCCAGCTCCAGCCCAGCCTAAGCTACCTCCAGCCCCACTTAGCCCAGCTCCAGCCTAGCCTAAACCACCTCCAGCCCAGCCTAAACCACCTCCAGCCCAGCCTAA
>JAKFQP010000317.1:157888-185652 GCA_023375905.1 Nycticorax nycticorax
GCGCGCTGCCCTCCGTCGCGCCCGAGCGCGTCCTCCCGAGGCAGCGCGCTCCCAACCCGAAGGGCGCCGGCGGCCGCGCTGCGGAGTTGCTTCCCGTACCCGCATCCCTGGAACCGCGCCGGCCCGCCGGGATGGGCGCCCGCGGGGGCGGTGGGAGGTGGTCGCCGAACCGTTCTCACGCAATGCTGGGTTAAAATGCATATAGTCCCGGTTTTTTTTTTCTTTCTTTAAGATACGAGCTCAAAGCGGAGAAAGGCCGGGTCCGTGGCCCCCCTGTGGGGGGGGTGTACCGGGTTTCTGCCGGGGGGCGGTGGATATTCCAGCATTTCTATTTCTGCCTCAAATATTTGTGTTTGTTTTTCACGGGCTTGGTTAATACCTGAGGGAACCATTAATGCGGCCGAAATAACACGAGATCTGCTGTTCTCCTGGCATTTTAGTGCTTCCATTCCTCGATGGAGATACCATGAGAACGCCAGATCTCGCGTTATTTTGGCCCCATAAATGGCTCCCCTGGGAATTTTTAAAAAGCCCATAAAATACATAAACACAAATATGGAGATAGGCAGGTTCCTGCAGACCTTGCCTGCGCAGCCGCCTCTCGACGGAAGGCACCCGCCAGCCCTACCTGCCAGCCGATCCGTCTTTGTCACCCACCGAAAGTCCTCCTTCTCCCGCAAAACTGATGGTGGAACGCTGGACCCGTGGCGGAAATTGTGGGTACGGAGAGGGAGATTCTGGATGCCTCGTACAGGCAGAATATTTTTCCCCGCCTGCCCTTTTCTAATACGGCTGTTCCCCTTCTATAAGCATATTGTTAATAATTCTTTATTTTTGGTTGAACTATAATTTCCATTGTATGTGCACTTGTATCTGGTTAATTATCTAATCAGGCAAATGGTTTCTTGGGCTCTTTGCTAAAACATGATAACATCCCAGTATCGGGATTAAGTTTCCATCTATATCAGCTGGCTTAAAAATACCCAACTTGATTCCTTTTGAATTAACTGAGTCTTATTTTATTTTTTTCCCCCCAATATCACCTATCACCATAGTAACCACCGGCTGTCAGTTCGGTTTCTGACATTTTTCTCATTTGGTAAGATTTCAGAATTGCCATCCTCCCTGCCAACATGTCATGAACAAGGGAAAAAAAAATTGCATGAAAAATCTAATGGGTGTCTGGTCTGATTGTCCTCACTCGTGGCGAGAAAGACAAAACCTGATGAATTGTGAAATGTATTCAGAGGGATTCAAGGCGAGCAAGTGTCTCGGACCCCCTCCTCACCAACACCTCCTCGTTTTCATCTTGTTATGCTTGATGCGCCGTACACGCTCGCCCTGACACTCGGCTGTGTAGAAATTTAAGATTAACAGTTTTTACATTCACCTCGCTGATCCCCGTTTTTTAAAGTCATCATTAAAAATAAAGTTAGCAGAGCTTGTATTTAGCGCTGTTTCCCACTCATCGATGAGATTTTAGCACCTTCGAATTTGCAACAAAACACTTGCGATGCCTGCAGTCAACAGACGCTTCTGTACGGCCCCGCATCGCCGGCCCCCGCGCCTGTGTTTTCCGTACGGTAGAAAGGAGCCATTAAGCAGGCCGGGACGAGCGAAAGGGGAAAGCAAATTCTGGGCAGCGCGCTGGGCTGGCGTGGCAGTCCTGTTGGACAAGGACAGCAAATGGCAAAATTGGGCTGGCTTTTTTTTTGATTTCTCCGATCGCTTTAGCTGGAGGAAAAAATGTAAATTTAAGGAAAAATGGGATTGTGTTGAGCAAGCGATGCACGTGCCTCCCGGGTGGGAAAACATGGGAAGGAAACCCGATTGCCGGTGCTGCAAAAAGGGCAGCAAAAAGGGAAAGTGCTCGTTTACTTCTGGTAAAGCAAACAAACTGCAGCGCGAGCGCGCGGCTCCGTAACGCGGCTTTTTGCAGGGGTTTTCTCTTGCGTGCACACCCGAACGTGCGCTCGGCGCGCCGCGCTTCCGTAGGTAGGGAGCAAATGCACCCATCTGTCCCCACGCGTGCACAAAGAGACCGTACCCCCGATGTGCTCTCGGAGGTTTTGTTCGGGGCTGTATCAATCTGGGTTTTTTTTTTTTTTTGTTGGTTTTTTTTTTCCCCCGACTGTCTCTGAATTCAGGCTCAGCAGCAGGAACTCATTTCAGAAACATAAAACTGATTTGATAAGCAGCTGCAGCGCTCGGGTCCCCTTCGCTAACGGGTGGACAACCCCACCGCTGCCAGGGCTCGCTCAGGACCGCGGCTGGTTCAGATTTCACGTGCTGGGGCTACGGCGTTTCAAAACCCGTGCAAACCCAAGTGAAAATAATTGAAACAATACTGGGACAGTGTAAGCGTTTGGGCACATTTGGGGGAATTCCTGTTTGTGAGTATTTACGCTCCCGCACCGATGTGTAAGGGATAAAGAGGCAGGGGATGCAGCTCTTTCCAGGAAAAATACATATTCATAGTGAAGATCCAGGGCTGCGTGCTTGTAAATGTTTTTCTCTCTGAAACCGTAGATGATGCTTTTCAAACTCCGTGGTTGGGATTTTTACCCTATGGCTAAGGAACGGTGCCGGAGCGGCGTGCTGCGGGGGAGCGGGCGGCACCCTGCGCTGCTGGGGGATGCACTGCTGTAAGCCGGCTGGGGGGCAGGGGGGCCTGAACAAAATGCACCTCTGGGTCTAAGTGGGGGGTTTTTATTTAAATTAGACGTTTCGGATATAGGTGATGTTTAAATGTTGCCTCAATTTTGGAATGAAAACCATGATCTTTAGAAATAACTCGCAGACGATCGCATTTTACTGCCTGTTTCGGACGCGTAGTTTGCAAGCTCTATTTTTTTAAATAGTTGTGTAAATGCAGCTCATGAAATAAATACGCTGGGAAAGTGTAACTCTTTTAATGATAAATAATACCGTTGGATAGAATATTTGAAAATAAATGGTGTAAACAAAATGCACCTTAATGTCTCGATGGTTTCTAAGATTTATAACAATAATCAGCAAACCACGGCAACACTGTGCACCTCGTGTGCCCTAAAGCCATTGGATCACTCCGTTAATTGTACAAATTCCATGCGCTACGGAAAATCATGATGTATCATTTATATTCAGCTATGTCAGGTGTATAAATATTAAAAGATATTGGCCAAAAATGGCTGATTATCCCTCAAACGTTTCATAATAAATCTTAGCGTTTTATGGTGGTGGTAGTGTTGAGGGTGGGGCTGGGGGGGATGGACTAAATATTTCATGTTATTTGGAAATATTCTTTAAACAACCTAGATATATTATTAATGTTTTACAACTGCTTCAAAAATCCCGACGCTCGGTTCAGGTTTCTAGGATGAAGCGGTTCAGTACCTGAAGAAAACGTGGTTTTTTCCCTGCGCACCCCGCAGAGGGTCGGGATTGCGCCGTTGAGTCGGCCCCGGGGGCTTCCCCTTCGCAGCGACCCCGTGCCGATGCCCCTGGGTGAAATCCAGGTGCTGCTCGCTGCTGCGGCCGTCGGCAGCCGGCACCTCGGTGCACCCGTGCTGCAAATACGAACGTGTCTCTAGGCAGGGCTTGGTCGGTCACCCGTGGTCCTGCTGGGTGACGGCGCTGCTGTCCCCGGTCCCGCTGTGTTCTCACACAGGTACAGACGAGCGTTCACGACCCAGCCTTTCGACTAAAAATATTTTAAAATTACCGGGTGTGCGCGTATTTCTGTACGCTCACCCCGCAGCACCCAGCCCAGGGACGTGACTGGGGAAGGGATCTATGCGGCGCCGCGCAGAAAATATTGTTATACATATTTATTGATACTAACGCCTGTGTTTTAATGAATAAATAAATACGGAGTTGGACTGTGTCGCAAATGTGTTTGGCAACCAGCCGTCTGCAGCGGGGAGGGAGGGGATGTCAGCGCAGGGTCTTGTAAATACATGTGGCTGGGAAGAATAAAATAAAAATGATGACTAGCACTGACAAGCAGACTTGGGGTGTGTGATATACTTTGTTCATTTGATTCTTAGAACTCAGTCGGGGTTAAATTGGAATCCAGACATCAAAGAATTCTTCCACCAGACCCAAATTTTGCCCGTATAATTTTTTTCTTACAGTTGTCATAATTTTAGCTAATTTCACAGTGCAAAATTTTTTGCTGTTTGAAGTATTTCCCTAAATATACATATAACACAGCAGTGGGATGTGTTCCCTGTATCTGCTGCGTGGCCCTGATATCCGCAGACAGGCAGCTCTAAACCCTCAGCGTCCGCCGCGGCTGCGAGGGGCCGGTAGGCTTGGTGCTGTCTGGCCGTGCGCACCCTCGTACGTGCCGTATAGGAGCAGAATCCGTAAATTCGGAGGGAGGGGAAGGCTAAAGGCTTTAAATAGCAATGCCCTTATTTCTTTTTTTTTCTTTTTTTTCTTTTTTTTTTTCCCCCTCCCAACTGTTGTGGCTGAAGGCACCCGAAGCGCGTGGGGCTGCATATTTGGTGGGTTTGCAGATTTCTGCTCGATTTTTATCTGAAGGTCAGGGCTGTGGAAATACATCAGGTTGCGATTTGGGATGTTTGCCATTTGCCATTTAGCCTCGCTCCTTCTTATCAGATCGCTGCGGAACACGGGCCCAATAAAACAGGGAGCTGTTACGAAAAGAAGGAATAAATATTGTTCCAGTTTTATGGAGTCTCTTTGCTATTACACAGCAGGCGATTTTAAATGTATTTATTTAAGTTCGTCTTTTTGCTTCGGAATTGTTGAACTAGGTGGAAGAAATTAATGGTGGCTATTTATAATTTCACCGGCTATTTGCATACATTAATTTTTTTAAATGAAAAAATTATTTCCTTTTCCATATTGGGGGGGAAAAAAAAAGAAGTTGTTGCAGGACGGGCGTGCCAGAAAGGAGGAATGGGCGACGGGGTTTTCCTCTGCGTCCTGTGTTGGTTTGAAAACAAAGCGCCCTGTTTGTGGTGGTTTCCTTCCGCCTGCCGGGATTTGGGTGCCCCGCGGCCCTTCGCCACCGAGCACGCTTCCCTCCCTTCCCGGCGGGATGGCACGGGGCGGCAGCGCCCGGGGCGGGGTGGCGGAGCTGGTGGCGGGGCAGCCACCCTTGCCGGTTTGCCATGTTTATACTCCCTCAAGACCGAAATTTCTAACGCCGGCGATGTGATTGGAATGGCCAAGTGCAGGCTCAGGCCTGTAGGCGTGCAGGGAAGGAGAGGGCAGGTTTGTGCCCACCAGGTTGGGGCATGAGCATCCCTCCCGGTGCCCCCCGGGGCGGCTGGGGGAGAAGGCATTTGTCCCCCAACCCGGGGTTCTCAGGGGCATCCCCGCCGGCGTCCCCCACCTTACCTGACGTCGCTGGATCAACTCGCGAGTGGTGTTTAGACCCAAGGCTTTCAAAAGCCCCCCCGCTGGAGGTGGGGATGGGCAGGGTGCTGGGTCCTGGGGGGGGGATGCGTCCTGGGGGGATGCTCCCACATCGGCCGCACCGTTTGGCCCAGCTCAGGGCGCAGGGTCTGGCTGGAGGCGCCGGGTGCCGGCGGGATCATGCCCCCGGCTGCGCGCCCATGTTTTTTGGGGAACCCATTTTCCCGGTGTCCGTGCAGGGAGAGCGCAGGTAGTTTGGAAAGTGTGTGTCGCTCCCGGGCGGTTATTAACGGTTCCATTTGCACAAAGCCGTCCCAGCTGTGGTCTCGGCACAAACCGCTTTGCTTATGATTGCCTCATGGCGAAAGCCCGTCCGACACAAGGAGTTTATTTTTCCCCTGAATTGGCGGCGGGGGGGAGGCGGCTGGGGGGGAGGGACGGGATTGAAAGGCCACCGCAATCCTTAGGAAAACATCATTTGGTTATTTTAATATTTTTTGAGAGGGAAGCATTTTACTCCGGTGTTGATACCTTTTTGTGTTTTATTATTTTGTTGCTAATTTACTTAACCATTAGCAAATTAAGGTGGATTACTGCTTGGGTGCATTAAAAGCACCAAGGAGTTGCGGTCCTTGTGGCTATTTCGGGCAATGTCATAAGCACACTCTTTTTTTTATTGTCCTCCCAGGGAGCAGAATTTGAACTTAATATTCCATGAAATAAGCCATTGTAATCACGTTGGGTTAATAGAAGAAGTAAAATTGCCTCTCCTCTCACAAGACATTAGAGCAAGGCTGCATTATTAAAGTTTTCTTGCGGACAGGCGGTTTAAAATATATCCTCGGCGGCTGACGCAAGTCTTTTCAGTGGGGATGACAGCTTTTCAGATCTTAATAGGCTGCTCATTTCTGGCCTACGAGTTTGCAGCGTTTCTTCTTTTCAAGCCGGGCTGTGACATGATGGCGAAAAACTGACAGAAAGAAGTGCCGTGTGCTGTGAAAACCTCTATTCACTAAGTGGCTCCATGTAAATTGGTGTCAATAAGCAAACAATTAGAACTTTAAAAAAATTGTTGGTTTAAATCCCTTTTCTCCTTAATCATTTGACCTAAAAATCTCCCTTTTATTCCCCCCCCCCCCTTGGAAGCGGTGCATATAAAAGAGCGGTGAAGTGTTTAGCAAGTTAAAGGGGATGGGATCTTTGTTATCACGCAGTAAACGGCATTTAGCCCAGGTGGGTCTGGCAGAGGGGTTTTTTCCTTTAGAAACGAAATTTGCAGTGAACTGAATCCCAGGTAGATGATAATGGAGGAAGACGGGGATGTTTTTTCTGCCCTTTTCTCCTCCCTCCGCTCCCCCCCCCCATTGCCTCATCCCCGGTTCTGGAGCCGCGGCCGCCAAGCAGCAGTAATAGCCTGCTGATTCTGTGAGCTGGGCTAATTTCAAGAAATTTGGCATTGTTGTTCATGCTTTCTGGAGATTGTTTACTTGAATTATTTGCAGAAAAGACTTTTTTCTGTGTCATTAGATGAAGAAACAGTAACGCTTAATGCTTTCCCCGCTATTGCTTTGCACAGGAAAAAATTTTCAGCAGAGCTTTTTTGTCTCTCTGTTTTAATTTATGATTTCTCCTTTTCTTTTTATAACTCGACTCCTTTCCTCTTTCATTCCTCCCTATGCATCTTGCCTTCATCCGAACGAGGCGGCGAGCCGCCCGCCCCGATGGCTGCGGGGGCCGGGGCAGACACTGCTTTGCTGGCCGCGGCTCCCCACGCCGTGTCGCTCGCCCGGTGCCCACCGGGCTGGGGGACACCTCGGAGCCTCCTGCGCTTCCCGGCTGCTCCCACGTTGCCTGCGTCCCCCGGGGATGTAACCTCCTGCGCCGCGTGTCACGCCGCGCGTTCATAGGCGTGCGTTTCAGGTGCAACGGTGGCCATTTAAAAACAGATCGGTCGCCGTAGCAGGTGAAGTGGCTTCGCCTCACTTTCTGCAATATTTCCGCGGGATTTTAGGCATCCCCTGACCTAGCGGAGGATAAAGGTAAACTGCAGGAATGGGGAAAGCTGTTCCCATTCCCCCGGAGCCGGGGCGGGTGAGCGTGCAAGGTGACGGCGTGCTGGTGCACAGCGGCTGGCGTGCAGCGGGCGCAGAGCTGGCGGTGGGCGCGGGGCATCGGGGCGCTGGCCGGGAGGGACTGGGCACGGTGCCTGTGGCTACGGGGAGTGCACCCCTGCCCCAAAGCCTGGAAAGGCCAGGCCTGGCGGGAGGCGCGGGGACACCTGAGCGAGCGGTGGCTCCAACCCAGAGCCCTTCGGCCCCCCCGGGTCCCCCTGCAGAGCAGGGAGCCCCCACCGCCCGCCTTCCGCCCCGCCACGCTTCCACGTCTTCGCCTTCTGCGCCTGGGTCTGCTCCGAAGCCACTTACCCCATCTACGACCGGTTTGTCTTCTGGAACTTGTTGCAATTAGTTCTAGCTTAACGTGGAACTGCCGCCGAGTCGGAATGAGTCGATGCGCCTTGGTGCAAAAATAGCAAAGCTAAAATACCAAGGCTGTGCAATATATTTAGTATAATGAGCCTGGCACGACACGTTATTGTACCTGAGTGGTTTTTTCATGATCCAGGTTTAAAATAATCTTTTCAAATGCCAAAAAGCACAACCTAAATATGGTTACAAAAAATGCAAAGTGCACCTCCTCAAAGGATACCACCCCTAACGGCAAGAAAATGATGCAAGGGCAGGGTGGAAGAGGAGGCCATGCCACGCCGGCACCTGCAGGGTATTTACTCCCCGTGTCTTCCAAGCTGTGTTTACTTTTTGGTAATAGAGATAACAATTATTACAGGTAATGATGCTGCTTCTGTTACGGATTAATATGTCGGTGTCATTTTAAAAAATAAGACCGTGGTCATAATTTATGTAAGGTATGAATTTTGTCTCAAGAAAGTTGTATGTAGGGGGTTGTAGAAATCATGGGAAAGGGTGCAACGTGGGTTCCAAGGATGGATCACGCGGGAGATACGAGGCAGATCGGTGATTTTGAGGGTAGTGGTGTTTAGCACTTCTCTAGCATCCGTCCCCTGAGGATCCCATGGCGTTCTCACCCGTCCCATGGCTCAGCCTCCCGTGCCTTTAGGATCCAGACCGTTTTCCCCCGCGTGTAAGTGGGGCACTGGGGTGAAGTGATGGGTGCGGGGCGGCATGGGGATGCGGTGGACGGGGACGGTCGCAGCCTTGGATTAAGCTGATGGTGAGGACCCACAGGCTGTGTGGACAGAGGAGTCTGTATTAAAGCTCGTAACTCAATCATCGGCTGGTCTAAGTCTACTTGGGGCTACCAGCATGCTTAAAAAAGCTTTTTTTGCATATTCATAATTTGGTTTCTTATTTGTGGGATGGGGAAGCCAACGCGCCCTCCCCCCGCCTTGGGCAGGCGGCGTCCGTGGGTGCCGGGGCAGGATGGCGCTGGGAAACGCCGCTTGCGCTGCGGGCACGGGGCACGGCCCCACTCCCCGGGAACCCTGCCAAGCCTCCGGAGCTTCTCAACAGCCATCACTTCACTGGTAGCATTTACGTACGGTTAAAATATCGGTGACCTTGTATTTGTTTCCTAATTAAAATATACGTTGGTGGCTCCGGGAGTAATTGCTCAAAGACCGGGGCAGATGTGAATATTTGAGGGGTGAGGGAGAAGCCTGGAAAGCTGCGGGTCCTGGGGGGGAATTTTTGCAAAGGAAAAGAAAATGGCTGATTATTGCCTTGAATTCCTAAAAATCCTGCACCAAAATTGTATCATAATTTTATAAACTTTGGAAGTGTGTGAGTGAGGGGACGTGTGGCAGCCGGCTCTGACAGCCTGGAAGTGCCAGCCCGGTTGTTTTATTCTGTATCACTTGCGACAATCACCGTGAAAACTAGATTCAAAGGCTGTTTAATTCCAAGCTTTCATTCAGGTCTGCCTGGGAGACAGTAGGGGCTGAACATCAAACAGACTCCAGCTCTCCTCAGGATCTGTATTTTTTTCTTTTAAACACAGATATAAGTGGGATCCGCCTGTAAAGATCTAACGGGCCCACGAGGACGGTTGCGTTACGACGCGAGATCTTGGATGCGTCGTCTGATCCCACAGTGCCAGCAACGCGGATTGCGGGCTCGACTAATTTTCTTTACAGATAATGAATTTTAGAACTAGATTTAACATTTTTTTTTTTCTCAAAGTTTGCAGTAAAGGGACTGGAACAATATAAATGCAATTAAAATAAATCAAAAGTATAAGGAAAGCTTTCGCATGTATGTGAATGAGAGCAACAAACATCAGCTAAAATTTCCAGAAGTAACGTAAATTTATTTGGGCAGAACAGGGCTGGTTAGGACATTCCGCTTACACCGAAAACGTGGTTCAAAAAATCACAGCAATGATTTCTGACCGTTTTCTGTAATTTGATAATTACACAACATTTGGCAATTTATGAAATCATTGCTGCTGTTCCTTTTAAAGCGATGGCCAAGGAGCCACGGGTCCAGCCCTCGAAGGCCGGCTGGCCGGGCGCTGGGTTTGTCCGTATATGGCTCGCGATATTTTTCAGTAATCAAGACAGTGCCCTTAAATAAAAGTGAAAAGTTACGTGACCTTGGCTGTCAGACTCCATTTAGACTCTGCTGCAACACTTCGCTTTTTATTTTTTAAATTAGCTGTTGCCATCTTTTACAATTTGTTTATAGGCAGAAGGAGCCACACAAAATACAAAGTATCGACGAGAAGTTGATAGTTGTTGCTTTCTCCACAAATATGGTCATTTTTAATAACCTTAACAGCTTTTTTTGGGTTTGTTTTTCCTTTAATCTCTCTTTTAGGGAGTGCCTCGATTCATTCTAATTCATTTTCTTTTCAAAGAATCAATTCCTTTTTCGAAAAAATTTGGGGTTGTGTTCCCCCCCCCCCTTCCCTTTTCTCCCGTTCTGGATTTTTGGGAAGTGCCTCGTTAAAAGACGCATACGGTGACATTCACTCTTCGGCAACGCTGACGAAACCGTTTTGTTTCCCAGCTGTTTTTCTGCACGTTACAAGTAGTCAGGGAAAAAAAGATCAGGAAAAAAGATTATGTCAGGGCTTTTCCTGGGAAGCTGCTGGTGAGGGGGAGCCCCGCGTAGCCGGTCCATTACCCCAGCCCAGCTGGCGGTGCCGTGTCGCATCGTTGGGTTGACGCGACCGCTCTCTCCCCCACTCCATTCCGGGCTGAATTTTCCCTCCCCGGGCGTGTGCACAGGTATTGGTGTTGGCTCTTCCCTTCCTTTGACTCTGCCGCCAATAGCCGTGCAATTTTCCCGTTCTTTATGGCTGGAAGTAGGTCACCCGCATTGCCGGAGCCACCCGTGAGCCCATCTTCTAACTGATCCTTACTTTTCATGAGATACAATTTGAAAGCGTATGTAAAATAGGACCAAAAATAGCATCCCAAATGTCAGCAGCCCTGTAGCACCTGGGCTGAGCTGCTCCGATTCACTGTTTGGGCCAGAAAAAGTCGTTCTACTCAATGAAAACCACGTAAAAGCAAACCTGAATCAGAGCAAAACTGCGGAGGGTTTTGCAGTGCGTTGCCTGGCGCAGAGGGCGGCCGCTTGCGGCTCCTGGAGGCGGAACGTGAAAGGGAAAGGTCGAGACTTGTATTCATGCTCATACAAGGGCTGTTTTGATATAAATATAACTTAAAAATTAAGGAAGAGGAAAATCACATGGCAAAACTCAAGCGCCTGACCACGTTGGAGTTCTCTGACTCATTTTTGAGCAAGAGAATTTGCTCAATATTGTAAAATCAGATCCTGATGGGGGGGGGCAATGGTGTGAGCAGCACCCTGCGGATCTGCTGCGTAACGAATGAGAGGACGGATATGATTTCATCCTCTTTACTTTCTCAGCTTTGTGTGCATTTTCGAAGGAATCGTTACATTAAAATCCTTACTGGAAGCGTTTCAGGGTCTAGAGTCGATTGTGTTGTTGCACGCGACTCTTCTGCTACCAAAAATTATGATTAGGTAATTTGAGTCGGTTTTATCTTTGTGCTTCTAATAAGAACAAAGCTGTTACAGTCTACCTGAGTAAAAACAGCAAATGAACACGTATTAAAATACACTTTTGAAAGCTCTAACCCAGCCCTTCGATCTGAGAGACGATGGGCTACCGGTTCTTTTGTGAGCTATAGCAGCAGCGCGGCTTGCCGACGTCTCTGTGATGCTGCTTGGAGGCAGCGTTATTCCCTGCTGGAAAAGGAGCTTTTTTACACACCAAGTAGGTGGCCAGGCCTGAGGAGGAGCCCGCTCCGCCTCTCACCGGCCCATTAACGGTTGGACTTGATGATCTTAAAGGTCTTTACTAACCTAAATGATTCTATAATTCTATGATCTGAAATACCTCCTCTGGAATAAAAATGGTGGTGAAACATGCATCACCAGGATGTCTTATTCCCGTTTAAGACTCCTGGTGGCTTCGGTGTGGCATTTGCCTTTTCCCTCCTCTTTTTCCCAGACTTTCAGTTGTACAATCCTCGTGCTGCAGGTATGCCCCGGACTCGCCTCGGCTTGGCCAGTGCGGCATGAAAGAGCGCGCAGCGGTTCGTAATGCAAGGGGACAGCCGCTGTTGGGCTGCACGTCCTCTTCTGAGCATATTCTACCCCTGCATTATTGTATCAAACATCAGTTTTAATACAATACCACAGGAAACTAAGGGCCCTATTCAGAGATTACATGCACCCCATGGAAGGGTGCTTTTCATGTATTGGAAGCCTGATTTAAAAAAACAGCCCTACGTGACTCTTCCACATACTGTAACTTGCACAAAACGGGGAGTTCTTGAGGTTTCCTGTATTAGTCCCTGCTCCTTTGACACGCCTGGCACAAGCCCGACAGGATCTCATTGTGGCATTTTTATTAAGAAAGAGGATGCTGATCCTTTCTTCTCTGTCAGCTGCTGAAATAAGAAGGTTTTAAGAACAAAGGAAAAACTTGTGCCAAGGAGAGACACAAGAGGATTATCGTTCCCTAAAGAAGGGGGGCGTCCCGCACACCAAAAGGCTTGCTGTCCTAATGAGCCGATGGATTTTTCCAAGGCTGGTAAATATATTTAGGGAGAAGTACATTTGGGTGCCATCTCTACTCATTTATTCTTCAAACTGTAATGCTGCACATTTTGGGTTTCAGTATATTGCATTTTAAAACTAATGATGCATTCATTCTCAGAGCAAATCTTATTTCTAAGCCCTAATTTAATAGAATTAAACTCTAAGCTGAATTGGTTTTATGAGATAAAACTCTGAAGTTGATAACTGCATTTAGGAATAGTTCAGGTATTGAGTTTCTAATTTGCTTCCTGAGCATGGAAATCCCTCAGATAGTCAATATTGACGACCTGTAATTGGTAAGAGAGGGTCTTGCTGAGTTTTCTCTCCTGCGCTGGCACGATGCTCCGTGCACGGCAGCGGTGCTGTGGCTGCCGGGGCTGAACCCTGCCCGGCCGAGCATGGCTCCAGCAGCCCCAGGTCCGGCCCAGGCTGGAGCCGGCGCCTGCTCCCGACCCCATCCCCGGCAGCACGTGCTGGGCCATTAATAAATCCTTTGCCTCCAAGGGAAAAGCTGATTTCGGCTTTGCCTGGGGCTCAGCTCGGATGCGGAACTGCCGCGTCACGCTGCCCGCCCCAGGTGCAGCCCTTTGGTAAATGTGGTTTTATGGCGACCGTGTCTCGCATGGGTTGAGAAGGAGAAGCTTTAAAATGAACAGGAGCCAAGGTGCTGAGCTCGGAGCAGGTACAGATGGTTCCTGGGAAGCAAAGGGTTTAAGTGAGGAGCGGCTTTTTGGAACAAGCACGTGCCGAGCGACGGTGACGTAATTCCAGGATATTAAGCCAATTCTGGCGTTATCACTTTCCAGCCCAGAACCCCGTGGTTTTGAGTGTGCTGCCCGTAAATCGGGCCCGTGCAGAGCCCGAGGATGCCCGTGGGCAGTCGCAAGGCAGCGCAGCCAAACGCTCGTTGCCTGAAGCGGCCAGGGGTGTTTTGGGGCTCCCGCTGCCGTTTTCCCCAGGAAGAATGAGGTCTTTTCACGAGCAGATAGGGCCTGAGATAGATCAGCTCAATATGGTCTAACTTGGCTATTCAGATGTAACCCAGGGGTTAATTCTGCTCCTTGGAAGCCCACGGATGTGCTCACCCCGGCTGGCCAGGGCTGTCGATGCCACTTTGGTGTTACGGCACTTCCAGATTTTGCTCTGGGTTTCAGGAGTTCTCAATTTAGCGGTTTTACTGCAAGAGTGGTTTAGGTTTTGAGGGCTCAGTTCCACTAAATTTGAAGAGGAGATTCGTAAACCAGCTGGATTTAGCGACTTTACCAATGTTTATCTGCAAATTTGCAAATACGGCATAACCGTCTCTCAGGGAAATAACCAAAGACTTCAGCTGGAGCCACCGAAAGCTTTGGCAAATGGGGATCTGTGCACACTGAGTTCTCCCTGAATTTCAGCTGAATAGGTTGCTGTTCCGAGGACGACACTGTTCTCAACCCCTTCGGTTGGAGAGCCGCTCTCCAGCCCGGTCTGGTGGGAAGTGTCATGGTGTGATCCTCAGCCAGGAGAAAAACCTCCCTGTCAGTGGGAACGCGGCCCCCGAAAAGCACTCGGGGAACCCTGGGGATGGGAGATGCTGTGTTCGTGCCCTTTCTCTGAGTGGTTGCTCCCATTCCCGTGCACGTTACGGGCTGTGGGTGACTGGTGGGCACAGGGCCGGTTAATCTGGTGCTGTTACTCTCCATCTTCTTTCCTACCTGGGAAGGCGAGAAGCTTTTTTTTAAGCCACAGTAGAAGCTGCTGCTGGCTGCTGCACGGGAAAGAGGGTGCCCGTCCTTTGCAAACTGAGCTTCGCTACTGATGGGTGGTAGTTGCTTGACTTCATTTGCATTTATCTTACATGATTTTACTTTCCCACCCGAAGGAATCACAGTTAGTATTCTCCTGCAAAGTTTGTGCATGTGTCTGTATCCGCGTCTCCTGGGGCAATTTTATTGTACTTCATTAGCTTGCCGGGATGTGAATGGTGGGTGGTTCTGCATAGAAATTGGTTATCGAGCCTGTCAGGTTCCAAAAATAAATAAAAGCAGAGTTGTGTGCTATTTAAAAAAAGAAGGTGGGGAGAGAAAACAACCCAGCTTTTATTGTGGTTGCTTAATGAACAAGTTTGGGTTTTACCCTACTATCTAATGATTTAAAGCATCAGGAAGAGATTTGCTAGATAGTTTGTCTCCCTCGTTAGGTTAATGAGGTTTTTATTGTGGTTTTTTCAAACCTGCTCCTGTTGCTCCAGGTGTCTTCCCTGCATTTACAACCTGCTGTATAATCTTAAACTCAGGAAAATGCAGAAGAGTTGATGTCGCCGTATTTTGTCAGGTCCATAACCTCGCAGGGTGCCTGGGCTCTGCTCGTTGGCGGTGAGCCGGTGACGATGACGATGGTCCATGCCTGCCGGACAGCCTAGGGGGCTCTGAGGGCTGAGTCTTGTGCCTGTGTCATCGGTTTTGGCCAGAAAACTGGGGTTGGATGTGTTGGGGCCCCGATCAGTGTTAGCAAGCAAGAGGTATTGCAAAATGTGCGTCCTCGTTCCATCTGCTGGAACTTTTATATAAAACGCTCCACGGACTGGGTTCTACCTCCAGGCACTTTGTGAAGTGACTGACGTTGGTAACTGCGGAAAGTGGACGGAAAGCACGGGGCAACGCTACGCGGAGCACCTATAGGTGGCTGTTGGGCCCTCTTGACTGGTACAGACATACCCAGGGCGATGTGGGTATACACGCACACGTACAGCTGCAAGCCATCTGGTGTTTGATTCCGGATTGCACGATGTCACAGAGTGACGTCAGAGTGATGTCACAGAGTAATGTCACAGGACCAGTACTTACCTTGGCACTAGGGGCGTGGGTGTGCAGACCCGCTGTGTCCATTAACACCCACCCCTTCTGGAGGGCAGGTTTGGGGGGCACGGCTCCAGCCAGTGGTCGGGGAAGGGCAGTGGTGGTCGGGGAAGGGCGGTGGTGGTCGGGGAAGGGCGGTGGTGGTCGGTGCCAGGCTCCACATGGTGTGGCAGAGCTGAGCTGTGCCAGGATGGGAAGAACACCCATCCGTGGTTCTCTGACCCAAGTTTTGTGCTGCAGCACTTACATCCGCGTGCCGGTTACCCGCTGCAGGCTCTGCTTCCGACTCCTCGTGGCCGCGATTCCACCCAGCACCTGTAATGCCAGGTTTCGCTGTGGTTCTCAGCAGCGATACAAGTTGTCTCATGAAACGCCTGAAAATTTTAGTCATTTTGTGAAATAACTGGTTTCATAATGTGACTGTAACACGTCCACGGAGCCGGCGGTCGGGCGGCAGAATAACAGGGGTTGCTCTTTTCTCCTGCAGCCAAGGCCGCTTCTCGCCCGCATTCTCACAGATTAAAGTTTCTTCTCCCTACAAACGTTATGAAGTCTGCTGTTTAGCTGTAAACAGTTGCAAATGATAAACAAATCAATATTTGTTAATGTTATGATGCACTTGCATCTATCAGATACGCATGGAATGATTTATAGAGTACAGCATTTCAGGGCTGACCCTTGCAGGTCTCAGAAAGCACTTAAAAAATAAATTTACCCTGGCCTCTCTCACCCCATTTCAAAAAGGGTGACAAAGATGAAGTAATTTATAAGTCACACTTTTATTAATGCTTTTAACTTTCATATACTTGGCTTTCTTGCCCTCTGAGCAGCTAAGTGCAGCTCTTGGTCGAATGGTAACCTTCGGTGCTTTGAGGGGGGTTTTGTACAAATGATCAACTCATAAATAGGTGCTGTGCTCCGCATTATCCTGCCATAAATTCACAGGACCTTTCAAGTACATCAAGAAAGAGCAACTTGAACTAGGCGTTTTGCGCTTGAGTTTACAGACTAATGCAGTACTAATGAGCAGCTGGGCAAAGGGTTTCCAGAGCACGTCTAATGCTTTCTGTTGTGATACCGCGCTCCCTCCCGCCCGGAGGAGCCCCGCGAGGCAGGAGGGAGGTGGACGTGGCAGCCCATCGCAGTGACTTCCCCTCCGCGTCTCGTGCGCGGCTTCTGTTGCTGGCTTACGGTAAAGCTGCGGGGAGCATGGGCAACACTGGTTAGATTGGAGAGCATGAGCTGATTATCAGTAATTATCACCCCTCTGGTTATAGGTGGTGTTGGAGAAAACTGATCTAAAAGAGAACAACGTACATATAAACTTCAAAACATTTATTCACGGCGAGTCCCTGCTGCTCGCTGTAGCCTTGCGGACGCCCCGTCAGCGTTTGCCTGACTGCTTACCAACATCTCCAGAAGCTTCGCCATACAGTAACCGCCTCTGAGGAAGAGTTGTGTGGCGATGCTCCTTTGAACAAAACCTGCATGTACAAACCAGCCTCTGCACCCCTGAGCAGACAACATTAACACAAACGAATGGTTCGAATTCAGCTCTTCACAGCTAAGACTGAAGTTAAGCAAAGCCGGGAGAGCTGACCCCACGAGAGCGGTAGGGGCTGTGTAAGCCCATGTGTGCCTTCTGTCTTCTCGGGGAGCCCTTGAACGTCAGGCAAGGGGCACAACCTGAGGTACAGGGAATGCCACTTAAACACAAGAAAAACCTTTCTCACTGTGAGGGCGGTGGGATGCTGGCACAGCTTGCTCAGAGAGGTTGTGGGGTCTCTATCCTTGGAGATACTCAGCTGGACACAGTCCTGGACCCCCTGCTGTAGGTGACAGTGCTTGAGATGGGGCTTGGATGATGGTCTGCAGGTGTGCCTTCCAACCTCGGTCCCGTCATTCTGTAATTAGTCCTTTCCAGCGAGTTTTCTGTGGGTTGATTTATTCCGAGGAGCAAATCTAGCTATTTCCAACTGGAAGCATCGCTAGGGCTCGTGCAGACTTGAGGAGGAAGAACGCTGTATTCAGCTGCAGCTAAGTGACGCTGTGAGCAGCCCACTCTGCCAGATCTGAGAGCTGAGGGTTGGCCATTGATGTAAAATGCCTAATTACGAGCGACGAGGAAAGGGAGGAGTGGTGAAGATGAGAATAGCTGGCTATTTTTCAGGACGTAAAGAAGACTCATGCTTTAAGTTTCTCTGGTGCACTTCTGATGCTTGAGCCCAGTGCATAAAGGAGCTCATTTTGGGTTTGGCACTTCTGGGACGCAGGGCTTCCTCCAGTCTTATTGCTGCTGCTTTTAGGAGGATTTCTGGGGCGAGGACAGGAGCCGAGGCCCAGCTCCTGCCTGGCGATACGAGCATCAGCTGTTGGAGCACAGCCAGCTGATGGGATTGGCACTCCCAAATACTGCACAGGAGTAGGGCATCAGGCAATTTATCAGAGGTGCCTGATGGGTAGGAGGGAGGGAATATATGTAAGGGTAGAGGAGCTGAGCCTGCTTAGTACGAATGGTGCTGGAGCTGCTGGGAGAAGGAGCTGCTCTGATGGGAGCAAGGTATGTCTGGGTTTCCACCTGCACTTTCTGGTTAAGCTTCTCTGCAGTTGTAGGACTCAGAGGGCAGCTTCAATTCCGTGCATCCCTAAGGAAAGGGCCTTGCGCGACGTAAGCCAGGGAGGTTTTGCTGAAGTTCCCTGTCCTTAGCCAGGCGCTCTCTGTCTCCGGGGGCTGGGGAGATGGAAGTGCTGCTTTGCGAGCGGTCGCTGTCTCTGGGAAGCTGCGGTGGATTTGCGTGGTGGACCTGGTGGTGGCTGTGACTTGAGGCTTCTTTAGCCTTGCCCTAGAAAGCGCATATCTTGGCAAATACCAGCACTGAGTCCCCCTAAAGCTGCTGGTTTGGCTCCCCCCCACCACATAAGTAGGAAGCTTGGGGGTTTTCCCTGGTATTGTTTTTGCTGTTACTCTCAGAACCAAAACTTGTACGCTCTGGTGTTACTGGTGGCTCTGGAACCCTGCCTTGAACTAGCCTTCAACTCAGGCAGCCCCTGCCTGGGTGACCAACTGAGTGTGGTGGTTCTGGATGTACGCTGTAATGAAAATACACTTTGGTTTTACTTGCACATAAGACTTCCATGGTCAGTACAGTCAACGCTCTTTGGGATTTTTGACTGGATTGCGGGGGAGCTGTTGCTTCAGAAGGCTAGAATCTTCTTAAATCTCCCATGAAAAGCTGCATGAACTTTAATTTTAAAAAAATGTACATAGAACCTTGTGTAATAAAATATTTGAAGCCTGGGCGGAGCAGCATGGGTAGAAACTATTTGAATGCATTGATTACTTTTTTCTGAATCAGATCCATCTGTCAATTATCCTAGAAGAAGTGGGGAGGGGGGGAAAAAGCTTTTATTTCAGTATAAATATGTAATGCAGTGCATGGGAAAAGCAAATTCCCTGTATTCAAACCATATGCACGGTCTGAACGTGGGCACTGTCTGGTCTGTTATTAATGAATATTGTTAAGTCTGAGATCACGCCGGAGTCGCCTCTGCCGGCCGTATCCGGGGGCCAGAAGGGCTGTCGCCGGCAGCAGGTGGCTTTTTGTTGGTTTTTTGAAAGCAAGTGGCTTTTTGCAATCACGGCTTCTCCTGTGCTACCTTTTTAAAAATATAGTCAAAGGGGAGAGATGAATTTGCTTGGGATTTTGTGATTTACTGAGGCTTCGTGCAATTATAACGCTTGATTTTTCTTTTCTGAATGGTTCATGACAGCAACAGGGGTACAACAGGCTGGTGGGAAACTCCTTTGTCCTCCTAATGAGATGACAGAGGAGAAGTCAATGAACTAGAACCCAGAAGTTTCTTCATGCTCCTCTCCTGCTTTTCCTCCTCCTGTGCCCACCAGGGTTGCTGTGTTTGTCTCGGTGGGCTTTCATTTACACCAGGGTGTAACTCACATCTTTGCTTCTCGTGGTTGTCTGAGGTCAGCACTCTGCCAACACTGCCGTGGTCGGTGGCAGGGCCCGTGTCTCGGCGGCAGGGACTCTGTCCCACGGAGGTTCCCGGGGGGTCACGTGCTCGGTTTTGCTGCAGGAGCTGGGCTGCTCCTGGGTCTCTGGGGCGCCTGCCTGGCCATGGACCATGGGGCAGATGCCGGGCTGGGTCCAAGCAGCGTGGATGAGGCTGCGTGCTCTGGTGTGCGGCGCATGGGTTGGGCAGCCTTGGCTGCGGGTTACGTGAAGGTACTTGAACGTGAGTGGCAATCTGCAGGTGACCATGGAAAGAAGCTTTTCCAGCTTTTTCTCCTGTTATTCTTGTGCCAAAACAACCCAACCAGTGCTGAAACGAAGCGATGACCCTTAAATCTAAATTCCTCCCGATTTATGTGTTCCAGTCGATGTGTATCGATACATTACAACACAAGGCTTTGTACTTTAAAGCCACCTATCCTAGGAGATCACAGTCAGCGTAATTCTGCTGTTAATAATTTAAATGATGAAGTAGACTCGGTGGGAACAATAACCGTGAAACAGACGGAACTGTGTGCTGTGTAGGGCATAAATCCGTGAAAACTCAAGGCTCTGCTGTCGAGCATCCGGGTGGATTAGCAGCTCCAGGAGAGAGCCTGCTGCGGGTGCAGGCATGCACTGCCACCAGGCAGGCAGAGGAGCTCCATGACCCAAACCTTTCATCTCTCCTCTTTGTTTTGGAGGAAAAAACCAACAAAACCACCAAAGACAAAAGCAGCAGTGAAGTGAACTCAGTAACACTAGGAATGAAGCTGCGTGTTTTGCTTCTCTGTGTTGTCCTTTGGGTCCTGTTTTGGATCTGCTGATTTGAGAAAATTCTCCCTGCCCCAGAGATGCTCCTCTTGTGTTGGCGCGTAGGTCCCTCTTCATTCAGTTTTGTATTTGGTGGAGCTGTGGAGCACAGGGATGGGGGAAATCTTTCAGCTCGTGTGAAATCCTGTCGCTACCATCTCCAGTTTCTCCGTTAGAACAGTTAGACTAAGCCTGGCCAGAGCTGGGACCTCCTGAACTCAGTTCTTGCAGCTATGAGCATTTCCCCGTGTACCCCCATAGAAGGGGCGTAACCTGTCCCCACGCCTCAGCTGGCCTCTCCCAGTGACTGACCTGCTTCACGTGTGTTTGATGAAGGGGGAAAAGGGAGCGGTACTTAGGGAAGATGTTGAGGCTAGAATTAAGAGGCACCAGGCAGCAAAAAAAAAAAATAAAATCCTTTAATTACATCTGTATGGGTGTTGGGAGGTGAATAATGGAGCGGGAGAATTGGGAATTCTCATTAATGGGCATAACTGGTACTGGTGCAGTATTAAGGAAATACAGTGGGAACACTGGTGTGATGGGACGGGTATGGGTTATTAGTCCTCGGGCAAGGACCAAGCAGATGAGGAGACTGGGTCAGAGATGATGTTATGGAAATGTGATCTCAAGGGGCTGGAAATGGGCGTTGTTGTAGGTGTCACGGGTTTGGTGAAAAATTAAAAAAAAAACCAAACACCTGTACGCTGATTTCCTGAAGGATATTCCCGATACATTTAGTAGCAGCCTCGGTGGAATTAGCTATTTTTGTTGACGTTTTTAGCAGGNAAAATCCTTTAATTACATCTGTATGGGTGTTGGGAGGTGAATAATGGAGCGGGAGAATTGGGAATTCTCATTAATGGGCATAACTGGTACCGGTGCAGTATTAAGGAAATACAGTGGGAACACTGGTGTGATGGGACGGGAATGGGTTATTAGTCCTTGGGCAAGGACCGAGCAGATGAGGAGACTGGGTCAGAGATGATGTTATGGAAACGTGATCTCAAGGGGCTGGAAATGGGCGTTGTTGTAGGTGTCACGGGTTTGGTGAAAAATTAAAAAAAAAAACCAAACACCTGTACGCTGATTTCCTGAAGGATATTCCCGATACATTTAGTAGCAGCCTCGGTGGAATTAGCTATTTTTGTTGACGTTTTTAGCAGGACTCTGCTCTGAGCAGATGTTTCTCATTGCACCATCCTGCTCGGGATCCCTTGGCTGCTGTTGTGCCTTGCGTGTCGTTCCCCCCTCCCCCCCCAAAGCTGGTGGAAACTGCGCCTTCCCTTGCACGTTGTGCCCTAACCCTTGGATCCTCCCGCCTTGCTGCCCCGTGGCTGGGCTCTCCTCTCTGTGGTTGGGTCGTATCTCCTGCCGTCTCGAAGAAAAGGGTCTCAAATGCCACTGGATTTTAAAGCCTGGCCAAGTCTCCGCAGCCTCCAAAGGGTTTGCTCCGGCCGGAGCAGCCAAGCAAAGCTCTCCTGTAACTGCCTTGGGGCGGCCGGAGCAGCGGTTCACCTGGGCATCAGCACGGGGAGCTCGGATGTGTTCCTGTGATCTGCTCCCGGCTCTGATGCCAAGCCAGCACGAGAGGGAAGGAAAGGGGTATTTAAATGGCCGGGGGGAGGCAGGAGCGGAGCCGGACGGTAATTGCCAAGGGTGCGAGGGTCAGGCGTGCCGGAGGGCGTTGGGGGAACACAGGAGCGAGGGTTGAGGAATGGTGGGGAGGAAGGAGCGGGTGAGGGTGCTATCTGGATGGCTTTGGAGAAGGAGGCTTGTCTTGAAGTGAGCTGGCGCTCCCTGGAAGCCAACTGTGGCTTCACTTGTGGGAAAAGTCGCAGGGTTGCAGTGCGTGGGGAGGCGCGAGGCTGGATCCGGCGCTGGCTCCCGCTCTCCTCCCTGGGAAGCGATGCCCTCCGTCTGCCTGCCTCGCTGCTGCTGCTGCCCAGACGCCTTTCACAAAACGTGTGAGCAGAAGATGTAGGTGCTGGTGCACGCTGCTGTGGGAGTGCAACGGCTTCCTCGTCCACGGCACAACACGTCTTAGCTGGAACCCCGCTCTTTTCCAAGGCCACTTCTTTACTGTTGTGTTTCCTTGCTCTCGGAGCAGGCGCCAAACCATTCCTTTGGTTTTTAGCTGCGTGTCAAGGGCGCTCCCTCATCAGAGAGGTCTTTGATTTTTCAGATTAAATTAGCTCACATCAGGGTTGCAAACTCCTGTTCCCAAGCTCATCTCCTTTTCTTCCCTGATAGAAAGAGCAGAGGACACAAACCGACAGGACACTCCTCTGGCACAAGGGTAACCAACGCTGCTCCGAGTACCTGGGTCTCTGGTGGGGTTTTGTGGCGGCTGTATTCGGTTCACAGCTGATGCACGAGGCAGGACTGCAGAAAATAAATTTTAGAAGTTGGGGTGGGTTCCGGTTGCTGGTTACGGTCCCCATGCTTCACCTTCCTTGTGGGTAGCTCCCTGGCATTAGCATCGTAGGACCATAAATGATCCTAGAGTGCCACTTGCCACTATATTCTTATATCAAATATTTTGTGTTTGACATGATGTGCTGTGGATTATTAAATATGAGGCTTGTATGGTGGATCTGCCCGGCGTATGGCAGTTGCACGGGCTTCAGGTCACTTAAATGGGAAGGGGCAGGGTCTGTCCTCCCGTCTGGCCCCTCTGCTGCAGCTCATACATGGCTCGGTCTCTGCTGTGTCCACTACGATTCTACGGTGAGTCTTTGAATATAGAAAAACCCCCACCCAAACCTTTGTGGTTTCATAGAGAGGCTTAACACAAACCACTCCACGAGTTCAGAAACCAGAGAGCAAATGGGGAACCCCAAAGTGGGTGTTTTGGGGGGAAATGTCCTGCTTTCCAAGCGCCCAAGTCATGAATTTGCAGCCTAGAACTGGATCTCTGCGCCTGGCAGGTCCCAGGAGCGGGTGCTGTTGTTGGCTGCCACAGATGAGGTCGTCAAGTCTGGTTTAAATTAAGCCGGGGCAGATGGAGGGTTGAGCTGAATTCCTCTGCGCTGCTCCTGGCTCCCCTCTTCCCGCATCGCAGCAGCCCGGCGTAGCGCTGGCTCTACAGAACTGCCCTGCATTAATAACGCGATCGTGATTGTAAGGGAACGAGAGATGAGGTGGGATTTGCAAATTGCTTAAAATTATTGCACTTAATTATAGCCAGACCGGCTGAGCAGCTAGGGAAGGCTCCCTTCCCGGTGCCCTGCTGGTTTCGTTAGCCAGCTTCGTCAGGGTCCCTGGCACCCTGTCCCACCCGCTGCCGCCGGCGAAGCCCCCCAGCAGCGCTGCCCGTCGGAGCAAAGTTTTGCAGGAGTCTGCAGATGCGTCCCAGAGACGGCGCTGCCCCGACGTCCTTGTGGAGCGATGGGGTCTGGCCATGACATTTCATTATGCTGATTTTAACTGGCGTGAGTAAAACTCATGGACAGGCTCCAGTCTTGTGAGGGGGAGGAAGGAGTTGAAAAAACAAACCATAAATTAAAATAATAACAGTATGGGCCAACAAACAGCGCACACATGTACAACAAAGACAGTCGCCCTAATAAATACATTCACTTTGATTTACGGCGTTGTGATAATCTATACCGTCATCCTCGCAGTAGTTGGGAGGGTTTTTGTGTGGTGATGAAGGACAAAATCAATGTTGGGTCTTTTCATTCTTTTAATAAGAAGAAAATAATTCCCCCTCTGTGTTCTGCCAGTCCTGGGACTTGGCTTCAAACGCCATATAAATCTGTAAAAATGTAATAGTGCCTTAGGACCTTCTTCCCCCTGCTCCTGGCAGAGGGTTTGCCTGAAGATGTTTGTGTCTCAGCCTTGGCTCGTAAACCTGGCTGCTCTAACCCGCCTTCCCCTCCTGCGAATTCGGCCGAATTTGGCCCTTTGGCCCATGGCTGGGAAGGGCGGGGGAGCGGGTGCCGGAGAGGGGGTCGCTTTGCAAAAAGGCAGGGCCAACTCGCGGATAGATAGCCAGCGAAGGGTGAGAAGCGCAAACCCTTAACTTTCTAATGTAATCGTAACGATGCTGAGCTGTAACTGATGCCGCGGGGGGGTCGTTTGTCGGCGAGGGTCTCGTAGCGCCCCGCAAGCAGCGTGCTAGCCGGACATGGCCACCTCCCTGCTGGGCAGCAAGGAGGCAGGGACGCGGCCGGAGGCTTGGAGGGGAACCTGGGCACGGCGGTTGGAGGTGCCACCATGTCCCCCCTCCTCCTCCTACCGCAACAGCAGCTTTTGTCTTCGCTGGGTTTGTGCCTGGCCGCCCCAAAACCGCTGGTGCAGGCTGGGGAAGCCCAGCCCGGGGGCTCTGCCTGCGTCTGCCCGGGTGGGGGAAAACACCCGAGGGGAAACGGAATGGGGCTGGCGGGGAGTGGGTTATTTTCTTATCTGATTTTGTGTTTTTGTGTTAAATAGTGGTGAATATAGAAAGGCTTTTATAGATTTGATTTTATAGAATTGATTCCCTGGGTGAAGTAGTAACTAACACACCTAAAATTCTGCCGTAAGAATAGAATAAACGTCCTTTGGACCCGTTGCTCATCCCTAATGTGGTGGGGTTTGTTTCTCTCCTTACACGTACTCTTGCAATATATTAAGAAAACACTGTTTAAACTGATAAAAATATTGATAAAATGAGCCCGCTTCATTTACTTGCAGTGTTTTAGTATCGGCCCCATCATCATCATCATGTGATGTTCCTGTAAAGAATTGTAGCAGACTTGGAAATGTTTTTCCAGACAGAAATCACCCACCTCAAAATTCCTCTGTTGCCTGCCCTCAGCCATGGAGATTTAGAGAAGTTGAACAGAGGAACTATTTTCTTCTCTCTGGGATGAGTAATTGTATATACACACACACGTATGTATGCTCTGGGGTGCGTTATTGTGGAATCTATTTCCTCGTCTTGAAGGGCGTTAGCAGAGATGCTCAGTTCCGTGCAAACGAGAGCGCATAGCCCCACGGACGCGTTCCCTGCGCGGCGTCCGAGCTAACGCGCGGCTGCGGTGGGGCCGTGCCGGCAAACGGCGCGGCTGCCTTCGGCGCCTCTGTATAGCGCTGCCCGGCTGCGGTGCTTTCTGGGCACCAGCTGAAAAACTCCTGTTATTCCCAGGCAGAATTACCAGTGTGAACCTAATAAATCACTTCTCCGTGGTGTGTTTTTACGTGGGAAAAGGCAGCGTTGCTTCATGCTAAATGTAGGCGTGCGCGCTGTGCTGCTGTGCGGCGAAGGCTTTGGCCGCTGTCGGGGAAGCGGCACGTGTTCACGTCTGCGGGCATCGCAGGGGGAATGTTTCACACGCTGGATTTTGGGAGTGGGGGGGCAGAGCGTGGCAAGGCAGGATCCATCCCTGCAGCCTCTGCCTGGCCGCAGTGCGGGCAAACCCAGGCGGGTTGGGGTGATGCTGAGCCCCCAGGGCTGGGGACGGGTGCTGGGTACCCCCGGGCGCCGCATCCCATGGGGTCGGGCAGAGGGATTCCCCTCGCTGGGAATACGACTGTCCTTTTGCACTTAAAAGAGGGTTCCTCTCCACTGCCAAAGCATCCCTGCCCTTGCTGAGCACATGCTCCTGGTCCAGGACCCGTTTTTCCACGTTCGGTGAGAGCCGTGTGCTTTTTAAATCACTTTCCTGTGGCCTTTAACCTGAAAAGATTACATTTTGGGGAGCTACAGAGGACAAGCCTGCTGTCAGAGCAGAAAATCAAATTTTTTGATGTGATGTTGTTGCATTAAAAGGGCCAATCTTGTGTCATGTAACATGTGAATAATGGGACTCGCATGTGATGTCAAAAATTTCCAACCGCCTCATAAATAAATGCAGTCCCGCCCCTCCCCCCAAAAGGTCACCCCGCTTGAACCCGGGCTCGCATCCCAAATTACCGACATGCTCAGAGTCAAGGTTAAAGGTACAGTATCCCCTTTCAAAAGACACATGTCAGTGTCTGTGCTGGGAATGATAAATAACGCTTGGAGCAGGCTATCAATTTCCAAGGGCCCTGCCCCCCTCTTCTGTCGCGCCCAACTTTGCCGATGGTCTGGTCCCGGGGAGGGGAGCAGATGCCGTGGCTTTGCGGCGGGCAAGGGCTCGCTGCGGTTTCGGCAGCGCTGGCTCTTGCTCTGGCCCGGCCCCTCGGAGCCTGGCTGGGGCTTTGCGGCATCTGCGGGGTCGCTGGGCTAGGGAAGGCGGCCAACGCCGCTGCCCCGGAGCCAGGCAAGGCGTTCAGCTAGCCCCGGCCCACCTCTAAGTGCTCGAAGCTTTGTGCGCACGTCGGTTGTTACGGTTGCAAAATCAAGCGACGTGCCAAAGAATTTTGGAAGTGCCCGAGTTTGTGCATCCAAGCCCAGCTCCCCTTCCCGGGGCAAACGCATCTGATCCGGCCTTGAATCACGTTGGCTCGCAGTGCTTATTCCAGAGGGCTCATGGGGGCCAGCGGTGCTGGCAGTACGGGTGGTGTCCCGGGTCCCCTCTTACCTCCCCTGGCCCTCGCCCAGCGGTGTTCCCCGTGCGGCAGCCGAGCGGCGTGCTGACGGCACAGCTCATCCTGTCTCCCTCCATTCGCTGGGCGCCTGTTGAGGTGCGTTGGTACCTCGTGAACTGGTGGGAGAACACCCTCGGAGCTTCCCTGGGAAAAACCGTGTTGCTCACGTGGCTGAAAGCCAAAATAAATCGCCATTAACCCCTTCTTACGCGCGGGCAGCAAAGTCGCGGTGGTTAAGGTCGCGTACGCAGGTAACGTATCCGAATTTGGTTTAAATGAGGCTGTGTGTCTCTAACCAAGGGATAATTTCATTATTCAGCACCAACCCATAGCGTGCTCTGCTGTGCTCGCTAAATGAGGTCAGGCTCCTGTAGAATGATAGCAAATTAGCATATAATTCAGGCATATGTAACCATGCATATGCAACAGAGGGGCAAATTAAGGTTGAATAGGTAAATTTAATGATAGTATTTTCTAGCTTTTTGTAACTTTAACATTTTATACATAGCTTTTTTTTTTTATAAAAAAGCACATGTGGTCCTCAGACGGCAGCTGTGGAAGCTGGTGGTTTCTGTGGAGCACGTGTGGACCCCGGGTAGCCCGGGAGGGTGGTTCACTCAACTGGCTTGGCCAAATGGCTTCCACAGCCGTGAGGCTGGAGGACACTTTCTGCTCGTTTGCTGCATCTGTAGTTTTAACGATTGCCAGAGAACTTTTTTGTTTTCCAGCTTTACTCCAAATTGAGTTTTATTATCTGGGATCTTTGGCAATCTGAGCAACTGGGGGTGGGGGGGTCAGTGGGTCCCTCCTGCGAAGGAGGCCCCATGGCAGGAGGTGGATGTCACCCGGGGTGGCATCTGTGTGCCCTCGGAGGTAGGCGCAGACACTTGAGCGAGCCATCAGGGCTCTCTGTAGGGCTGGTGGAGACCGATAAAGCCTTTCAGAGACCAGCTAGGCCAGGTTGGGAAGCTGCCTGCTCCCCTCCGGAGAGCCATTTGTCTGGCCTGCCTTGGCCGCCCTCTGGCATGGTCTTCTCTCTTCGGTGACAGCGAAGGGAGCGTCTGCTGGTGAGGTCAGACTTACCGATGAGTTGGATGTCCCAGCGGGGGAAACGAATCCCC
>JAKFQP010000317.1:185700-195991 GCA_023375905.1 Nycticorax nycticorax
CCCCTCTGTCCCCACAAAACCAAGCAGATCTTTGGGGGAGATGGATGAGTGACCTCCACCCTAAGAAATGAGACGTCCCCTGGTGCTGCTGCTGCTGGACCAAGGGAGGGATGGAGCTGATGCCACAGGAGCAATGGGGGTTGTTAGCCACGTATTCAGTATTAACCAGCAGCTGTGATGGAGCTTTCCTGAGTTCAGATGATGAATCCAAGATTACGAAGGGTCTGTGTGGCATCTCTTGGCACACGCTTTCATGTTGTACCTACCCAAGGTTATCAGCCTGGCAGCCACGTCGGACCAGAGCGTGGTGAAGTCAAGTATGTTGCCCTGATAGCAAGGGATGTGTGAGGAACTTTTGAAAGAACTTTAAAAGATTAATAATTTCTATAGTATTTTGCGGATTGGAAAGCCTTCCCTTTTTTAGAAGTTTATTTTAAGAAGGTTTTTTCCACCTCTGGTGCTCTGCTGTGCTTGTGGTGGGTCGCTTCCATGAGCGTAAGGGCAATAATTCTCAAAATGTGAAGCCTCTCCCCTGCCCAAGCAATGCTCTGTCTTCTCCTTTTTTTCGTTTTTTACTTTGAGAGCTGTTTTAATTCTATTTAGGCTAGCGGTAGATAAACTAGTCGGGCACGCAAACCCTATCCTTCAGTGAAAGGAATGGGTTTTTATGGAATTAGGTCTGTAAAGGAGGCAGAGATGGGCGCAGTTGGTGGGGAGGGTGGCTTTGGCTCCCTTTGCTCGTGCGCCGCCTTGCCCGCCTCCTGCGGGACAGCGCTGCGGTGTGCCAGAAGCCCGTGCCCTGGGAACGCGCCCGCTGACCTGGGCTGTGTAACAGCCGTCAACCCCAAACCCTACCGAGGCGGCTACATCTGTTTTGGCTTTGTTCGCAAGGCGGAGGGGAGGGAGGTGCGCGCTGTGGTCAAGGGCCAAACTACATGTCATATTTCATTACCTTCATTAGCTACCACAGAAGGCTGTGTTAAAAGGAAGAAGGCTGTGGTTAACTCTTCAGCTGCCAGCTTTTTTTAAAATCCAGTTTTGATTCCACTTCCTGCTCTTCTCAGTGCGTCTTTACCTTTGATTTTAGCTTATCCAACCCAGAAGTCAGGTTTATGCCCAGGACTTTGCCCCCTTGGTGTAGAAGAGGCAGCATGCTGCCGCCTCCTTCCCAGCTGGCTGCTTGGGTGATGGCTGAACCATCTGGAAGCAGTTATGGGAACAGCAGCGTAAACCCAAAAGGGAAAGTGTATTTAGCATTAATAAAACTTTCCTTTTTATTTTGTCCACGGTTGTCTTTGCCTTTTCCACCTCACATTATTCTGTTGATTTAATATTGCTGGTTTCTTTGGGGGGAAGCAAGGCTGAGAGGGCATTTTGTGATCGCAGTAAGGTTGGGGTGGGTTTGGCTCCTGGTTAAAGATGTGATTTCTTATACGAACAAGTTCACGAAGACCTAAAAACTCGTTAGGCATTGATTACACCAAATAACTCATGGAGATGCTTTATAAGGTACCAGTTAACGCCTCAGGTGCCCCTGCTGCGGTTAGTTGGCTGCAGGCGGCGTGTAACTATGCCAGGACGGGCGTGCGTCTTACTGCGCCACACCGTACGTTTTGCTAACAAGAATGTCTTCTAATTTAATTAGATTTTAAAGCTGGCGCTACCAGCATGGCTGGCGGGCGCTGCCAGTACGTGTGCCTGTTTCCCGATGGGAGTGGGACGAGCCCTGGGGAAGCGGCTTCGCTGGGAGCCATGTGGTGGGTTGGGACGGGCAGGGAGGTCGGGTCCTCCGGCTGCCGGAGGTCGGCAATGCCTTTGGCTGTTGCTGGCGCTGCTTCGCTCCCGGTTTTGGTGTTGGTGCATCAGCCTTGCTTTGGGAGGAAGGAATCGGGACGCGGGTACCGCCTGGCCTCATTTGGCTTCCCAGCCGCCGTGCTCACTACAGGCTTTCACAGCACAGCCCTTTCGGAGGTGAGGGAAGAGGATTTTTGGCTTTTTTAATGTCTTCTCTAATACAGCGAGCATGTAAAAACTCTGCAAGCCCGTTGGTTTCAGAGCCTGGGACCTGGATGCTACATATCTGATCTGTGCCGCATTGGAAAATATGGTTAGGAGGCAAACGGGGAAAACTAAAAGTGAAAAGGATGTCTGTTTAGAAGCAGCGAAGCATGGATTAACAGCTGCAGATGTTTCGTCACTGATGTTTCTGTATTGCAGATTTGACAGTAGGGACAACCCCAAATTCCATATTAATAAAAACAATTATTGGGCAAGAGACTACAAATACCATTTAGACCCTGATACCATTTCCCTTCAGTCTGTAAAGCTCCTTTTTCCCAGGCAAACTTCTATTTATTATTTGTTCTAGTGTTTTCACACAGATATGTGGAGACGTAATCTGCACCGAGGCAAGGTAGCATGGCAGGATTAAGATTTAGCTCTTTATCTGACAGCAACAACAGCACATACAGCATTTTCACGATTATTCTTAAAATCCCAAAAGGCTGCGTTCTGAAATTACTCAATTTTTGTAAAGAGCACGCGTGAGGGGCGCATTGCCGAGCAGCCGTGCCTGTTACGGCAAGCAGGCAGTGCTTTTTCCCAAAATTTAATGAAAATTTTTATTTGGAATGAGATTTTTTTTTTTTACCTGGCTGTGTTTTGGCTGGCACAGATGACTGCTGCTTCGAAATTGCAAACCTTCAGTGATAGGTGTGTTTTAATGGGAATGCCTACACAGCCATAGCCACGGCAGTGTGAACGCAGGGTGATTAAAAAATGAGGCAGAACAGCAAAATACCGCTTTAAATTTATCATTTAGTGGTAGGAAAAGGCTTGTTTACGCCTTCTTTTTCATCTTCTGTGCTCTTAAGACTTTCAGCCATTATTTTGAAATGTATTTTATAATAAAACCTCGGTGGTTATGTTGCCTAGGGCTTTAGCGTCCATTTTCAAGAAAGGAAGTATTTTTAAGCTTAAAAAAATATTCTGTTGACTGATTACATTTCAGCATTTTAGGTGGATGCTGCTGCCTCGAAACGTACTTATTGCAGCAGAGACGTAAAAATGATTCTTTGTGATCCTGCGAACCCAAAAGGTTTAGTAACTCCTGGATATGTGCAGGGTAATTTTTATTCTATTTCAAGTAATTAGCTTAATTTTACAAGCTTGGGGTATGTTGCCTACAGTTATTTTTAAAGATGAATCCCTCCACCCCGTAAATCCAGGCACGAGCACGTGCATGCGGTGTACGTGTGCGGCTGGCACGGCCGATCAGAGCCGCCCTTTGGTGGCCGGTGACCGACGTGAGGTGACGGGCGATGTCCCTCCAGCTCCTGGGGCTCCCCGGGGCCGTGCCCCGCACACCCCCCGGGCGGGGGCGTCAGCCCTGCTCCTGCCTGCAGAGCATCCCGGGGCTGCCTGTCCCGCTGGGCCTGCCCAGCCAGGCTTTTTTAGCCGTAGGGGTTTGTCAGCGCCGTGGGAAGCGTAGAGCCGGGTGTGCTGCTCCTGCCGGACCTTCTCCTGCCCCTCTGGTCCTCGTCCAGGCGAGGGTCTCCAAAGGAGAGGGAGGGGATGGACCTGGCAGGCAGGACCCGTCTCCAAGGCTATGGCGGGAGTCAAACCCAATCTTGTCACGTGCAAAAATATTTTTTTGACATATGTACCGCAACCTTCGCTGCAGTCCGGGATAAAACGTTATGTGCTTCTCATTAAGCGACCCCAGGTGTGACACTCAACTAAACTAGCTCCTGCTCGGGCTCTTTGCTCTGCGTGGCGGTCGTGCAGCCGTACTGGCCCGTCACCGAGGAGGCTTTGTTCTTGGCCCTGCAGCTAAGGTGTTAACGGGGAGCCGTGCTAATCCCCCAGCTGAGAACTTGTGGAAAGACGGGGATTTTCAGGAGAAGCCTCTCAGGCCGTGGCTCTTGCAGTAAGACCTCAAATTAATTCTCCTCCATGTCAAGAGCATTTGGCCTTAGACACAACAGAGACAGTCACATTTCATTGCAAAGTCAGGTTTCAGAGCCTGCTCGCCCAGGTGCTCATTCAGTTGTCTGTGGCAGGAGAACCTGGGGCAAGCCTGTGCAGCGCAAACCAGAAATAAAGCCGCGCGTGCCTGTGGCGAGCACTCCCCGGAGCCTGCAGCCTGATCGCAGCCGTGGCTGCCTGACCCTCTGCCGACCGGTGCTTCCAGTGGGCAACCCCTGGCACGGAGTGCCGGCTGTGTTAAAGTGGAAAAGGAAACGGGAGCACACGGCAGGGTCAACTGGCATGTGCAGAGACGCGTCCAGAAGATGAGCTGGGAGTAGATCCCTCCCCTGCCAGTCCAGTTCTCCCCCAAACCCCCGCTGAACTATAATCCCTCATAAGCATCTATGTGGAAATACTTCAGACGTATTCCCCGTGCTCCCCAGGGATGAGCAAACACCTGCACGAGTGCTAGGGGAGATCTGCAGACGCAGCGATACAGGCGCGCTGCAGGAAGGGAGGCGGATGGGCGCTGTTCGTACAGCACAGGTTGCTTTTTCAAGGTTACATCTGGTGAGCACGCCCAAAGTAGGGATGTTCTGACGCAAGGTAGGCTGCTAATTACCGTGTGCTACAGTTAATGCCTGGAATTGTTTTCATGACGTTTGCTTGATGTTTCTGGGCATCTAAACAGAAGGTTGAGGGGGAAGCATGGAACAGGGTTTGACTTCCCAGCTGTGGGAAGATGTAGGAGGTGCAGTGTGGATGAATGCAGTCTGGGTCTGCTGAGATACGGGGAAGGTGTTGGCTTAGGTCCACCAAGGGGGTGGACCATGACCCACCAAGCAGGCACGGTGCCAGAGCCAGGACGTGGTTGTGTCCTGGGGCGAAACGCTCAGCGAGCTCAGCCGGACCTTGGCCCCGTGGGCTCGGAGGAAGCGCGTGCCGGCACTGAGTCCTTGAGCCTGCTTCTCTCCAAAGTACCCAAGAAATACGCTGATAATCTTCAGGTTTGCAGTGTCCTGGTTCTGAGCGAGATCTCTAAAATCAGTTGTTTTGAAAATGGGGTTTGAATTTCATCACTGGCCAATTAACTTTTTCCCCGTAAGGCAGAATGATGATGTTTACTCAGCTTCGTAAACCAGTTTTAGATAAAGGGAGCCTGTCCGTGTGAGGCGTTACTGCTGCTACAGCGTGGTCATCTCACTTCCACGGGTGTTCAGAGACTGTTAGAAGTATCTGCCAAGTTTATGTGGAAGTGCAAGCAAAACGGTTGGGGAAACAAAGCGCTTGGGAAGTGGGTGTACGCCGCAGCGCGCCTCTGGCCGGGAGCCTCTCGTTACGCTCTTCCCAAGGCTGGAGCTCAGGGACGGAGTAGATGAGGAGTGTGGTACCTTGGCAGGACCACGCGGGGCTGGTGGGATGCTGTACTGGGGCTCGTGTGATTTGTGAGTGAGGGGCGTTGTTCAAGCACGGTACGGAAGCGCTTGCTTCCTGCCTCTAACTAGAGCTATCAGCGTATCGCTTTCAAAATGAGCAGTTTAAATTAAAATCTAAACTAAACGAAACCTGGCTGCATCTGGGACTTGTCAGGAGCCTCATTCAGATGTGCCATTGTCACGTTTCCTCTACGCGTCCCTCTACAACTGCCTGACAGGAGGCTGTAGTGAGGTGGGGGTCGGCCTCTTCTCCCTGGTAACAGATGCTAGGACGAGGGGGAATGGTTTGAAGCTGCGCCAGGGCAGGTTTAGGCTAGACATTAGGAGAAAGTTCTTCACTGAAAGGGCTGTCAGGCTCTGGAATGGGCTGCCCAGGGAGGTGGTCGAGTCCCCATCCCTGGAGGTGTTTAAAAGAAGGATGGATGAGGTGCTGAGGGACAGGGTTTAGTGGTAGGATGGCAGGGTTAGGTTAAAGGTTTGGACTCGATGATCTTAAAGGGCTTTTCCAACCAAGGGGATTCTATGATTCTATGACTTTCCAAGAGCCTGAAGATGTGGAAGATAATTATCCCATCCCATAGGTGAGTCTTATTTGTTCCTTACACCAGTCGCTGCTATGGCTGTGCAATTTGAGTCTCTCCTCCACCCCCCCCCATTTAAAGGGTACAACAGATTTATCAGGTTGCTGCTCTCCTTAAATTTCCTGTTTGCGTATGCTGCAAACGTAACCGTTTTGTAAAGTTAAGTTTATCTGGATTCCCCTAGTCCCAGATCACCTCGTAAATCTGCAGATTATGTGTTTCATTATGCCTCTTAAATTAACAGGTCTGTTGTGCCAGTTGCAGCCTTTAAGGAGAATTCACCCCATCCGATGTAGACAAATCTTCTGCAACTCTTGCAGGTGTCGCAGCAGGCCTGGCCCCTGGCGAGCGGTGTAAGTGTAGAAGTTCCTCGGCCCCACACTGGAGGCAACAGCAGTTCAGAGGCACCCCGTGGAATCGTAGCCAATAAACCTGCTACGCTGGGCTGTGACCCTGGCCATCTCCTAGCTCCCTTCTTGGACATGGCAAATGCCTCTGCGTTTGGTCCCACCGTAGACGGTCCATCGGACGATGGTCTTTAGTTTTGGTTCTGGTCTAGCTCGTGCTCAGAAGGGCAGGCATGGCAAGAATGGTATGGACTACGCTATGTCCCTTGGGGGTCACTGGGCTTGTCCACATGTGTTTTGGTGGAAGCTTACTCTGTGTCATGCAGCACCACCAACAGCACCCACACACCCGTTGGAGGGGGATGAAGATCACGGTGTCTAGACTGGGCCCTTAATTCTGGTCATGGTGTACTTCATGGTGCCGTGAAAACAGACGTTCTTCACTGTTCCACACGCTGCCTTCCCTCCTTTCTGTGTGTCCTAGCCTTGCATTTCAACTTGTGTCAGCACCAACCCATTGCGAGGGACTTGCTGAAAAGTAAACTGTTGTGTGGTGCCTTGATGGCACAGCAACGGAAATGGAGTTCCCCCAAATCTGTTAAGTTTTTCCTAATGTTGCGTTAAAGTCTCTGTAACGAGCAGTCTGTTTTCTCACAGCGTCAGGTTAGAGAGGTGGATCCTTTGTGTCAAATCTCGACACTCGCAAATACGAAATACTCTGCTGAGAAACAAAAATCACTCATAATAAGCAAGTGAGCTGATGCAAATTTTTTCTCTGCTGGAGAATTTGCTTTCTGAATAGAGTCAGGTCCCGGCATCCCACACCTCCCCTGCAGAGTCTGGTAAGATAACATGAGGAACATCTGGCTAATCTGGATCATAGCGGGTCTGATCGGCTGCTGCGAGGTACGGGCGAGAGGGAGAGGACTGACCGCCCATCCTGGCGCTGGCTTCTTGCCCAACTGGCACATCTTGCTTGCTGGGCCTTGCACATCTGGCCTGAGCTGGGTCCTTTTTGGGCCCTTTGCTAGCACGCAAGAAGCTCTACTGTCCGTGCCCCCGTGCGCTGAACCGGCTTCAGGAAGGCTGGACGGGGTGGTGGGTTCAGGCTTTGCTGCCCTATGCCCTGTCCAGCTCCCACCAACGCGTTTCATACGGAGAGTCCCAATGCTGCCTGGTGCGCCCGGCCGGGGCGGCGTTAATCTGGGTTGTTGGCAATAGCAGTCACTGGTATTTGGGCAAAGGCTTTGGAGGTCTCGTATCTTCTGCCCGTGGCGAGCCCGGGACACCAGCGCCGTGCCCGCTGTCGTAGCGCATTGTCACGGGGAGGCTGATTTTGCAAAGGGCCTGATGGGGAGAGAGCGCCTGGTCGCTTTAACCAGCCACAGCCCCCCCGGTGTCATCACAGATATCTTTACATTGGGATAAAAGAAAATTGGAGGTGCCCGTTTGTACTGGTGAAGAAGAAAATATAAATTTCGGCAGTGGAGGGAAGGAGAGGGAAGGGATTGCCTTTCTTTGCATTAATATAAGATGAAGATTAATTCTGCTAGCAGGATTCTGTCGTCTTGTCAGAATTCAGTGATTTTCCATTTTGGATCAGTGCGGTGCCAGAATGTAAATCCGATCGCCTTGTGTCTTTCAAAATAAAATCAAAAAGCCTCACTGATTGCTTATATGGGCAGCTAGCACACCTTAAGAAGTAAGAAGGGTTCAGACAGGAATATAATAAGGCCCGGGAAAGTGGCAGCATGAAAGGGATGACCTTTATTTGCAATCATAGCTGAGATTTACAGTTTATTACTGATAGCTTTTATAAAGAGCCATTCAGTTCAGAGGTGAGAGGTTTGTCATCTGGAAATGCAATTAACTTTAGCCTTATCCCAATCCCCCTGGTCTTAGTGTGAGAGCAGCACTTCAGCAATATCATGATTTTCCCTCTAATTTCTTTTTTTCCCTACATTTTTGTCTCTTATATCCCTTGTTCTTTGGCATAAATGCAGGTGCATGTTTTTTTGCCGCTATTATTTCCTTATTATTAGATGCACCTTTGAATTTTTTATTAGATCCAACTTGATTTTTGAATGAGAAGATTTCAAAGAAGAGTGACATTTAAACCCGAGAAGAACTAAGATAACTCATGGAATGAAATTGTGCTATATATGTCAAAAATTAATTACAGACATGGAGAATCTCAAAAAAAAAAAAGACAAGACGTGAGGAAAAGAAGAAGAAACAGTTGCTTTTTAAATAGCGATGATTATTGCTCTTGCACACATGAGCCCATCCTTGCCCTCGCGGGGTTTAGCCTTGGTGTTTGGTTTTATGCGCTTACACATCGGCCAGACGCGGGCACGCCGCACGTGCCCGCCTGTGCGCACACCGGGGGCTACGGCACCAACAAATGAAAGGAGTTTTGGTAGCCCTGCTGTGCGCCTACGAGAAATCCCTCAAGGTCTATTTTTGTTTCACAGGTTTGCTTTTATGGCCCTCTTGTCTGTTAAGTCAGGCCTGTAGGAATTTAAGAGCCAGACACAAAAGCAAGAATTTAGTGCGCTTGGCCAGTTGGTTTAGGTTATTTGACGTATAGCCCACATATATTTTCCGCAGCAGGCTCTGCCAGACAGATCAGAGGAGCGAGCGCCCGCGCCGGAGGCATTAACCCGGTGGAGCGGGGTCCCTCCTGTGGCTGGGGTCCCTCGCCCCCCGCCCCGGCCCCGCTGCGCCCTGTGCTCCTGCGTCGCAACGCGCTGGCCAAAGGGACTGGGGAAATTCCTACGGGCTCCGCTTCCTCCTGGGTAAACTGGAGCAGAATAATTACTGCCACCGTGGTTTTCATCCCTGTTTTATTGTGGCTATTATTTTCATCAGTGTTAGAGGTTAATATCCCTATTTTTCTCCTCTGCTGCCTGAACACAATAGGGGCTTAGCACGGAGTCAACCCAGGTAGCCGAGGCAGCGACACCATCTCCAGTGAGTCCGGATGAACGCGCGTCTCTAACGAGGGTCCCTCGGAACGGCCCCGGCTGCAGTTCGTCCCGGTGGCACGCGGAGCTGGGGCCGTTGCGGAGCTTGGTTTGGCTCGGTGTAAAAGCCAAAGACAGGAGGTAGCGTGGAACCGGGGGGCGGGCAGTACCGAAGGTATGCTTCCATGGGGCGCCTCGGCTCATCCCGTCTAGCCGGGGCGTTTGCAGGGCACCTCTCCCCACTGTACCACAGTGCCCAACAGTGGAGAAACGGGCAGCCCAGGTCCCGAGTCCCTAAAACCACCTTTCTGTGGAGCAAACAAGCGTTAATGGGGAAGAGGAGATGGCCTCAAAGTGCTCGAACTGGGCAAGTAACTGCTGCCCTTGGCTGCAGAAAGCTTTTGTTCTAAGATGCTCTTTGTCTTGATGCTGTTCCGGTCCAGGAAGCCTCCTTCCCGGCTCTTGACAGCAATAAAGAAACCTCAGTTGTGCTTACAGATTTTTATTCAACCCCCCCGAAGATCCAGAGCAGGGTAGGGGTGTCCTTGGTGCTTATCTGGTTTATTTTCCTTCTTTTTTTTCCCCTGTTTTCCTTTCTTTTTTTTTTTCCTCCTAAGACGAGTGCTTTTATCTTAAAAGTCCTGATTGCCCAGGAAGGATGGTCCTGCTTGCAGTGCAATTACTTACTTTGCTTTGGAGGCAGAGGATTTGATTTCCCTGAGCTGAGAAACGGGATTGGTTTATAAATCCGGAGGTGAATCTACCCAGGGAGACGGAGCAGCCCTGGAGCTGCTGGTGCTACAGTGGGACAGAGCATTGCTTGGAAGTAACCGCGCTCCGGGTTTCCTGGTGCGTAATGGAAATGGAATGAGCTGCAACCTAAACAGACGATAAACTTACATTTTGCTGTTAATATCCTGGGCAAACTCTCCAGTCCTGAATTTTATTTGTTTTCCTGTTCTGACTCTCAGGGGTGGCAAGAAATAAGTTCG
>JAKFQP010000317.1:199542-241216 GCA_023375905.1 Nycticorax nycticorax
GGTTCTGGGAGGGTGCTGGCTGGGGGGGGCTCCTCAGAGCCGAGAGAGGAGGTGGGCGAGATGAGGAATTGCTGCTTAATCCATTTCAGGTTTGTGATTTTGATGGTGAAAGAAGCCTCTGCACTACATGGATGCTTGAGTGATGTCGGAGTGAATCAGGGGTTGGGTTATGCTCTTTGATGGTGTCCTGCGCACCGACGCCTGTGGCTTTACGTATGGTGTTTTGCAAAGAACCAGCGTGTGTGGAAACGTTTGGACTTTCAGGGAGATGTTCAGGACTAAATAATATTTCTTAGGGCTTCGTGGGGTACAAAGGGCCCGGAGGTCAACAATCACTGCAGATCACTCTCTGCCTTTATTTTGTCTCAAGAAATGATTTTCTCTGTATTGGCCACATTTATTACATAATTGCAAAAGAGAAACGACTGCTTCATGGATCTGCATGAAGGCAATTCCTCTGTGTCAGATAGTTTAAACTTGAAGATTATATATAGGTGTGAAGGATGATGGATAGGATGCAACAGGGTGTAAAATGGTTGATCAAGTTAGCGGAGGACTTGCTGACATTGCTGGGCTCGATTTGGATCTCTCTCCTCTATCCCATTAATATTTTGTTAAAAGGAAAATTTGGCTTTACAGGCGTCTTGAAAAACTGTGCCTACTGCGGCCTTGCTTTTTAAATGTTGCGTAATTATTCTTTACTTATATTACTGTGCAATCACGGACTTTGGCATCGTCTGCCGATGGGTTCCCTCGTGGGGCAAAGCCTGCTTGTGCTCTCCGTGCTGAAACTGCTTTCTTGGATGTGCTAATACCGATGAGGAGCGCTTTTTTCCCCCCCTTCCTTTACTGTTTTCATTCTCTCTGGTGGGGAACACTTCCCAATTTTTAGTTTTTACTTTCAAGCAAGGAACTAAGGAGAAAAACACCTTTAGTTTTTTACTGGGCTGAGTGATTTGGTGCTGCTGTGCAGAGCCACACATGGTGTTTGGCCACTGTTGTTCTTGCTGGGGGAATAGAAACATTAAATCTTATTATATGAGGATGCTGTGTTATTAACATTTTTCCTCATAGATTTGCTCACACTGATAATTTCTAGGTGTTCTTTAAAAGCAGAATAGAAATAGCATGAAAAATTACTCGTACATTATAGTCTATCCTGAAAAATAGTCTGGTCCCCTATCTGCTTATTGATATAATTAAAACTGGATTAGTTGAGTGGATTATGGAGTTTTCTGGAGTCATTAGGGAGTTTTCCGTCTCTTGTGACCACCCCATCCCTGAGTTTAACTGTATTGTGAACTGGCTCACGCCAGCGAGGTTGGGCCGCGTTTTGTTCTTAAGCCCCTTCTGTAGTTTCTGATTTGCCTATGGATGTGACAGCGGTTGTGTCGTCTTAGACCTGAGTGTGAGCCTAAATCCTTCCCGTTCCCGGTTTCTGCAGTAAAGCCAGCCCGGGGCGCAGCAGGGGACTGGCCCGTAAGCACGCGTGGGTTAGCGATTCCGGTGTCTGCCAACTCCGGCGCTTGGGCTTCCTCCTGGATTTCTGGGCAGGCAGAAGCAGGGGTTCCATGCTCAGGGCTGGGGTTTGGGGCTGGGATGGCAGGCTTAGGGGAACGCGCGGGCTCGGGGAGCTTAAAGGGCTTTTCCAACCCAAACGATTCCATGAGTGCTCCCTGGCAAAGTTCGCCTGTCGTACGGCATCAGCGTCCTCACGGCGATGTCGTGTTACACGGCCGCTTTCCTCTTGCAGAGATTTTTTTCTTGGACAAAATTGCATAGAAAAAGTCTCTGAAAAGGGGCTTCTGTGTTCTGGCACTGTACAAATAGCTCGATACCAGCTCACCAATACGCCATTGCGCCTCGTGTGACACGGCCCACCAGAACGGCCGGGAATTACTGCGTGCTCTGGGTGGGCGATGCGCTCCCCGATGGTGCGTGGCTGAATTCAGTCTGACTGAGGTGGGTGGGGGGAAGAATTGCAGGTAATCCTTGGGAGCACTTTGAAAGCTGAATTCTGTCGAGCCTGCGTTTTCTCCACTAGGGAGATATTTATAGTAAAATCATAACTCGGAGGTTCCTCTCTTTCACTGTTCGATGAGAGAATTATGAGCCTGACGTGAGCCCCTGGATAACGTGAAGGCTGACATCGCGTTCAGTCGCGTAACTCTGCGCTCCTGGAGTTTATTAGAGTGTGTGACGGCAGCAGGGTCGGTACGGTGAAACGACACACGTCGTCACCCCGGAGGCAGGGTGTCCTGCTACAAGACGATGTTGGGAATCCTCACCGCAGGAGGCTCACCCCTGGGATACAGGGACGTGTGTGCGGAAGACTCCTCAGACAGGCTAACTCCTAAATACAAGCGTGGGTATAATCCATGTAGGTCCTAACATCTACCTGGAAAAATGCCTGCTGCGGGCAAGAAACCTTGTCTTTTCCACCCAGCAGACGCACTAGTGCGGGGATGGGGACCCCGCTGCACATGCGGGCTGGCAGTCAGCGCTGCCCGACAGCACCCACGGCCCCTCCTGTGCCCTCGGCGTCCCTGGTACCGTTGTCGCACGGGTGGGACTGGTCTGTACTGGCCCTCGGCTGGTGAGAACGGACTTCACAGGGCTGCGGAGGCTGGGGTCTCAGAAGCCCGTTCTATGGGCGGGAAGGTCCGCGGTGGGGCGGGAAGGTCCATGGCGGGGCGTAACAGCCCACGCTGCCCGTGGGAGCAAGCGGGGTGGTCAGCGTGGCTTATTTGGACACAGAGCAATTGCGCCGTTGGCTTTCAGGAGGTTGTCAAGAAAAATTGAAGGCTTTAAGTAGCTGACCTTTTGGAGGAACGGCTCCAACAATAGCTTATTCTGCCGTGTCAACTACAGTCGCCGTTGTAACAATGAATCCCACTTGGAGAATGCAAATTGGGTTCCTAATTGTGAGATTTAATCCAGGGTGTGCTGGGCAGTAATCTCTTAAGAGTTTTGTTCCTGCTAAAGCATTTTAGATTCCTGCTAGTCAAATAGACTGTTCCGAAGTTGAAAATATTATGTATGTGGGGAGAGGGGGAAAAAAAGAAAAAATTATTATGCTTAATGAAAACAATGCTGGCACGGAAACTAAAAGGGCTCTGAGCTTTGCGAGCCAGGGAAGGCTCTTAGGTACGCAGCTCCAGATTTTCATGGGACTTCCGTAAGCGCTCCTGGAGAACGCATGGAAGAACTCGCCTGCGTGCCAGAGTGCTGGGGCTGCAGGTGCACATTAGGGAATTGCTCATGCGCGTTCCTCTGCGCGTAGACGCGGTTGGTCTGTGGGTGTGCTCAAACACATACCGGCAAATAAGAGTGTTAATAAATATGAAGATAAATTCTGGAGTGTTTTCTGCCTTTTTTTCATTTTAATTCTGAAAAAAATGCCCCCAACCCCCAACAACTCATCTCTCTGCAAACTCCAGAAAGTTGTGTATGTGTATCAGGATGAGAAAGACACAAAGATGTCAAAGGAAAAAGAAAAAAAAAGCAAGGCTGATGAGATGTGAAAGGACCCAGGGATGCCCGTTGTGAGGGGCGAGCACCCTGGCACCTCTTCATTGCTGAAGAATTAGGTTTGGACAATTTTCTGAAGAAAGTGCTAAATAATTTCTTGGGTCCTGCAGTTGTCGTTGTGGGCTTTGCTGATATGTAACAACGCTGGCTTATGTTGAGCACAAACTTCTAAAACCGTTATCTAACCGCGGTTTATCTGAAGCTGTACCATTAGGTGTCCGTTACCTGTGCAGAGAAGGATTTAGTGACATTTCTTTGCGTTTTTTTCACAAATCACATATGTGATTGCTTTTGACTTATCAAGAGGCTGATTTGGATAATGACTGCAAATTTGGAACTACTTTTGTACGTCAGAAGCCATCACGGCATTGCAGTGCTATGCCCTTTGGGTTAACGTGCAACTAGCATCTCTTACAGATTAATGAACCCTGTCTTACAAAGATTAATTTATGAGCTATTTCTTGTCTGTTTATATGAAGTCACACCAGCAATGCCCGCCGCAGAGAAGTGTGCGTGCGGAAAGCTAAATGTAAAAGTGAAACGCCAAGGAAAATTAACTTCCCGTGACATCAGGCCGTAATTTCAGCCATGACAGCGCATCCTGCAGGAGCGGGAACCCTCCAGATGTGCGGCATCCTCTGCTGCCGAGATGCTGGATGATGTGTGGGAGGGCTTAAACCATTTCCATTTCTACTGAACTTGCTTCATTTCTAGAAAAAACAAAGCTGAGAGCATCTTCTAGGAAGGGCCTGACAGCGAGTAGAATATGTGGTGAATAAACAGGGTTGGGTTGACCGTACCACTGACCTGATGTGCATTTACTCTGCCACAGAGAAGGACCCTACCGAGGCCCTGGCTGCTTGGGCAAAGACGATGTTATCGTACACACCCATGCAAAAGGCAGGGGGAAGGCAAGAGAAAAAACGAAGTATGCTAGGAAATGTCACTTCTTGAATTCCAAAGCAGAGATCCAGACCCCCAGCGTGTCTCGGCATGCTTTAGTGTGGGTCCCCCAGGGTTGGCTTCCTTTCCTGTTGTAGTGGGGAGCGTTGCAGCCGGGCGCAATGGCAGGATTTGTGCAGTCACTAAAGCCCACAAGCTGCTTGGAAGAGAAATATTTACCAAGAAAGTAACAGGAGCACAGAATTTCCCTCTTCAAGCCAAAGTCGCTCTGGTTTTGGTTTCTTCCACAAACTGCATGCTGTAAAGCGAGAAATTGTAATTGCAATTAATATTCTGATGAAGTACTCTTTTTGGATATCGGGACTGCCACCCTAATCTGGTATCTGTCTGTAGATAGATGGATCTTTTATCTCAAAGATGGCTTTTGTTTGAACCGTGTGCCGCTTTCAGGTAAACTGTTTTCACAGAAAATTACAGGTCCTCTGGTTTAGTGCTGCTTGTTGTAAGCTTAGGGGTGAGTAAAAAAAAAAAAAAGCCATTTTCATGAGAAAACAATTCTGTTGTTAAACAATCTGGCAGAGTGTTTCCTTGATGATCTTTATGCGTGACGTTGATTTATCAATGTCCGCTTTTAAAGCGCGAGGTCCGGGTACCGCGGCAGCCCGGTGGGGTTTCCGCGTTGGGTGGAGAAGCTGCGCGCCAAAGGCCCCGTGCTGCGAGCGGGCTGGAAAAGCCATCCCGAGCGGGTCCCGCCGGCCCGCCTGCCTTTGCCGGGGAGGCGCCCAGGGCAGCGGCGCTCTGCTTTTCCGCTCAGCCTCTCCCGGCTTTGCATGCAGAAGGATTCGGTTTCACCGAATAAATCTTAGGGCCGTTTCATGAAAACTAGACCGTCTGCGAAATGAAATGTAAGCACCTGGCAGATGGCTTGTAAAACAAAATCTTGGGAACCACCTGGGTTTTAGGGATCTGAGTTACCTGAACTGTGAGAGGAGCTTTTTTGGCATCCCTGACCTATGTGAGCTTTGCTTTGGAAACTTTGCGTGAAACCAGTTTTAGAGATGTTGGGATTCCTGTGAAATACTGCGTGCTCCCCAAGCGCGGGGCATGGTGTCACCCCCGGTGATTGCCCCGCAAAGAAGGCGGCTCACATCTAGCCTGAGGATTTATGAGGCTCTGGTAGTTGATCCAAATGGCCGCCCTTTTCAGGACGGCATCGGCAGTGGGGGCGACGAGGGGAGGCGTGGAGCAGGTATCCAGGGGGGCTGCTTGAAACTCTAGCTGTCCGTCCTTCCGCATCCCCTGCCCTGAGGATGGCTGCAAGGACAGATGTAATTGCTGGATTATGAGTTGGTTCACGCTACTGCCCTGAGAAGTGGTTCTGTTCTCATCCTCCTCTTGTCCAGTTCTGGAACCGTGTATGAGTTCCCGAGGTCTGTATGCCCTGATTTATTAAATATAATTGCATCGTGATTGTGAATTGAGGCAGCACGGACCAAGAACTAGCTTCTAGATAGTGTTTCTCCTCAACAAAGAAAGTAGAGCACAAATAATTCCAAATACCGATCTTGTACTTCCAACGCTGTCACTGGAAGTAAATCAGGAACTCGGAAATTGTGTTTTACTCTACGAGACATCTGCTTTGTATCTCCTCTTTCTCCAGAGAACCAGACCTGTCATGACCAGGCAGGAGGAACCCTACGTAAGTTTGCATGCAGAGGTCGTGCAGGTCCTCCTTCCCGGGCCGTAGGGAAGATCAGACCCTGCCCCGTAGGTTCAGTCAACTTCTGCAAGTTTTCATATGGCATCAATCATGGTGGCATCTCCTCGTTTTACTTCAGTTTGGTGATTGCTTTTTACCTGCCAGATCCTTCTGTGCTCCTCTTCTGTGTAGCTTGTCACTTGTTATTTGAGAAACTTTACTTGAGGAATTTGGAGTGTCTTGTTATACTTTGCACATCGTCGGTTTATGTGTGTGAGCTGCAGTGAAGTGCAGTGATTGCTTAAAAACACTATAGTTACTTAAAAGAGATGACTTTGATTGTGTGTTTTTTGTTCCCATCACAATAACACTTTGCAGGTGATTATTAAATTAGAGATTTTCTTTGTTTTTCTAACAAAAAAACCCAACCTTTTTCATGTCAGTGCCAATTATGAGTGGTAATTTTTCACATTTTACAAAAGAATTTTCTGTCCTGCCTCCACGCCCCCCCCAAATAAAGAAGGGCTTTGACACTCTATGACAAGGAGGTGGGGGGGGGGTAGGGTTTTTTATTATTATTTTTTGCAAACACAGTGCTTTTGACTTTTCTTTAAAAAATCTGTTGACTCTATTGAAATGTGACAGGGCAATATTTAACCTGAATAGAGGCATGTTGACTTCTCTTATTAAAACTGACAGTTAAGGACATTTCTCTCTTTATTCCTTCTGATACACGTAGACAAGGCTTCACTGCTAACTAGTATACAAAATCAAAAACAAAAAAATACCGAGTGAGGAGATGAGTACCTTATAAACAATATATGAATGACAATTGCAAGTTTAATCTAGCAAAGAAACCTTTTTTTATCCTTTAAGAAAATTAAAGCCCTTTCAAATTAGCTTGATATATGAAGACAGGCTGACATCATTAATTTTCAAGTATTCATCCTTCTTCCCTCGCTCCCTATGGCGCACAGATGTGCCATGCTCCAGCTGCTCTGGTGGGTCCACAGCGACACCTATAGCGAGCGGTGGCTCTTGCCTTGACCGAGGGGCTTGGAGAGGGGTAGGTTGGCTCGTGGGTGGGTGACCTGCTCTTCCTCTTCCCTGGGGTCTTAGTTGGACTGGTTTGCTTTGGGTTTGGCTTGTTTTGCCAGAGGAAGGATGATGTGGTGGTACCAATGGCGAGCTGCTCTGCCTTTGGGTTGCTTGGCAGGGTGAATTTGGACCATGGCCCCTGTGGCAGCCTGACCTGCCACAAGGCTTTTCTGAGGACCCAAAGTTCCTTCTGACTGGTCATACCAAAGGCTGAAAAGGCCAAGTTGCTCCATTTTTTCCTAGTTCCTGAAGCAATTGGGTAAATACCTGTCACCAGAGAATACGTTTGCCCGCCCGTTGCCTGTGCTTTGCTATTGCAGAGGTTGGTGGTTCTGGGGTAGCAGCAGCATTCACTGCTCTTTATCACATGGCTGTCCCCAGCATCTCCCATCAGAACAGTGAAATCCCTGGTGGAAGAGTCCTCCTACGCCATTATCTTTGGGGAAGGATGAGCTGAGCTTTTTTACAAACTTCCCTGCATCTTTTTAGATGTTCTGTGGCAGAGTACATGGAGGGAAGTCTGTGGCACAGAATATCAGCCGTTTGTCCCGGGACAGCAGTGAGGCACGCGCTGGCATTGTCAGTGGGGGAGAGGAAGAAGATTTAAATGGACATGAACAGCACCTGGAGGTGGCAGGCCAGGCTGGGTACGGTTCCTTCGACCAAGATGGCCATATCACAGTAACGGTAGCTGTCCTGCTACCATGGAGGCTGTGGAGTTGGGAAGCCCCTTTAGTACGGCTGATGCAGCACATCCAGGACCCAGAGAAGGATGAGCGCTGGGGGAGCCAAGGGTGCAAATTGTAACGTAAGTACCTGTGATCTGTCTGTTAGTGCAGCCAGCAGCTCTGCCTACGTGGTCTTAGAAAATATTTGTTACTTCTGGAAAAGGAATCACTTCCAAAGCGCAGCATTCAATAGAATTTTACACCCTCGGACGTCAGGGCTTTGACCATCAGATACACCAGCAACAGGAGGTAGCCCCTTCTTAACCTCATCCCGTCTGTTTGAAGAGCAGGAGTGAAACCCCTCAGGAGCTGAAGCAGCGGTTGTGGTGGTTAGGCCAATGCTGCGAATCCTTCTCTTGGCATCAGCTGGTTAACTTGGGAGGGAACAGTCAGATGTGTGCTTTGTCCTTGCCTCGGGTGAGGTGAGGAGAAGCTGTAATACCCCAAGGCAGGCAGCTCAGATGGGAACAAGAAGGGGGCTGATACATGCTGTGTCACGCAGGTTCCACGGAGGAATTTGGGGTCTGTAGACGTTTTCTCATAGTCTGATTATCCTTCTCTCAAGCCTATCGGCTGCGTTCTTTAGCAAATCCCAGGCGGGCAGTCAGGTGGTGGCAGAAGAAAGGACTGGCAGAAGAAACGAGACCAAAACTGTGGGTTATAGAATTTAAGGTATTGAACCTACTGCAAATCCAACTGAACCTAAGGAACAAAATTTAACATCTTTTCTAGTGGGATCACCTCTCAGAATTAAGCTGCTGGTGAAAATTTGAGTCGTCTTGGTCCAAAAACTGACATGTGTGCATCCAAGCCAGAAAAGATGATCCAGATCTATATGGAAAATACATGATCAGATGCCTTAGTTAATGTGTGCGTGGTTAATAGCCACGTGCTGCAGATAACTGAGTGATCAAGGACTCTGTGGGCAGAAAATTTCTGTACATTTAGCCCCAGGGACCGATGGAAACCAGCAGGTGATCGGTCCTCAGGAGATGGGGGGGTGATGTGTTCTCGATAAAGCAGAGGTAGTGAACCAAGCTTCATGTGCCGTTACTGTTATTTTGTTGTTTCTGCTCTCAAGACACCCACGGGCTCTATCTCATAAGCCTGGCTTTAACTCTGGTACACCAGCCTCCTTTGATTTGCATCAAGGCTGTAAACTTTGTCTCACCCAGGCTGTGCTGCCTGCTCCCAGAGCTGCGGCTCCGTCTGGGCAATGATCGCCCTGCCCCTGCTCCCGCAGCCTTGCTCCCCTCGGATCTGCCGCAGAAGCCTTCAGTGAGATGGTGCCGCTGCTCCGACTGCGTCGCAGCTCTGCTCAAGGCCCTTCGTTGGCTCCGCTGCAGCCGACAGAATCCTTGCTTCAGTTCCCTTACAGTTTTGCCAAAGCTCACTTCTCCGTCGTGGTTCTGTTTGGATGCCTGCCCTCATTCCCATCCTCTCTGATTCCTCGCTTTCCCGATGAGTATTTTTGCACCCCATACTGTCACTGAAGAGTGAGAAAAGCCCTCAGAGTCCCCAAAGCCGCTCCCCTCCCGTCTTTCACATCTCCTAAACCCCCCCTCTGCCTGCTGAAGGCTGCAGCCTGGTAACGGCAGAGCCGGTGGCGAGTGGCGCAGCTCATTGCCGGGAGCTGTTCCTGCCATTACGGTTTGTGCGTGCTCCCCCGTCACCTGCCCAGCCCTGCTCACGAATTTTACCCACTTCTACAGCTCGACATTTAGCTTGTTGGTTCTTCAAGGCAGTTGCTTTCATTTCTTCCATTGGTACAGAACTTGAAGGTGATGCCACGATAGAAATATGAAAGAATACCAGATGTGCAATATCAACCATGGCACGCTTGGGCAGTAAATATCTGAGACGACCAGGAGTCGCTCTCTGTACCTCTGCGGGACGCTTCGGTCCCTGCCAGCAGAGGCCAACCTGTATAGATTGCAGGCTTGGGGGGTTTTAAACTGGTTTTAGTTGGAGTCTTTGCATGATCAGATCTTTGGTTCTATTCATCGTTAGGCACGGCGAATACGTGAGTTGTTGCGGCCTCTTTAGCCAAAAAACCATAGTGCCGAAGAGCACTTCGCTTCTTTTTTAAAGTGTGATGAAGCGGTGGCTGTCATGGGATCTCGTGTAATGGGAGCAAATGAAGCAGGGAGTCTTACCTGGGACGGGCGCCGAAGGGAAGGGGTCTCTGCAGCAGCTACGCTAGGATAGATTTTTTTTTTAAAAAATATAACAAGAAAACAGAATTTTAAAATAGGGTAAATAAGTGTAAGCACGTGGTGCTTAGGCATAGAAAGGTAAAAAAGGCAGGGTGCTGCATTTGTTAGGTTCTGTAAAGAAGCAGCATGTGTATACGTGAGGGTAACGGTGGGACCTATGTCCCTGTGTCAGTGTGTGCCCCTACCCAAAGGCACAGCTGCAAATTAGTGGGGATATTAGACTGGATCTCTGTCTTTTTTCTTTCTTTTCTTTTCTTTTTTTTTTGGTGGGAATTGCTGCTTCACTGTGTGCCGACGCTGGCAGCGCTCCCCTCCTTGCTATTTATCTGTCCAATAACTTCTCCACTAGCAAAGAAGGGCAATCACTGAGGTAAGCAGGAGTCCTGGCCGAGCTCACGCAGGGCTCCTGGAGAGAGGCCCTGGAAAACTTACGGAGTGTTAAACTACGTGCAACATCCACTAACTGGAGAGCGAGCCCTTGGGAAGTGAGACCACAAGTGATGGTCGCTGGGGAACGCCAGAGCGTGCCGCAATGAGTGGTTCTCACTGAAATGGGAACGCGGGTCTGGGTTTAAGGCGCGTTGGGCGTAGCGCTGGTGAGTCGCCAGCAGCAAGGCACGCGCCGTCCCTTCAAAGCAGCAACCGCTCCAGTGATGCTGCAAAGGGGAAGTAGGGAAAGTGTGGTGGAAGCTTCCTCTTCGCCCCCCTCAAAGATGATGGATGCTGTGGGTCTCCATGGGTGCAAGGGGAGGCTGGGCAAGTGCATGGAAGGAGAAATCCATCAAGAGATATTAAACACAAGCATGCCCCTTCTGCTCCGCTGGGCCACAAGCTGTCGGAGCCTGGGAGAGCGTTTGAGGGAAGTATCGCTATACGCCCGCTCTATTTTTACACCCCTCCCTGGGTACCTGCTTTTGATGGCTGGTGGATGCTGAACACGGGGCTAAGTGGACGTTTGGTTGGACCCAGCACAGCCATTTGTATGTTCTCTTCTTATTTGCCGCAGTAATTTAGAGAGATCAGAGAAATGCAGCACCAGTGGTATTTGTCTCGTATACCGGAGCAATCGCGGGCAGGATCTGGGTGCGCTATTAGGCTTATACGGCGGTGCCTTGTTCTTTGCTCTACCCTAATGCCACAGGTTTTGAGGTGGCCCATCGTCAGGGCGGCGCTGGCAGGTCAGGGCGTCTTCAGTGCGGCCGGATGGGCAGCTGCGTGATGAGAAACCGCATTGAACTCGCCTACAGAACCGTTCCCTGTGGCCTTTTCAAGGGTAACCACAGGATCTCTTTGGCGAGGAGGGCGGGGTACGGTTCAGAAGCTGATTTTCATTTGCTGCTTGTCTCCCGTCTTGCAGCTGAAGTGAGGTTTAATTTAGAATTGTACCTTAATTTTGGTGTTGTGTATAAAGCTTTTAAAAATCCATCTTTATTCTTCAAAAGAAGTAAACTTTTATTACACTTTTTCTATTGTAAATTTGACTGGCCAGATGTTTTGTAGCCTCACTGTGTTTTTGTTCAAAACTACTTATTGCGGATTGCGACTGGGGTCTGTTTTGGTGAATGAGGACACTATCAAACGGGGAAAATTATTTTTTTTTTTTACACCTTAACTTCTGCAGATGTAGTAAGATCTACGATTTCCAAAGTTTTCAGCATATCTTTGCTTTATTTTGGTGAAATGAAATTTCCTGAGGCATGACGAGCTCCATGGTGGAGCTATTTAAATAAGGGATCTGGAAGGTAGTGGTAAGGATGAGGGGGGACACCCTGGGTGCTGCCGCTGGTGCCCTAAGCTGCAGCACTTGAGCTTACCCCGCTGTAAGGCCGGGCCTGCTCCTTACTCCCTGCCTGCTGGGACAGGGAGGGGTGGGTAAGCAAGACGGGAAGGGCAGTCGGTGCGCTCCTTTGTCGCGTGAGCCCAGTGCGTTTTGTGGGATTTTGTTGTGGGTGGAGAGCAGCGAAAGGTTGGGTCTGCGGGGATGAAGGGCGGCGAGCTGCACGTTCTCGGCTGACCACCTCCTGCCCTCCAGGAGACCTCATCCGTAGCCGTGGGTCTGTCCGTGCAGGAAAGGGTCCAGGTCACGGCTATGGATGGGCTCTGGTCCTGTCTCCTCCCATCCAGTCCCTAGGCAAGTGACACATGGCAAAGGCAAAGCATCCTACCTGGAAGTGAGCTAGGAACCCCCGGCAATGTAACGTTGCTGGCATCTGAACACAGCGTTTTAACAGCGAATCTCCTGTGGGGATTAAGGGCGGGCCCAGGCAGTGATGCCCTACTGCTGTCCATGTTTGCTCCCGCTCATGCAAGTCTCTTCCTCGCCGTAAATCGCACTTAAGGAATGTTCCATCTTGAATTTAGGGCTGCCTTTGTGCAGCTTCTTGTTAGTTTACATGAAAAATGCCCTAGGCAATCGTGGGTGGAAGGCAGGTAAGGGACAACGGGTACCACTCCTAACCCAGCCATCGGAGCGCGTGCGTGACTGAAATTCAAGCCAAAAATAATCAGAGGAGAATTTGCCTGTAGAACATCTATGAGTTTAAGCCTTTCTCTGTTTCAAGAATAATATTTATATGATGGTTGCAAGTGTACCTGCTGGCTGGGAGTCGTTGGCACCAAACCCTAGAGCACCATGCACCCAGGCTCAAGAGCTACGGGTGCTCCTAAGCCCTTACGCTGTCCTTTGGGTTTCTTCTTTCGATTCAGGAGGGATGTCAGGGAGATGATGATGTTTGCAGCTATAGGAAGTGATATAAAAGCATTCTGATTCATAAATAAAAATTAGCCGTGGTTAGATAACTAGTCTGTATTGAGCTGCGCTAATGTTTATGCAGTATGGGTATGTGCCTATGCTTTGTTTTACGTTGTAAGCCGTGAGGCGGTGTTCACTCCATGCATCTCCCCTGAATGAGGGTATTCCAGATCCATTCCAGTTTGAGTCACATTAAAAAGAATTAACTTCAGTAACGCCACATTGTAGCAGGAATGGCTATCTTAGCTGTCGCTGCTTGGGGTCCTCAGGTCAACCTCCTTAATTAAGTCTTGTAATGTTAAGAGTGGATTCAATACCCATCCTACCCTATCAGAGCTAACACTCTTTCCTGCGCTGCTTTTATCAGCACGCCCAATTTTCCACCTGGAATTTGTTTTAACGAAGCCCAAATCCTATTTTGTCGAATGCTGGAGGCTGTGTGGAATATTCTGCCCGTTATTCTGTTATCCCCACTATGAAACTTGGGACAAACAAGCTGTAAGCTGTGTTTTGATGTCAGGTTAAGCTATTATGGTACAAATTGTGTTTAATATATTTTTAAATACTTTCTTTAATATTTTATAGGGTTTTTTTCCTATTGAATTAGCAGTAAAACAGCAGTGCTTCATATTTCAGCTCTTTTTCCGCCTTTCGAGGCCTGCGTTCCACATGATCTGGTTACCAGCTGGACAGCCAGGGGCTGAACACAAAGCAAGCTCAGCAGACTTCATTTCTGCCCGAGTGTTCAAGCCAGAGTGTGTTTTTCCACAAATAACCCGCTTTCTTATGTACTCCCTTCCTATTTCAATTCCACCCAAAAAATAGAGATGCTTCCTTTCTCCAGCTCCTACTCCATGGGCCACCGAACCCAAGGAAATCCCATGAATGGATTTTTATCGAGGAGGAGGGTGCATCGCTCGCCCTCTGTGCACGTTTAAATGTCCATTGAAATGACAGTTCCAGTTCTGTTGACCTCTGTGGGGATGAGCCGCTCTCTCCAGGTGAGAACTGCGGCGTGACGGCGTCAGACTTCAACCAACACGAAAATGAACAAAGCTGCAAAAATGCAGATCTGACCAAGCGTGGGCCTCACGTTTCTGACGAACCCAAGGAGTGTGGAAGGATGTGCGGGAAACAAATTCTGCAGCCTCTTTTAAAACAAGCAAACAAAAGAAAACCCCAAACCCAACCCCAAAAAAGCCATGGGTGATCCCAGCAATTGCTGGGATCAGGTCAAAGCAAGTTTAACCCGTAGCCGGGGCAGGGGAGAAGTTCTCCGGCAGGTGCGTGGGCCCATGCTGGGGCGGCTGGCGCAGGACCTCCTGCTGTCTGCTCTAGGAACCCTTCGGCCGCACAAGCGGGTCTGATCGGACAAGAACCTGATGAAAGCGCGCTTTAGCCGGGTTTTCTGTGGGCGCTGTCGCAACACAGCAAGCCATGGCCAAGCAATTCAAACCCATTCCGGTGCGTCTCCGGCAGGCGTTGGCATTGGGGCAGCCGTAGCACCTCCGGTGAGATCCGTGCCAGCTGTCTTGCATAAGCGTGTCCTTAGGATTGAGCTGCTTCTCCTTCCATCTGTCTGTCCTTCCTCCTAGCCCTGTTAAAGGTTAGTTGGGCGCTTGCTGATTTCTACAACCTCCCTACTATTTTTGGTGGATTTACACTGGTTAGAACTGGTGAGAGCTCAGTGAACTGTGCAGGACTTGGTGTGAAGGACTGCGGTGCTGCACGCTTGCTGTTATCCCTATTGACACGGAATTGCTAAAAACTGGTAAATAGCTGTTTTGTCGCTAAAGTCAACGTGCTTGGACCCTGTTTACACACAGGGGGAGAATCTTTGAGTAAGAAGTTGCTATTTCTGTAGTGGCACTTTTTGCTACCAGCATCTCCCCAACTTGAAGGAAGAGGGGCGCTTTGCACATGTAACACATAAGAAACGAAACCAAACGCCATTTGTTCCAAAATGCAACCATCAGGGCATCGAGCTCTTGAACTTGTCTGGCTTCAGCATGTACTCCTCTTGTGATCAGGGTTAATTTAATATAGTTTAAAATTAAAAAGTTAAAGTGACTTTTTTGCGGGCTGTTTTCCACATCCTCCCAGTCCCAATGTTTTTACTGTACTTGTTCTTTTGTGCGTGCATCTGTTCTGGGGCTACGCGTGCGCCTGAACATAGGTATGAATTACGTGGGGTGCAACAGTGGCTAACGAGAGCCACGTAAGGTAGCCACCTGCTCTGACACACCGCTTGGTGCGTACGTACTGAAGAGAAGAGATTTAAAAACAATTAAAATCTCAAATGTACTTGTTAGAGCAGAAGAACAAACTAAACTAATTTAAACTAATTTTTCCCTTAGGATGGTAATTCATTGACAGAATTACCCTGCTGTTGAAATTGGGCCGGCTGTTTGCACAGCAGAGCGCGTTAGATAAATAGCAGTAATAGCCCCTCTCTGCGTTTAACAAACTGGCTGGAATGTCTCGATATGCTTGATCTATATTACAAAGTTTATTCTTTGCTTTCTAGTGAGCGACCGAGGATGCCTCTGATTTTCTGTAGCTCCTCCAGGCGTACCGAGCGCGCGGGTACTGCCGGACGCGGGCTGGGTTCGGGTGAGCGGCAGGGACCTGGGGACGGTGAGGGCTCCTCCAGCCTGCGCCGTGCCGGCTGCTGCCCCTTCGCTGTCTCCGAGGTCCGACTTTTTCTTGGCAAATATTCCCAGGCAAGGTACTGTCTGTCACTGCAAGCAGCAATGTTATCTCCTGTTTATATATGCATACCTAGGAGGACCTGGCTGGTTGCTTTATGTATAACTTTTTTTAATATATAGCTTTTTACCTAAATACACCCAAAGAGGAACAGATCAGAAATCTCTGCAGAACACAGCAGTCTATCCGTGCAAGGACTGTGGGTCCAATGATACCAAACGAGTGAGCAATACGGTGGTGAGCCTCTGCCGCTAGCCCTTCCATTGCTCCTGAGCCTGGGGACTTCCAGAAAACCTTGCATGGGGAAATTGCTGTGGAGTGATTTGAGGTGAACGTTAGCTATAGCTCGGTGCTGATTCTCCACGTGGACAATCTCTCGGGGCAGGGAGATCTCCTCTGTACGAGGTAACTCCGCTTCCCAACATGGTGAGATCTCCCTAACGCCCTGGGCACGTCCACGGGGAGTTGGGGCAGTGGATCCCAGGCGCTGGGACTCTGCGCCGAGCTCGCGGCACACTGATTTCCTTTTGTTCCAGGAGATGCTGCTGTGCTCAGGCCATCCCGTAGCTGGCTGCGTTGTGCCTGAGAAGTGGATTAAGGCAGGATTTAAAGACCTGGGATCTGGCCCTGGAGGGACCCCACCCACCCCAGTTTGTTCTGGTCTGGTGTCGGCAGCGGGAGGGTGGGCAGGGGCACAAGCCCCGCCGGAGGGGGGGCTGGGGAGCCGGGAGTTGCCGAAAACACTTCAGTGGGACTGGATCAGGCTACGCTTGGTCTTAATCCACCACTCAGCAGAGCATCCGCTCTACTTCTAAACGCCCGATGTTTTGCTGGCCTGCATCACATCCTTGTAACGACTTGGACGCGGGACTGGTTGCGGGGGTTTCACTGCGCCCTGACTAGAAGAAATGCTCTGCTGTTTCTGTACAGCTGCCTTGCTGCTGTTCTCACCAGTGCCTGGCCTAATTGCCACGAACGACCTAATTGCCACGAACGGCCAGCTTTGACGTTAATACCTGGATCTGCTTGCGAGCCCGGGGGGGCAGGGCAGGCGAGCGTTAAACGCTGGGCGCTGGCGAGCGCCCGCGGGCAGGGGTCAGAACGACAAGCTGTGTGCCCGCCAGCGCCTCTGAAGTAGGGGTGCGATGGTTCAGATTTTATCCCAACAAGTGTCCTTACGGAAAGCACCACTTGGAAACAAACTCCACCGATTCCTCGCTCCTTACCGAGAGCAAACTTGCTGCTTTTCATTAAGCTGTTTGATTGCTATCAAGCTCCTTGTGTCAGCGCCAAAGGCAGCCGGGGCTTTGTACGCCGTGCGGGGTAATTGTGCCGTTTCTGAGGTCCCCTTTTGGAACAATGTCTCATAAAAATCTTAAGCAGCTATCACTTTTCATGGCTAATGAACTGAGGATCTGGGAATTAGATCCAGAGCCAATTCTTGGATTAAACCTTCTGAGCCCAAAACAAGGCTGTCTTCAGGAATAAAAAACAAGGCAGGGCCGCTGGAATAGGGTACTACAGGCGGTGACCTTCACGATGTGAGATAAGTGACCAACATGAAGGGTGCAGCAAAAACTAATCAAGGCGGAGGGCTGAATAGCGAAGGACTCGCCTGGGAGTCGGCAGCGCAACCGAGGGGCGGGGGGGACTGTTTGTTTTTAGATGTGATTTCTAAAAGGCTTTTTTAGTTTCAGAAATATTTGAAGTAAGTATCCCTCAACATTCAGATGCTGATCAGGGGCAGAATGAGCTGAGTGGCCTCAGCCTGCCCCTGGTGAAGGGGGAGCGGGAGAAAAGCCCCAGCCCCTCCTGCGCACAAAGGCGGGGAGCGCGGCTGGCAAGCGCGGCGGCGGGTGGGTGGTCTGCATTCAGAGGCAGGCTTAAAGGCAGATCTCCTCCCGCAGACCAATAATATTTAATAATTGCATCACAAACCCCGCAATCTCCTCGACACCCTGGCAGCCAAAGAAAATGCCTGCATAAAGTGTAGATTTCAGCGCTTCCAGAAAAACGAGAACGTGGAGAACAACTGGAAGAGTTGTAAATAGCGGCTTTAACAGGAAAATTCCAGAATGTGTTCAAAGTAAATTAGCTACTGCCATGCCTCCTCGCACTCCCTCCTCCCTTTCCTTCCTCCCCCCCCCAGCCCCGCTTTTATTTGCTTTGAATTTCCCTTCCGCTCTCTTAGTTGACAGCATTTGCACTTATTTCTGTTAGGGAACATGGCCATTCTTTTTTATGGCAAGGTGAAAATAATTTTATTTTCATCACTTTTCCCCCACTCCTGTGATGGATTTACTTGAAAAAAAATAATGACGGGCTTCACAAACTGGCCTGACAGTTGTGATGCAGCGAGCGAGCCGGCTGAGCAGGGACAGTGAGGCATCTCTGTACCTATTATGGCAAAAATCGATAATGCTTTCTGTAAATTGCTCCTCCCAGAGGAGATGAACAAATGCAGGAGACAAGGGAAGCCATCATTCTGTATGAAAGCCCCTGCACATTTGGACCAGTGCAATTATCAGGAAGGGCTTTTTTCCCTTTTCTTTTCTCTCTCTTTTGGGGGGGGGGAGGAAGGAGTGGAGAAGAAAGTGAGAAAGAGTGGGATGCCGGAAAGACAAGACTTATTTTTCCAGAAATGTTAATTGAAGGCTAAGAATCTGTGCATTGCCCACATATGTTGCTTTTGGGGGGCAAGGAAGGAATTAAGGTAATTTTTGGAAGTACTTGTGCTCTTTGGACGGCTTTACGTTCTGGTTATACATTCAGACTTGCCTATTTATTTTTTTCTGACGGGCAGCAGTTCTCTGATCATCTAGAACCACGAGGTTCTGTTACCCCAAGTGGTGCCGAGAACAGATTGTTCCTGTTGTGGAGTCATAAAATTATACATCGAGTGGTATGAAAGGTAATCTGAAAATGAGCAGAGGAGCAAGGTGACCCCTTTGCTATGCTCAGACTGACGGGGGTAGCGTTGTTATTTGCCTGGTAAGCAAGGGTTAACAGGGAATGCGAGAGTCCTAGACTCTCCTCGAAGGAGCAGGGCTTGGACAGAAGGGATGGTGAGGAAGGAGGGGGGAACAGAGTATGATGGTTTGCTTGGAAGGGCTTGTGCTTCCTCTGAATTGCGTCAGATGACCGCTAGTAGGTCCTGCGGCACGTTTGCCTTTCATCACAAGGACGTTCCCTTTGTGAGTGTCTTTAAGAAGAGAAGATACAAGCTCCCATTATCCAGAATGGATGTGAATGTATAACACACATAGGGAACAAGGATCTTCATTGCTGGGCATGACCTTATCACTGGTTTCATGAGAGGCCTTTGGCAAGTCCCACAGTTTCACCAAGTCTCAGCTCTCCCATCGCAGACGTGGAATTAGTAATAACACTTGGTTCTGTTAAGATCTTCATTTTTTTCAAACAAAAAGTAGTTGAACGCTTAGCATGTTATTGACAGTGCTTCCTCTGTTGGGTTTTGCGAAGACTTTGTCATACCCCTTCCTGCCTACGCACTGGAAGAGAAATGTGAGGCCCAGCTCCTCAGCAATGTGACAATAAAAAATTTGTCAACGGGCTGTTCTCTCACCTTTCTCTTAGCCTGGCATTTCTGTTTCAGTGAGAAAAACAGTGAAAATACCATAGATGAATGAGGAGTGTATTAGAGTTGTTGTTCCTCATCACAGTTGGAAGATAGACAGGAGACGCTGCAGGCAGGTACTCAAATGTAAAGTGCCCTGAAGTTCAGAAGGACTTTTCAGAAAGACACATTTGGAAAGGGCATGCAGCAAGTTCAGAAAAAGCCATGGTTGATAAAAGAGTTCAGCATCTATCGCCTTGAATCAAATGAAAAGGGAAAGGAGAGGTACCAGTGGGAGACGTCCAGCCCCTCAACATCCCTCTCTGAGCTGTTGTCCCAGGAACACAGTGAAATGCTGAGGGATCTATTGCCCGATGTAGGGCGAGATCAGTAGCGAGGCTTGGCAGAAGGCAGCAGAGCTCTCGCCGCGTGGTGTATGTTGAACTGCTGGCATTGTGTGGGATAAGTGACACTGCTTTTCCGGTGCTAGAGAGGGGCGTGTTGAGTGAAGGTGGGTAAATAACAGACAGAAAGGCCACGATGGAAAAGAAAAGGTATTCAGGAGGGGTATTGTTTATTCACGTGGATTTTCTAAATTTTGTTTTCTGACATTTTAATTCTTGCCTCTTGGTTTCAGTTTCTTTGGCAAGTTTATTGTTCGTGAATTCCAAGTCTCTTTTTGGAGTGCTAATAATTGCTTCCGAGTTTGAGGAGAGCGTGTGGATGAAAGTGTACGTTGCAATCCCAGCAACCCGTTCCGTTAGAGCCGTGCCGTGGTTTGTTACAAACGCAACAGCTTTGACAGGTTTTGTACATCTTCTGCCCCACGCAGGCATTTTCTTGACGAGCACTGTTTTGTCCTGCGATGAGCACGTAAGGACTGATGAACTTCTTAGGTCACATTCTCAGAACCTGAGGAACAGCTTGAGTTTCTTTTTGCTAATACCTCTGGAATGGGACCCTCTTCTGCTGGTCAGGAGGTGAGCGTCGGCTCAGGTTTCTGTGTTGGCAGTAGGAAAGGAAAATGCCCAAGTGTGTTTCACAGTGGAAGCCGTTTGCTACGAAGCAGCGTGTTCTGCTGTTCCCACTGCTGTGAGGCCGAGAAGCTGCGATGGGGCAGGAAGGGAGGAGGTTCCTCCTCGGACCAGTGTTCTGTCTCCCCCTCCTGGAAGGGAAGAGCATAGCTTCGCCCCTTATGTAAGCACAGGAACAGAGCAGGCACAAATGATTTGCTAAAATCAATAATTCTCATGTTGTCTTAATGCGTCTCAAATATTTAGAGGAAATAGGTTTCGAAACTCTTACGGTTTCTGTACACTGCAAGTTTTAAATAATGAATTTGAAAAATTCTTCTGGAAAGTAAGGGTGGGTCTCGTACGCAGGAGCCAAGCCTGGGAGCCCAGCAAGCTGCAGGTCAGGAAAGGGCAACTGGAACGGTAACATCCATCAAACCTGTGCCAGCGGCTGGGTATCGGTGATCTGCTTCCGCTAGCAGTAGTTATTCTTCTGAAGGGAAAGCCTTCTAAACAAGGCTGTGAATTGGTTTTCATGCTCGCATTGACAGATTGGGAAAGCAGTTTGTTCTACCAAATTTAACAATGATATATCATTATCACAACTTTGGGGGAAATCTATAAAATCAATAAGTTTGTAGCCTGAACAGGATTTGTATCGCTTGCTTGCTGTGCTGGTGTCAAAGCGTGAGCATATGGATTGAGTCACAGCCTGAGATCAATGGAATTTGTGGACAGTAAGCTCAATAACAAGCCCTTCTGAAAAGAAATAGATGTAAAAAGCAAATTTACTAGAGTATAAAAAAAAAAGTTAATATCTTTTCCGCGCCTGGCTGTAAAGTGCTGTTTGGCTGCCGTTGGCTGCTGGTACTTTGAAAGCTGTCTAGGGTATGTGCCTGCAATGCTGAGTGCTGCTGCTGCTCGCCGGGCCATGCCTTGCCTGTACAGTTGGATGCTTCTGTTTGTAGGGCTTGTATTAGGAAACTAGCCAAGAATAGGAGGAGGGGGGAAAAATAGCCCTTTATATTGTAAACTGAATAAAGAATAAAAACAGTCAGTGTGTCTGCTGGGGAAAGACCATGGTGGCTTTATTTACTTTGTACTGGCAGGGCTTGCTAATGGAGAAAAATAAAAAGGCATAATTAAATAGTTTAATGAATTCGCAGCTCTTTTGTTTGAGTGGGGCTGGGAATGCATGTTCCAGAGGGCCTCACAAAGAGCTCGGCTGGTAGTGAGTTAAAAGTAGGAAATCAGTCCTTTGAAGGCATTTTTATACTTCATTATCCCAGCATGTAAAATGACTTGTACTAAACGATTGAGGATTTTTTTTTCACTCTCTCTCTTTCTCTCTTCTTTTTCTAAACAAAGGAGAGCATCAGGGCGGCAGGAGCATAATTCCCCTCAGTGTCCTAGAGCCAATAGATCAGCTTGTCAGCGAATTGGTGGGCCTGTACTTATGCTTCAGTAAAATATAGGGCTCTGGGAAACCGTAGTGAACAAGGAAACCACAAGCCAACCACCACAGAAACACACACGCTCCGAGAGATCCTGGGGGAGCAGGGATGGGAAGAGCTCCCTTTTCACCTCAGTACTTTGCAGCAGGCAAATACTCACTTTTAAAGGTGGGGGGGGGGTTATGTGTGTAGGAGAATAATGTTACAGTTTTTTCCCCCGGGTTTTTTTATTTCTTTGTTGTTATGGATTAGTGAAGCTGGGCGAGCTGAGGTGTATTTCCATCCCCACAGCGTGCCCAGTGATAGTATGCGGGATTTCAGTGAAAGTAATCGCGTTCATCGATGTTCCCCAACTAGCGCAGACACTTTGGGGATGATAACCGTGAAAGGACAGGCATCCTGCAACAAGCCCACCGTGGCTCCAGCAGGTCCCGTGCCAGGCCTGGACCCCTCCAGCAGTACAGCCGCATCTCGGCCATCCCAGCACGGGCCCTCGAGCGCACACCAGTCCTTAGCTGGGGCTTTGCAGGGCTTGGTCTTCAGTCTCCGCGCAGCTCTGGCAGCGGCGCCCGACTGTCCCCTGCTGTGTCCCTGGCAGCCCGGGAGGGTAAATGTCCCACGCCACCCTGCCAGGGGAAATGAGCTTTGAGTCGCTGCTCCCTGTTGTGGCGCTGGCGTGCGCCTTAATTGCGCGATCGTACTGCACTGTAGGGAGACCGCGACGTCTCGGACCTTCCTGGGGCTCTACCTAATGAGTTAATTTCATTAAAAGAGAGGGTATGTTGCAGTGCTGAGCAAGAATATGGGTATTTCCTATTAAACAAGATGGCAGCGTGAAACCAATCTGAATTGAATTTGGGGATTGCTTAGATGAAAATAGTCTGTTGTACACAGTACACCGCTGTTGCATTGTGTTTAGCATAGTCTTTTTGACGTTATTTGCTGTTAGATAATAGATTTACCTTTTTAGTAGTCATTGCGGTCGTTTTCCGTGTGGACATTACTAGGAAATCATTCCGCGCAGTGGAAGGGCAGACCCGTGAGAAGAAATATTGTTGTGAACACATGACGATTGCGCCACTGTGCCATCCTTGGGCAAAACCATTGGGCTTTGATTTCACCCGGCCGCTGGAGCTGGTCACATTCTGCGTGCGTGAGAGCCAGCTGCGAACAGCGGGGAGCTTCCCTCCAGGACCTCATCTGGCCCATGGACGGGGATTTACAAAGCATTCCCCGGTTTTTACAGCTTGAGTTTGCTTATAAACAACACTAACTGTTTGTTTCTTGTTAAAATTTACCTCATAAACAAATTTTACTGTGTGAGTTCGAGGCCATAATTGTTTAATCCTGGCTTTCTCATACCTGTAATACGGTGACTGTAAAGCTGCGGTCGGTGCTTTATAGAATTCTTCTGCGGCTCTCTCCAGTGAGCGCCGTGCCACGCGTGCTGCTGACGGCGCCACCGCTGCCCCCGCGCGTGGGGACGGGCTGGCCTCTCCGCCGAGGAGGCGCTTAGCAGGAATGGTGTTGCACCAACTGCATTTCTTTGCTCTCGCTGGAAAGAATGAAAATAGAGGAACTCTCAAAAGAAGCCCCAAAGTCCGAATTAAAAGCCGCCTCCTAGCCCAGAAGTTCACGTTACTTTCTGATGTAGCACCGAGGCTATGGGTTGTTTACAACCTATGGCAGTCCCTGTCGTCCTTCTTGCTGAGTAGCAGGGAAATGCTGTGGAAGTGACTGCTTATATTGATTAGCAAGACAAGAGAGAGTTAGAGACCCTCAGCACTGCCACTTCCAGTGGGCAGGAAACCCAAATTGACCAGTAATAAAGTGTTTGAGGTTGTACAAGGCGGCTCCTGGGGAAACTGCCTTCTCGGAGTGGGGATGCTGGGGGTGGAAAGCTGTCAATTATCCTTGTTTGATGAGGACTAAGCAAACGTGCTCCTAAAGTGGCCTATTAAATGTGAGAGAAAACGTGCTGGGGCTGGGTTCGCTCTGCAAAAGTATTTTTGCAAAGTTGGGAGGGCGGATGTTCCGTTATCCCCAAATAAAGGAGCGCTCCCATCAGCAAGGTATACAAGCTCATGCTTGATTTGTCGTCTTTTGTTGTGGCCTCTAGTTATAGACAGGAGGAAAGTGCAAATATTGTTCGTCCCCCATGTACTATAGCGCAGGGAACTAAATTCTTGCTGCGATACACGCTCCTGTGTTTGTAGAATGCGTATGCGAAAGGAACGCGGCAGGCTGAGACGCAGCTACGTGGGACGTTGTAGGCAAAAGGGGGTGGCGAGTTTTTGAGTTCAGCGTGCAATTAAAAGCTAAGAATAATCGGTGACAGTGAATATCTCAGATGGCTAGTGTGACAATTATTGGGAACTATTCAGACCTGGAGTCTGAATAATTACATAAATGGAATCTTTGTATAAAGTGTAAACTGTCCTAGTGCTGAGGATGGATGCGAGGTATAAGAAACCACCTTGCAGATTGCTGAGAATGAGGGTAGAAATACAGCTGAAGCGGGTTGTGATGAGATCGGAGAGGCCAAACCATCACAGGAGAAGCAGCTAGCAAGATGAATCAAAATAGCAAAAATAATGATGCTAAGAACAACAGCAGGAATAGGAACATAAAGCAAAGTGTAGCGTCACCAGTCAGGGGAGAGCAAAAGATAATTTTGGGACAGCCAAATGTTTTTGTGTCCTTCTCTATTAAAGGTCGCCTGTGGGACAGCAGCTATCCTAACTGATGCCATTGCTAAATGGGTAAGACCTTAGTCCTGAATGGAGAAGGAGGAGGTGAGAGCGTACAAGACAGCTGCTGTCGGCAGCGTGGTTTTCAAAACTCAGTAAGGGGACACGCAGAGCCAGAACAAACTCAGAACCGGCAGCGGCTGGTTTGAAAATTTGTGCAGGGAAGGTGAAATATTGGGAGATGGTGTATTGTCCTGAGCTTAAACAGGGGCTTAGGCAGGAGGTATGGAGCAGTCGGCTAACCTCCGGCTGCTGCAAAAATTCTGGAAAAAACAATCAAACTATTTGCAAGCGTTCCGATGGTGGCAAGGAAATGAGTAACAAGCAGATTGGCCAGAAAAAATATTGTCTGAGCAACACAACTTCTACGCTGGAGTAACAAGTGCAGGCAGGGAAGGAGCAGTGGCTGTCACGTATCTTGAATTTAGGGAAGTTTTTGACACTGCCTCACATGACTATTTATAAGCAAGCTAAGGAGATGTGGTTTCGATGAGTGTAGGCATACAACTGGCTGAAAAAATCATATTTAGGGCATACTTATCAATGTCAAAAAGGAAGGAGGTATAAAATGAGGTTTAGCAGGGGTCTGCCCTGGCCCTGGGTCAGCGCAGTGTTTGCTTTAATGAGCTGAATCACAAAGTAGGAAATATATTTACTGAGCTTTCAGGTAGCAGAAAACTGGGAGACTGAGTACATCCAGTGATAGGAGTGCAATTCAAAATCATCTGGCATGTGTGGGTGATGGCTGGGCAAGAAAGGAATGAAGTTCTATGGGGACAGCTACAGGCTGCTCTTAACGGAAAGGTTGTGATGTGCACAAAAAACGTCCCGTGTCAACTCAGTTTCTTGGCCCACTTCTCTTCAAACCTTATGTTGTCCTTCTGCTTTGAGAACTGAAATTATTTTAAAGTGTATAAAACTACAAATGAATAATAAAGTGGATGTAGTGAACAAGAAGAAAAAATAGCCAAGAACACAAATAAGAAAATTTATTTGTATGAAGTAAGTTTGCCTTGTAAAGAACCCAGGTCTAGGTGCTCTGCGGTGTTTTACTGACGGTGTCTGGGCTGTATGGAAAACAGAAGCGAAGCAGAACAGAGATTCAGAAGCCATTGCCAAATAGCAAGTGGGTTGTGGTACCCCAGCCTGGACGTCGCCCCCACACTGACGGCTGACTGTGCCAGGCAGAAACAGCAAAAAGAGAAGTTGTCAGCAACACAATCTGTGTTTCTTGTACTTATTTCAATAGCTCTTTAAAAATATCATTTCTAAAGTAAACGTAATGTACATGTGAGGTAAATGCATTTTTTTTTTTTCACTTCTGACTCAGGCAAAGCTCTCATTCAGGTTAATCAAGGTTTTGACTATGTGATTGACTTGTAACAAAAGCGCTCTCAACAGCTTTACTACCTGTTCAATTAATCCTCCTTGTTCTCCTTTCTGAATGGGGGCGCGAGTGCGTGGTTTCACTGGCACTGCAAAAGGAAGTAAAAAAGCTTGGTGGTTAGAGATGTCCAAATGTTGCTTCCGCCTATTCACGTTATTTTCTGACCTTCAGCTCTTCCTCAGATTTTTTTTTTTCCCCCCCTATTGAATTCTGAGGTGAGGCAAGAGGATCTGACGTGGTTCAACCCAAAATCTTCCTGCCAAATGCTGGCTCCACCCAGAAGCCCCGGTGTGCGTGCTTTCGGGCATGGTCATCTTGTAGGTTCTGAAGTGGAATGGCATTTGATGGCAGAGTAGAATGAAGATGCAGGGGTAACCACTGAAACGTGAGCTGGGACACCAGCAGGGCGAAGCCATTCCTCTGTCCTGGTGTGCTTCGTGTCTTACACACAGTACCTCTAACGAGGTTTTTGGTGTGCATAATTGCCCACCATGCATGGCAAACAGCAAACATACCCAGAGGCATCCTGCAATGGCATTTTCTCTTCTGACTCGGCCCCAAAGAGACGGAATTCAGGCTGTGTAAATGTCCAAACCTTTGCTGCTGCTGTGGTGGAGATATTTCTGTTGGAAATGGAAACGTAAAATCATCTGCTCTGCCCTTTCTGGTGCTGTACGTTCCCCATCACAACAACGCATTCGGATTTGCTAATAACGGCTTCCTTCACAATGGTGTATGCTTCGTGGTTTAGGGATCCGCAGGTTAGGGAATCACCTGCTGGCCGTCTCTTTCAGCCTACCTGTGCCCAGCTACTCTGGTGGTGTGTGTTCATCTAAAGGTACAGTCTAACATCGCCCATGAATCTGCGGAGACCCCTAAATCTTTCTGTTGCATGAAGCAATTCAGTCAGACAGAGGCAGTCAATGACACTTCCTTACTAATTTGTTACAGGCAAAATTCCATCTCTTTTTTTTTTTTTTTATGATGTTTGTGGTACCATGGACTTTCCCTTTTTTTCCTCTTCACTGCCCCCCAAAAGCTCACTTCAGCAATATGAAGCGAACCATGCTTCAGTGTTGTTAAGTAATATTCCTTATTACAAAAAAGAACAGGGCTCCTTTTAATGAGTGCTTTAATGCTACTGGTTCATGTCGCTATCTAGGGAGCCCCTTTTCTTTTGTTCATAATGAGGAACACCTCATTTGCACTGTCCCTGGATTTATGGAAGGACAGGAAAAAAACTTCAATTTATTACATCTTAAATGAACTGCTCCCAAAGCAAAAACAAAGAGGGCAGTAAACTGGTGCCTCTGCGCTATATAGTTTGATTTTTATTGAGCTGTATAGTGATGTTCTGCCTCACCTAGGAAGGGTGAGCATGGGCTATAATTACCTCTCGTGAACCCCATTTTCTGATAACCTCACTGGCCTCTCCCTCTCCAGGACGTTGAATCTGTCAGTTATGGTATTTTATTTGTTCTTCCTGATGGAGCTGTATATGCGTGGAAGCAATGAAGCTCATTTGATATCTCATTTACTCAAAAAAAATGGGGCATGCTCCCTGAATTTGAAACGGCAAAAACATTCCGGTTGCTCGGTGAATTTTATTCCGCTGCACTTCAGAAATTCGTTCTGTTAATTCTCTTTCCTTATGCTCATCCCAACCTTCTTTTGCTCCATCTGTGCCATCAGTTCACTTTGTCGGCAGATATTCTCGCATACCGTAAGAGTTAACTAAAAAGAAAACAGGTTTTAATTGATGAAATCCTAGTTTTAGAAAAAAGGGCTTTAAGGTCAGAGCCTTTCTTTGTAAAGTGAATCGAGACAGGCAACAACAGCCGTGTTCTTGGTGCGAGATTAAATTCACTGTCTCTTGTGCAAGATGAATTGACATAATGGTGTTACCCTTTGCTTTTCTGACTTTGGAAAAAAGGTACTAATTCCTTGAGGTTTGAATGTCGTTTAAGTTCTCCTTTGCAGGAATGTTTTGGATAAACATAACCGTGTCTGTGATGTGATACATTTAAAATGAAATTTGAGGTGTAAGAAATAGGTTTTATGAAGGTGTTTTTGGGGGGCTGGGTTTTTTTCTTTTGACCTTGGCTGACGTAGGCTTCCTTGCATTTGGAAATGTGGAGCCGCCTAAAACATATTTTTCAGCTGGATAGCGGCAATCTAGAACTCTGTCTTACCCATGGCAAAACGCAGAAATCACTAATCGATGACCTGGTGGCTTCCTGGTTTTGCTGTGTGTGTGAGTGCTTTCCCTGTAGTTCAAAGGTTATAGGAATTATAGCAGACAAATTCCAGCTCCAAATGATGTTTCTAGCATTTTGCATAAAGTCTTAAAACCTTTTTATTTATTTCCTTTTCTGCAAGAGTCAAATAAGAGGCCTTTACATACCAAGTCAAGGTTTTTTTTAGACTTAAACTTCAGAATATTTTCAATATCTGCAACATTATCTTTTGAATAATAATTACCTCTTATATTAAATTATAAGACAGCAGGATTCAGGATTAGATCTCTGCATATTATTCTAGTGAAGGAAATTATGACAGGGGTCATTTTTTAGAATTATGTAGGAGGGTAAAAGGTCCCAGGCAGCATTAGAAGGGAAGGCGTTTATAATTAAATTGTAATTTAGGCCTATGATTTATAGTTTTCTCAATGAAAAATTTGGTGCTGTAGAGAGATCCTAGGAGGAACTTTAGTGAGATACAACTTAATGAAATAATAAAAAGAAAAATTATTCTGGAATAGACTGTATTACAGCGTTATACCCGTTAGCACACTGCAGCGTAGCTAACGTTCTGTTAGTATTTCCCCTATAAACTCCGTTTTCCAGGGGTTTATATCTAGGCCGTAAAATTTTGTTTTCAGCTGAAACATGGCACGTAAGGTTTCAGATCAAGAGAATTTTCACTATATATATTATTAAATCATTTAGCTCATTAAAACTCATGGAGGTATTCTAAACCACACAGGTTGTCAGCTCAAGACAAAGGCTGCTGCTTCCCCTCTTGTTGTTATTATTCATGAGTTGCAGGAAAACTGTGAGCCTTGTTCTTCTTCATAATTTGTGAAGTCATTAAAGTATGTACGGTAGGAATCTGCCCTGAAACAGCACCCGCTTACCTAGGAACAGTTTGCTTCTATCTGATGTGCAGAGCGCTTTTGAGTTTCTTGGTGTAGTATTCTGTAGAGCAGACAGACATTGGCATTAAAGAAGGAGCACTTTTATAGTTACTTTTATTAATTAATAGGCTAAACTCCTCCCTACCATGATGAACAACTGCTCTACTGGCAGGGAAACATTAATACAGCAAGGTTAAATGAGTGGCCAAAGGCAATTGAAGTAGTCAGTGACTGATCTGACAACAGAAGCTGTCTCTGACCTGGTATCCCCTGGCAGTAAAACTCTCTTGAACTAGTTCCTACCGATGGCTAACGGCTCATAGGTGGTTTAAAGCCACCTTTCACCTTAGGAAGAACTAGTTTTCATAAAAAAAATGACTTTAAGAAAGGGATGTAGGTTCAGATACTTCCTTTTAAATGTGATTTGCTTGTGCAAATTCAGGAGCTGTTCCTACAAATTGCTTATTCACTGGCCCAAGTTATAAAAAACATACATTTTTTTTCTCCAATTACTTGAATTTTGTATAGTCATAGGAAGTCGATATGCAAGTTTAGTGTGAGGGTTTTAATATCACCACCTGGATTTCACTACACTCAGATTAGGCACTGTATCAAGCCTTCTGATACTTGAATTTTTTGTGGTAACTTTGAATGCAAATAAGAATCTGATTAAAATAAACATACTTAAGCACCCTCTGAAATAAATAAAACTATTGAAATTGTGTCTAAGCAAAACGTGACATTTTCCATAGCACAGAGAGATGGGAAGGAGTATGCAACTTAAAAATACATGGTGACTTTGTCCGATATCATCATATAAAAGGGTAAGAGGAGTTGATAAAGGGAAACCCTCTTCCACTGGAAGGGGAAAAAAAACCAATAAATAAAAAGGACAAGTAATATATTTTCATCTTTTTTGTGTTACCCAGCTGAAATCATTCAACTTTGACCATGTCCCACTAGCATGGCTTAAGCTTCCTGTACAGCAGATGCTGATTTGTAAACTGAAGTTATAATCGTTAAACATCGGAGGTTTCTGTGCTCAAAGAGCTTCCAAAGAAATGATCTGTCACAAAGAGCAGGGCACGTAGAGGGGAGGACAGAAATAAAAATGTTATGGTGTGGGGCAAACATCTTGGAAATTAAGGAGGGAAGAACAGAAAGGTACTGAATTAGCGGAACTCTCTTGCCTTCCCTCTGCCGGTTGCTGAGGCTGCAAGAACTCACGACACGTATGGGAATGGACTGTGCGATGGAAAGGTGTATTAGCTCAGGGGAAACAAAAAGCTGAGGGGGCTGAATAGAAAGCAGCGCTGGAGATAGGAATTAACTGCTTTTCTAAAGGTTGATACTATTTGTGTTAAACATTAACTTAAAAAAAAATCCAAATATCTATTTATTTAGCATACTGCACAGATTCTTCCCCAAATATCCAAATTTAATGAGAAAATTATGCTTTTTAAAGACCGTGTGTTCACATAATGAGTATTTAGGAATGTTAAAAAATAATGGGTGTCTTGGGAAGAAAAATCTGTTCTTAATAGCACAAATTATTTTCTGGCTTCTGTGTAAATAACAGACAGTTTAGAACTTATTTAGATAACAAAGTTACATCGCAGGCTCTAGCATTTTCAGAGGAACTATTCATAGTTTACTGTGTCAAATAAAAAAATAAAATCAAGGGTAGCTTTTTATTTTCTGTTTTCCAAGCTAACCTGAAAAAGAAAAGGTTATGACTGATACTTGAAAAAGGAGATATTTCACCTTAAACAAAGAAGAAAACAACAAGGAATATTTACAGAAAAAGATTTTTTTTTTCCCTGTAATTTTCTGAACCTTGCTTGCAGTAACTGTTGGTTATGGGAAACACTTGTTTGAAACCTAGGCTTTTTTCTCTGTAACTCCTTTCCCTCTCCTTGATCCAGCAGAGAAATCACAAGTGCCTGTGTTTGACTTATCCTTTTGTTTGGCAAGGCGCTGTGATCGTATACCTCATTTAGCATCTTAACATCGTTCTTGGATGAAGAAGCAGCAGCCTTTGTTTAGAAAGAAAGTCTCTTTGATAATTAGAAGTAGTGAGGGATGTAACAAAACCCCAAGAAAATGTGTTACAAAGTGTGAATGCATCTTTTATTTCAGTGAAGTGCCATTTCCCACGTGGTAAAATCCCCAGGCGAGGCTGTGAGCAGCGGCCTGCCAGGCTTTGCCCCTCACTGAGTGTGTGGTGTGGTGGCCATCGGCCCTGGGGCGGGCTGTGGCCCCTGGGGTGAGCTGTGGCCCCCGTGGCAGGCCCAGGGCCAGTGGCGGGCTGTGGCCCCCATGGCGAGCTGTGGCCCCCAGGTTGGGCTGTGGCGCCCAGGGCCCCTGGCGGGCTGTGGCCCCCAGGTTGGGCTGTGGCCCCCAGGGCAGGCCCAGGGCCCATGGCAAGCTGTGGCCCCCGTGGCAGGCCCAGGGCCCGGGGTGGCTGTGGCCCCCATGGCAAGCTGTGGCCCCCGTGGCAGGCCCAGGGCCCGTGGTGGGCTGTGGCCCCTGTGGCAGGCCCAGGGCCCCTGGCGGGCTGTGGCCCCCAGGTTGGGCTGTGGCCCCCGTTGCAGGCCCAGGGCCCGTGGTGGGCTGTGGCCCCTGTTGCAGGCCCAGGGCCCCTGGCGGGCTGTGGCCCCCAGGTTGGGCTGTGGCCCCCGTTGCAGGCCCAGGGCCCGAGGTGGCTGTGGCCCCCATGGCAGGCCTAGGGCTATCATGGTGCCCTGCCCTGAGCGCCTCAGCCAGAAGCTAACGCCATTTGTTTGTATTTTGGCTACCTTAACTTACACCACCACATGAGGCCGTGTTAGTGCCAGCTTTAGTCCCCCCATTTTCCCGTGACCCCCAGCCATGACATTCCTTAAAGGCATGGGCCTTGGCTGAGCCCCCAGCTCCTCTGACCAGGAGGCCCGGCCTGGCTGGCTGAGAGCCCCCGGGGAAGGTTAGGCAGGCCGAACCAGGGGGACAGTCCCTGGCGGGGGGCAGATGGCTGCCTGGGGCGCTGGGGGTGGCTGGGGCTGGCAGCGCTGGGGGGCACATACTCCAGCCTGCCCTTGCTGGGGCAAGCGTTCGCATCCAGTCTGTTCATGGAGGGAGTCGTACGGGCAACACCGTTCTGTAAAGGAGGAGTTTCCTGCTGCGGAGGGCACCTGCTATGTGAGTGGTACAAGTTGAAATTATTGTATGTGCAGGAAACGGAGTGTGGACTCCATGAGTAAAGCAGATAAACGCCTCTTTAAAAAATAGGATTTTTTTCCCTGCCTCTGCAAGAAGCTGCTGATGTGGCGCTGGTCGAGTCACTTAACCCTCGCGCAGACGCTGCTGCCTGCGCCCGCTCCGCAGGCTGGGTGCTCAGCTTGGATGCGTGATGAAGTGGTGAAAAATCACAGCCGCGATGCGAACTAGGAAAAACCATTCTAGGAATGTATTAAACACTGTGAAATACTGTGTGCTTAAAAAAATCAAGTCTAAGGTGGCTTAGAGTGGATACCCGCAATTAATCGACATATTTGACCTTAATCTGTCTTCCTGGACAAGTTTAATTGTGGCAATTTCTTAACTTCAGCTCAAGCTTTTGTTTTAGAAATGTTAGTGTTCTTTAACCGTGCAGGTTTTTTGTATTTAATATCACTGTGTTTCCTAAGGAAAAGCAAAAATTTCTGCCTATGAAAATTTACTGGAGTGGAATAACCCAAGACTTTGGAGATGCTTAAGATTAATCTCTCTTTCTAAATAAATGATTGTTTCTGAGATGAGCTCAAGTTGGGGGTGAGAAGGAGGAAACTAGAAATACTGTTTCAAGAGCCAAATTTAAAAGGGCACCTTTTTTGGAATGGCATCATTCCCTTTGTGATCAGTCTGTCCCGTCAGGAATCTTTCAGTGTAAAACATTGGGTATGATCTCATGATTAAAACCTGATGATGCACGTGTTGATTTACACCAACTTGAGTCCTAGTATGTTTTTAGCCTTTATTATTTGTCTTATATAACTTAAAGATGTGAAGGTTGTAACAGCTTTGTGTAATTTGAAATACAAATCTTTGAAAATATCAAATATGCTGAAGCGGGCATATATGTGTATTAGTAGGACATCCTGGTATGTATTATTGGTAGTACTAGCAATTTATTAAAAAAAGCAGCTGTATTGGTTACTCTCCTTAGGCAAACGCTGCCTTATCTATCCAACCCATTGCTGCTGGTGCCCAGCCTGATGGCAGCAGCTGGCTTTGTGCCTCCGTCGTGCCAGCAGCTTTCTGAAGGAGTTTTGTGCTGCCCCTGAGGAGCTCCTGACGCCGTAACCTGCAAAATTGTACAGAACTAGTGACTGGTAGGAATAAAGGCTTTGGTTTGTTGTAGTTGATGGTAGGAAGAAACGCTTGATGTACTTGTGCTGTCCTCCTTTGAAAACAAAAGGCAGATGCTAGCTTTCCTGAGAAGTTAAATTGAAGTCCGCTCATTGTATAAAAATGCATTGTATAAAAATACAAGACAAAAGCTGAAAATGTGAAATTTTAGACACAAGCAGCAAAATTTTACATCTCTGTTTTTCATAAATTTGACATCATTTACTCACAGGAAATAATTTCAAGTTTGCTATTAAAAAGTGAAAGAAACCACCTTAGTGCCTTAGAGTGAAGTCTCTGAAGAAAGTAGTTACGAGACCTGCCTGATGGTGTAGAAAAACCCCTTGGTTATATATACATATAAAAAAAATGAAACTGTTTTCTTTCTGCAGGGCTAGTTCTGTGGGTAGGATTCTAACAGAGCAGGAGAACTCGTTGCTTGAGTGCACTTACTTTAGTTCCACATCTTATCCAACTCTAGGAACTTGAACTTGTCATTATCAGACACAGAAGGTCAATGCATTAGCCATGGTACCAGCTCTTTCATGTGGCCTTTCTGAAGAGGAAAAAAACAGCTTTTAATCTTAGCTTTTATAAAATACTGTGTGTACCGGGATACATCCTAACTTGTCATTTTCCCGTCTGTTTTAGTGCTGGGGGATATCTGGAGATGCTTTATGATGCCACACAGATACACATGTCTGCAAAAGGCCTAATCTGAAGTGAATCTTCTATAAATAATAAACAACAAATAGGTTCCTTTTAGTTATATTAGCCCCAAAATAGGTCACGTACATTTGTTTTAAATGCAAACTTAACAATAAAGTAAATTCCCTCGGTGGAGAATTTGATGTGTTTGTGCAAATTTTCTGGACATGGTACAAAAAAAAGCCAACACCTCTATTTTATCATTTAAAATATTTATATGTTGTCTCCTCAAGTCCTGTGTTTGAAATACTGTTTATAATAAACACCCTCCTAGAGAACTAATAGTCACAGTGTAAACACTTCCCGTTTGTTACTCAAACACAGAGTAATGTTTAGTAACTTTTTTGGTTTAGAAACTTAAGTATTTTCCGTTGTCACCTTCGCTGGTTTCCTGCCTCCAAATAATCTTGATTTTCAATATCTGTGCTAACTTGTGGTGCCCTTTCAATCAAAACAAGCCAGTACTGGGTTACCCACCTGGCTAGACACGTACGCAAGATGCACCTCTAGCTCCCAGGAACTTTCTAGTAGATCATCCCTAGGTTTCAGCCTGAAGGTGTTCAGTGTGCAAATATATTAATGGTGAAATGACCGCCTAGACTGGAGTAAACTGGTATGTTTAGTGTGCCAGTGCTAAAGCTAAAATAAAAGAAGGCATTCACTAAAAAGGAGGAGCAATGAGAAGAAAATCTAAACGCGTGTGTTTTCTGTAAAACTGCTGTCTTGTACCTCAGGGGAGCAGGCTTTTTCAGCTCACGGTCCGCAGGGTCTGGTGGTTCCATGGGCTTCTTCCCAGGAAAGCTGATTAAGGAAAGCAAGCCTTGTGGCAGTAGGCTCTCACTCTCTAGGCTGTGCGCCACATCTGGAAATATTAATGTGGTTTTCAAATAAGAAAAAGGCTGCAAAGACTTCCTAGGCAATCATTTCAATGCTCCCCCTGAATATAAGAACTTGTATGTTAAATTCTGTGGGTAACTACAATATAAAGGCGGGCATATCTGAGAAATGGGTAATTCACAATAAATTGTTTGGAATTAAAATGGCCATGACACCTATTGTAATTTTCATACTATTTCTGCCTAATATAATGGTGTTTGGATTTTAATTGGAGTCTTTAAGTGCTACTGTAATACAAATAATGCATATAGGATGTCTCAAAGTAGTATTAGACAAAGGTAAAATGCTAAAAATTCTAGTGCCGCATTTTGCAGCTTGTGTTCTTCTGTGGAGCTAGCTAGAATCTTAAGTTCCATGTGTCACCCATTGTAATACACATAATTTCTTCGTCCCTATTCATTTTCATCCCTGCGATGCATTGTAAAAGTGTAAATCCATCACTAGATAATTTTCAGTTCCATTATTTACAAAAATGAATAGTTAAGCAAGTCATTGTTATTAGTGGGATGCTATTGTTGTTTCACAGAGATAGGGACTGCCAAGGTCTTGAATGATGTACACTTGAATGTTCTTTCAAGATACTTGTACCTGTTTCATTTGGGAGGAGTTTCACTCGCGTAGAATCAAACAGAAACAATTTTAGTAGCCTCTGAAAAGAGAAGAAGGGAAAATGGATATTAATGAACTATTTAATATTCTGCTATGGAAGAGATGCAGTGATTTTGCTGTTGACACTTTTGCATGGAATTAAAGAGATCTGGTGGTTGTTTTACTCGTCTGTCTTTGTTCCTGAAAGACTTTTCAGTGTCATCAGATTTGGTTTTGTAACCTAAGAGAGATTTTACAGACGTGCAGACAAGAAGAAAACGCTGCTTTTTCATGAAATTCATTGGTATTCAGAGCATGGTCCTTTGATGAATTAGAAATTTTGGCTAAAGCTTTAATGAGATTTTTATTTCCTGAACTTATGTTGGAAAACGTGTAGGCTCCATGATTCACAATTCTGAACAAGTTGGTGTTTTGGTTTTTTTTTTTTTCCAAGAATATTTCTGGCTCATTGTTTATTACTCAATATTTTATTGATTTGTGAGTTGAGAAGTTCACAATGCAGGTGGAACAGTTTAGAGCTATAGATCTTTACTGCATGGTCTGCATTGACATGCTTGCTTGCTACATTCAGGTAAGCATTCGCAATTCAAGGTTATGCAGACAGCCCCATGGCAGGAACAATACAGGCAGCTGCAGGATCCCTGTCGTAGATGCACCGTTGCATTGGATGTCTGCTGGTTTACAGGTTCTTATTTGTTAACACGGAATCTTGTCCTGACCTGTCCGTGTGCTAATACTGACCGTGAAGCAGGCTTGGAGGGCGAAGGGCAAGGCAGGGATCCTGGAAGCCAAGGGTGGCAGACGATGCTGTGGGTTGTTGATATGGTGGTGTTCTTTGGGTGTGCTTATTTTGTGAAGCTTAACGGCATTGGTAGTAGAGCCTTTACCTCTTTGCTGTAGGACAGCCTGCGGAGCCTTCAACAGAGGGATCTATAGAAATGGTTGTCTCCTTTTTTTCTGACTCTTATCGTTTTTAATTAGGCAGTATTAGTCGGTACATGCAAGTTCCCTCTGAGTTCTCAGCTGATGATGCTGTAATGGCAGTGCCTTCTATCCGAGACTGGTATTTTCAAGAAACCGTGCTGTGAATGTAGACAAGCAGATTTACATACTTGCTGCATAAATGTGACTACAAAACCATTTGTATTTATTTCATGTTTAGTAAAATCTTTCATCGTGTGGCTGGTTGTTTCATTGCACATGGACAAGTAATTTGGGAAGCTTTCCACACGCTGTCATTGAATGGTCTTGGATTTCATAACTGTTCTTGTGTTCCTGTAGTCGCTACTCACAAAAATTCTCATAACTCAAAGACGTTTGAGTCGTATGACTTACCACATTTTGATAACTTACACATGTTCTGGCATGTTAAGAATAATAGCAATATTCAAGTTATCGCTGTAGCTTGTCCTTTAATTTACTTAAAATCAAAGTTTTTCAGGGTCACAGAGCTTAATGAAATATTTTGGATGGGCTGAAAAGAGGGGTCTATCAGTCTATAACCTTAGCAGTCACTGAAAACTTCTGAAGAACAATTCAGTAGCAATAAGACTTCTGCTGCTGCAGAGCCAGCAAATGGATAATGAATGTGGGGCAGTGGTACGTATCTTTATATTTAACCGTGCCTGTTAATCGTATGGAGCATTATCTCATAGTTTTCCTCATTGTATCTAAGAGACTATTTGTGAAGGTATTTTCCACACTGTTACATCGTGGAAAAAAGTTCTTGGTCAATACTCATGCTGGTACACGTTAATGCGTGGAAAACGGAGCGGTGGCTCACGCTCCCGAAGGCGTTCTTCTCCCCAGGTACCCAGCTGGGGGTGGCGCTGCTTGGGGCAGTGCTGGTGGTGCTGGGTGCTGAGGTGTGTGGTGGTAAGCCCCGCTGAAGTCAGGGGTTCCCACTGCCTGGAACCATAGCATGCTTGTCCTCCATCGCATTCATTTGTGTTTCTAATCCAAGGTGTATCTTATTAAAAACCATTCCAGATTTTCTACTTTTCTCTTGATTTGTTTCCCTTTGCTTCCCAGATCCTGTGTCTGGCTCCATGGAAGCTGCTCCTTGACTTGCCAGTCTTGCCTTCCATATCTCAGTTTCTTTCCCCTCTCCTTTTCCCTCTACCACTTCTGGGGATTAGATTTTCACTTACACTGTCGGTCTCTGATCTATTTAGACTTCTCTGATCCTTTATCCTGTTGGGGTTTGCTTTGTTTGTATTTTAAGACTCATTTTCTGTTGTGCACTGCTCCCTGCTCCTTTTGCGTTGGTACCTGCCCGGCGGAAACGCCTCTCAGCATAAGTGACCTCCTTCTCCTTCTGAACTTTTTTCTCCTTCAGTTCGGGAAACATCAGAGAAGAATAACGATATTTTTTACAGCCAAGGTCAGGAGTAGGGATGTTCTCGGCCTTAGCCTGGCGCAGAGCGCTCCTCACACTGGAGCTCTTCTGTCAGTTGCAAATGACGTCGCCTTCCACTGGTAGAAATAATCTCGGCTATTAGTGGCAATGGGGAGCTAAGAAGTTGAGTGTCTGGAGATGACAAGATATGTTTGGATGGTTTAGAACTGCGGTCCCTGTTTTAGACCGTCTTGTCTTGCAAACCCTGCAATCTGTTCTCAACTTTTTAAAAAGTAAATAAAATGTTTCTGCTCACTGCTTGAAACTTCCTTTCCTCTGCAAAGTCTTTTCCAGAGAGAGAATTTTACTGACTGGATGTTTCAATTCTTATTATCTGTGTGTTTTAATTTTCGAGCCCAGAAATCTGAGAAATCTGTGACAACTGCCCATGTACCCCTATTCTGTCTGTCTGACACGGGCGATTTTAAGATGTGACAGATGTTTGAAAGGTAAAATGCTTTTTTTTGGTGATTAGTTTTGCCCTGATTGGCAGATTTAAAAATGAAATTAAAATATTGTTTTGACACACAAAATGGGGAGAGTCATACAATCTATACTTAGTGCCTCTTTCATATGGATTATAATGATTGACTTTGGGCCTTATCTTTCTGAAAATATTAGCTGGTGCTTTCTTCAAAGGTTGTCTTCCACCAGCAGCTTTTGTTATGATTTGGTTTGTGGTTTTCAGTCTCGGTATCAAAGGATTAAGGAGAAGAAGAAGGGGTTTGCTTGCTTGGTGGCTTTCCATTGTTTTTGCCATGCAGACATACAGATTACAGAAGAAACTTGGGTGGATTTGGCTTTTGTGAGGCAGGAATACCAGGCGTTTGGGGACCAGCGCTCTGTATGGCCATGCCCCCAGTGTCTTTGGAGCGTGAACTCAGAACTGTGGCGAGCGCAAACCTGTTCCTAGTCTGATCTGAGTTGAGTTTGGCTTTGGTCATACGGAAGGAGGGGGAACCTCAGTCTGCAAGGCTGAAGTCAGCTCCTCCCGTCCCTTTAGAGTGCCCGGCCGTGACTGCGGCTCTGCTCCGCCGGCCAGGCCTGCCATCCCGTACCAGGGGTTGCCCTGCGGCAACGTCACTTTCCTGGCACTGAGCACAACAGGTAGCTGGGCTCTGCCCCGCAGCGTGGGGAATTCCTGTGCCAAAGGGCCGTCAGGGCTGGCTGCAGGCGTTGCTGTGCCGTGGTGCAGGCGCCTGCCCACCATGTCCCCGGGCTCCGTGCTGGAGGGAGGGAAGGGTGGGCTGGGGGCGATGGCCCAGCCGGGGACCAGGCTGTGCCGAGAGGCAGAGGAGGTGATGGTAGGTTAATGCTGAGTACAACGTTATTGCTGTCCGCATATTCTGATATTGTACACGTTTGAGATGCCAGTACTAGCATGATACCAAGATACGCTGGGGTGGAGCCAAACTCGGGCTGTTGCAGCCTCTCTCATACCTTTACTCTTAGACCAGAAAGGAAGACCATAGGAGACATTTTTTGTCATTCGAACGGACAAGAAAAAATTTTGTTTGTTCCCATCCAACCCCTGCTAAATTTGTGTTTTTCATTTATTTGTGCTAGGTACTTTCTGGATTTATCCTGAACAAGAAGTGGAATTACTGAATTAATGCCTAGGAAGCGAGTATCCCGTGTTACGTGCCACAGTCCAGAAGCCCTTCGTACATGGTGAGACAACCTCTTCCTTTGTATTTCCAAGTGAGTTCCCAGTGCAAGTATTTAGTGTTATTTAAATGAGTTTTAGGTAAAAGCTGTCCACTTTTCAGCTTTCAGTCTAACACAGTCTGAAGGTGTGTGAGTTGTGGCCACAGCGCGAGTTCAAGGCTTTAGCACGTAGGTTAGCGAATTGTTTTCGGAATGTAGCTCCACGTTGGAGCATTTAAAGACCATACCAACAATGATAACTTTAGCAATAAGAACAGCCTCCGTAATTTTTTCCGGGGCAGTTGCAGCAGTAAGTGATCTGCCTGTGTTAATGGCCACAGAACGTGGGGGTGATCTCTGGTTGAATATGCATTTTTGCAAGGAGAAGCTTTGTTCCAGACTCTTATGCTGCCCTGGGAGAGTAATTTCTGAAAATATGATATAAATGCAAATCTGTGTTTAAAAATATTGAAGCAGCTGTGTGCATTAGCTGGTTGCTTGCTACGGCATCTTGTTTCCGCAGTAAGTTTGCTGATGATGTAGACAGTATAATTTTATTTTGATGTATTCAAATATAATATGCAGTATTATTTATGAGCATATAAGTGGGGGGGTTTCTTCATTTTCTAGTACTAAGTATGCTTTGCTTCCCTGTCATCAGTGCGATGGCGGTCTACCTGTGTAGTTGAATTTTGGCCAAGGTAACTCCCCATCCAGTGTGGGGTGGGAAAGAGGCTTCTCTGCACTTTGTGCTGATGGTACAGACAGGTTTGTGGAATCACTGCAGCGAGTTTTAAATGATGTATGCAATGAAAAATCCCCGTCTGACGCACAGAGCGAGTGCAGCCACTGCTGTCTATGAAAGTGCTGCTGCGGGAGGGTATTTGTTCTAATACTCTTTCAGACTTGCCAACTTCTAATTTTTTAAAAAACTCTTATGTTTTTATGTGTAAGACCTAAGTCTTTCATAGAAACAAAAGTCTGTTAAAAAAAGTCTTTGAAGATGCTGCATCGATAAATATGCTAAGGAAGTTTTCTGGGCTTTGGTGTGTTCCTGGTGAGCCTGAGCAGCGTTACTTTACAGCATGGCATACAGATATGGTGATGGTGGTGAGAATGCTTTGAACGTTCCTGAAGTGAGAATTTTAAAAGCTGAATGATAGGATTCAAGATCAGGAGTCCAGTGAAGTAGTTTGTTGGAGAGTGGGCTTAGGAACTAGGGTGGAGGTAAGGGTGATGTCCAGTGGGGAATCAGGAGTTCGAGTTTTGTGGGGTGCATCATAGATTGGCGTGGTCGATACAGGGTAGGAACTCCTGGGCAGTGATACCAGACGGAGCTTTCTTTTTCAGTTTTCCTTCTTAGTCACCTGAACTTTCCTCCTGCACTTAATGATAAGTGGCTCCTTTGGGGCAAAAATGAGGTTATTTCAATTAAAGCATATATACAAGAACATAAAGTAACATTGTCCTGGTTAGTGAAACGTTTGTATTTCCTAGCATTCGAGTTTGATACGCCTCCGTCATTCTGAAAACGCAGTTTTGAAATATTATTGAAGGGATGTGTGCATAGGTAACTACGTACGTGTAAAATATGCAGAATCTGTGTCTGTTGTGAGAGAGCACAGTGTAAGGATACAAGTAGGTAAGGGGGCACTGTGGCTGATCATGGTATTCGGTGTATTCAGAAAGCTTGGAGTTACTTAGCTTGGAGAAATGTTTTCTCATGACTTCCTAGAGCCAAAAAAGCAAATGCTGCCTGGGCTTTCTTCTGAAAACAGTAACTACTTTTTAAAATATATGTTAACCTTACCTCCCAGCTACAGCTATTTACACTTTATTATAGGCTTATAGTTACAGTAGAAACTATATGTTAATTAACTTTTTTTATCTAAATTTTAAAAATCCATTAAGATTCTTTAAAACTATGAGAAATTAAAATCTAGTGGTGCCATTTAGTTTCAGAGTCTTTCCTCTAGTGGCCTCACTGCCTGACTGCTAAGTCTGTTCTCATCTTTCTTATGCAGTATTTCAGGTAACTGTGAGAGCGTATGGAAAACCTGCTCCTGCTGTACTGCTCTCCCTCACAAAGCTTTCCTA
>JAKFQP010000317.1:242121-252452 GCA_023375905.1 Nycticorax nycticorax
CCTTTTCTTAGATTCTCAATATTGTTTCCTTCATTCAATACCTGGGACTTCAGAACTGCCTGACTGATCCATCTGGTTGGATTTCCCATCTCCTGTGCTATCCCGTCCGAGCAGGAGTGCAAAACTCAACGAAGTGAGCAACAAATCCCTAAGTTAACTAACATTGGATCATACTTTCATATTTCCCATGCTTTTTATGCGCTCCCTTCTCCAGGTCTCCTAAGCTGGGATTGCAGCCTATGCTTCTGGTTTTTCATGTTGCATGCACCCGCACTCCCTGCTGCAGTTCCTGCGTGTGCAAGCTCTGGTTGCCACAGCTCTCCAGCTCCCTGCCTTGTTCAGGTCTGCTACGGATCAGGCTGAGACGCTTTCATAGGCACTGCAGAACAGCCCACTGCTGTTGGGGAGCCTGTTGCCGCTGTGTCAGTTGGAGCAGGTTGTTCGGAGCTGCGCGGTGAATGCCGCTACTGTGGCTGGTCAGGGTAACCGTGTACTGGGAGTCCGCCTTTGACTGCATCACCGTACGTTTGGCTGTGGTCACATACCTGCCGTTCGGCTGGGGCACGGTGGTCCTTTCTGACTGCTGACCCTGGGTGCTGTGGTCACGTACCTGCCGTTCGGCTGGGGCACGGTGGTCCTTTCTGACTGCTGACCCTGAGTGGGTGCTGCTTTGCAGTGTGCTTAGCTCAGAGTAAGCAGCCGCAGGGAAGTGGCCGCTGCACAGGGCTTGGTGATGGGGAGAGGGAGATCTGGTCTGCTCAGCGTTCCTGGTGTCTGCTGTCTCTCCAGCTCTTCCCCCTTCCTCCTCTGTCGCAGTAGTTTACAGCTCTCATCCTTACAGTGCTCTTCTCTGTGGACTTGCCTTTTCCCAAACTCCTTCAGTCATCACCTAAAAAAAGAGTTCTGGTACCCCAGGTCCCGGTGGGTAGCCCATGGCATGATGGCCAAGGTGGGCAGGCGTAAGCCTACGTAGTCATCTTGCAGCTTCTCGGTAGCGCTGGCTCTGCTTATGCGGTGAGGGAAAACCAGAGCGTCGGGCAGAGAAGGGTTTTGTCATCCTCTTGTTCTCTTTGAGCTGTCTTGTGTCAAATGACTGCGTTTCTTTGGTTCTTGGTCTCACTCTTTATTCTAAAATGTTTTGAAATCTGTAGAGGGCAATTGCTCTTTTTTAAAGTATTGATTATCGTTTCAAGTATTTGTTAGCATACTAAGACATGGTTTTCTCTTAGAGGAAGCTGTTCTTCATTCCCGTTTATAATAGTCTTTTGGCCTTGAAAGTTGAAAATGAAGATGTTACCTTTATGTCGATTTAGTGTAGATAACGTTTTTTATCTCTTATTACAAATATTAATTAGACTTTGCTTTACTGGAAATTGATGGTTTTGGAATACTGTGGCGACATGAAGGAAAGAATTAAAGACAGGAGATGCTGGAAAAAAGAATGAAATGAACTTGCCAAAGATTGACTGTGCCAGAGACATTTAGTTTCTTTCTTTAATACTAAAAACTATTATTAGTAAAAGGTGCTGCAAGCGTACCCTTTCTAGAATCCTGTAGAGCAACTGATGCAGCAACAGCATGGAAAATATTTATCTCAAAAGTAGAAGATTGATTGTAAGAAGTGTAGTGGAAATAAAAGAGTTTTTGTGTGCTGAAAATGAATTTATCAGACTGGATGGCAGTTACTTGTCCCTCAAAGATCAACCTTTTTTTTGTCATTATTTGTAACTCTTCTATAAAAGTCATACATGGATTACTGAAATTGGGCTGAAGACCCAATGCTGAGAGATGCTGTTAATAGAGTGCGAGTTTGGGACATTAAATAGGAAGAACTGGATGACTTTGAAGGAGTGATGAAAATAAGGTGAAATCCAATAGATTCTAGTAAGAATGGCTTTTGCTGTTCACTGAAGGTACAGCATTTGCGCGGGATGAGGGCGTGTTAGCTGATGACAATACGGCCGTGCCACCAACTCTGAGCTAAGCACACTGCAAAGCGTGTGGTAGTGAAAACGCCAAGTGCAACCCTAGGACACATGAAGGCAAAAGTAATTCCAGAGAGGTTAGCGAAATCCTAGCGCCGTTGTAATAGCAACTGGCACGAGCTCGTCTATTTGCAGAGGAAAGATGTAGCGATGTGGAATGGGGACTGTCTTGGAGTTGGAGAGTAGTGCACAGGGGATCTCGATATCTAATCGTTACCCAGGGCTGTAACAATTAACATTGAGTCAAGCTGTTGCTTTGCTTTAACGAGGGAAGTATGGTAGGTCATATCTCCTAATGATGCTCTCTGAATGTGTTCGATATAAATGATTTGGTAATCTGACAAATAGGAGCACAAGATGACTTTTTTCCCCCTCATGAAATGCGTTAGAGATACCGTGGCACTGGTAGCAGGTGGAAGAAGAAAACAGTTCTTGAACTCTTTACCAAACTGATATATTAATTGGAATGGCTTTTCCAAAAAAGACGGAGGAGTCCCGTTTTGCTCGGACTCTCTCTTTCCTATTTTCCTTTTTCAGAAATAGAACATGAGGAGGTGTCTGCACCAATGTGATAAAATGTTCCCGTGAAATTGTATTGTATTTTCGCCTTGAGTTGCTGGCGAAATGAAGTTGTTCGCTTTCAGTGCTGCTTTGTTTTTGACCCCTTTTTGTGAATTCTCTGAGGAAAGAAACATATTCCCATCTTTTATAGTAATCAAATTTATCTGGCATCTCTCAGCCTCTTGCATTACTTATGCTACAGTTGGCCAGCCTTGGGAAGGCTTTAGCGGGTTTATTTATTTATTGTTCTAAAGTGAAGGTTTTTGACTTGAGGTCCCCATATCATCCTGGGGGATTTGAAGAGAAGAACTGAAAATGCTTTCTGCCATTATTTTGATAGAGTTATTTTCTGTGGAACTATAAAAAAAAAACCCACCAAACCAAAAACCACACCACCCAAAACCTAAACAACCCCCGTGTGTGTCCAAACTCCCAAAGAAACACTCAGCTGTCAAGAGGAGAAAAAACTTCGTTACCTCAGTTGTGTTGGAGCTGTTCTCGTTTTGCTGTGAGAAGGTCAGGGAGGCTGATGTCATTGCGTTTAGTTTCCCTGAGAATTTTGGTTCCATAATTGACTGTATGTGCTAATGACATTTGTTAAACACGTCTAACAACTTTTAATGTCCCTGGGCTTAGTAGATGGCATCACAACCTGTAAATATTGGCTCTCTGGGGCTAGTTGCTATGAGGCTGGAAACATCCTTAAATCTTACTGATGGGAGAGGAGATGGGCAGGTACCTCCCAGGGGAACCAGGCAGCTCTTGTCGTTCACATATTCAGTATTTTGCTCTAAAGCCTCGTGAAAAATAGCACTTGTACGTTCATGAAAATCATAGCTGAAAATTTGGCATAAACAAAAGTGGCCCTTGTCCTGTTGGTTGATGGCATTGGGGGGAAGCAAACTGCATTTTTGTAAGAACGATATCCACTGGGGCATAAATATACATAGTAGATAAATATATATATATTAGATGTATAATCAGCAAGCAGTCTTTTCTCTCCCCCTTCTCAGTCAAACTGGACACGATGCAAACCATCCTGGAACAAATGGCTTAACAAAATTCAAGCTTCTTAATGGGCTCAGAGTTTACAACTGGCCAATATTTTGTTAACGTGCTTTGCTTTTTGAAATGTCTTTAGAAACAAGCAAATGAATACATTTCTAGCTGAGCTTATTTTCAGTAAGGGAAGTAAGTTTGGACATCCAGATTTGAATGTATAAAGTGGAGACACTGAAGGTGCCCTGTGGCATACGGCAGGGATTAAATGAAGTCAGAGCGCTGATCTAGAGCTGGGTAGGGTTTTGTTTAGAGGCTTTGCGGCGGGGCGCTTGCAGCTTGAGCCTGCTGAAGGCAGGCCGTGGGGAAAGCAGCAGAAAGGAACCGCCGGCGTTGCAGCGGGAGGAGCTGTGTGCACTGCCAAAACGGGGCTCTACCGGCCCCCAGCCCACCACAGAGCTTCCACAGACGGCATGAGATGTGCTCCAGTTAGAGATTTTAATTAGTCTTGAGAAGCGTAGTTTGTTCCGTAATTTAACGTTGTTGTAAATATTATTGATAGAAATACATAAGCACGTGTGGCATTCCAAATGTTTTGCCTCCTTTCCGAGGGACCTCCCTAAGACACGGCTTTTGCACGCTGTACCATAGAGGGTGTTTTCAGCCATCGCGACTTCGGTCTCACCGGGTTTAAAAACAAGCACAGCTTGTATAAGAAGTCTGAAGTGTTTAACTCCTCTTTGGAGTGTCTCTGAAGATGTACAGCATTGACTGTTACAATCTGGGGCAAAAAAAGGGAGCAACCTCCGCTATAAAACATAGGGATCACTTAGAAAACACGCTGCAATATTATCAAGTTGCAATGGCAATTGAAGACAGGAACCGCAGATTTGAGGCGGCTGTGGATCAGAAAGGCAGCCTGCGGGTACGGCTGGAGGTCTGAGAGCAGTGCATTAGCATCAGTCGCTGCTTCAGCTCAGGGGAGAATCACCTTCATTTTTTTGTGGTTTAAATAGATTCTCCAGCCTTTTCTTTAAATGAGGTGTAGCCAGGGAAATTAGCAAAAGGCAAAGAAAAGCGAAGAAAGTGCTACATAAAAATAAGATTTTTGCTGAATAGACTTTGTCTTTTTCCGAAAAGCTGTTTCTCTTAGTGGAATGCCTACTGACCACCTGCAACTTTGTCACAGCTCCTTTGGTAACTTCTCTTTCTGTTGCTCTTTGTCCGTCAATTTATTTCTATATTTGAAAAAATGAAATGCTGATTAGAAGGGAAATAAAGCTGTGCTGGGGTATCATCAATTATTTTGCTTTCAAATACGATTTATTTGACTAACAACCTTAAAAGCTTTGACTGATTTAATTTTATTTTATGCTCATGAAATCCACAGAAGGCTGACCTAGCCATCTCCCTCATCTTCTACTTTGTAAGTCCCAAATGGTATTCCCCCTCCGATTCTCTGATCCTATGAAACCTGGCTTAGAGGAGTAAACAACGACAGCAAGGAGATGTTCCTATTACATTTTAGATGTGCATACCAGTGGAGAGGGATTTTTATTGCAGGAGAAAAATAAAATCCTTGTCACCTAAACTGCTAATTATGTTTGATAAATGTATGGTATATATTTAATGCAAAGAGAATTTAGGAAATAATACACCTTGTGTAATTACAGCGACCGAGCTACTTCCATCAATCTAATTTTTCTGATTCAGGTTCATTTGCATTGCATTATTTTTATTAAATGAGCTTTCAGTGGAAGCCCTGCTCTCTGTCAGGAAGAAGAATCCAATACTGAAATATTTCAACGTGCATAAATCCAGCTTGTGCATCACATGCATCATGCATGGCTGGTCCATCGCAACAGGAATGCACGCACATTCGTAACAGACGTGCAAGCATGCACGAACGTGGCCGTTTCACAGAGGTGTTGGATGTAGCAGCTGAAAAAGCATGCGCCTACACAGTAAATACGTGTAACTTCCCCTTAGCCTTGGGTGTCTCTACACGTACGCAGGGTTGGTTGGAACCACAGCAGTTTTCTAGTGCCATCCTCGGTGCAGCGGAGTAGGCTCTGAAACCCCCTTCCACTGGGAGGTTGGCTTCCTCTTGCAGCACCAGGCTGGAATGGGCTGGGTTCTCCTAACCTGATCGTATACTCTCATTCTTCTGATATTTTCCCAGTAGAAATCACATCGTGCTGCATTGGTTACTGTGTGTTAATAAATAATTTGGCAATTTGACAGAGTGGGCCATTCCCTCTCTCCTGTAAGGCAAAATAAATGTGCGATGGGGTGAGGTGGGAAGGGGGACAGCAGGGACTCTGCTGCAGGCGCCCGTAAGTTCCTCTATTAACAACGCAGTTTTGTACATTCCTACCCATTGATGCAACTTGTCCCACCTCACCCTGTTTGTCACCATTCTGACAGCTTTGCTCTAAACAAGATCTGCCTGTTCTGCCCCCCCTTGCGCTTCCGACGCACAACTGCTGCTGCTGATCCCAAACGAGATCCTTGTGATCTTAATTAGCATCCCAGGAAGGGAGGACCTGTGTAAAGATAACCATCGGATCTTTCTCTTCCTGTCCTTTCCATCTCTGCAGCACTCCGGTGCTGTCACTGCTTTTCACCACAGCGCAGCGTTGGAAGTCCCCTATCTGATATTTAGTGAAGAATAGCCTCTCTTCCTGAATCTTCATCTCCTCCCACGCAATTTCCAAGCTTCAAATAAAAAAAATAATAATTTGGAAGCGCATTTCTAGTGACAATCCTGCGAACTCTTACAGTGTATGGAGCCGTCGTCATTACTGAAGATGAATGTAACTTTAGGTTAGCGTACGTACCGTTGGATTTCATAATTTTCTCATTGTTACCTTTTTCTGTTTGTTGCTCTAGAATGGACTTGCTCTTAAAAAGAAGACATTGATATTACATTAATAATTAAAGGATGAGAGTTGAAATAATTCAGAGCAAACAATGTATTTTCAAAGACGAGCGCTCGTATGTGGTATCCAGCGCTGTCCTCCGCTGTCAGCCCGTGTGGAGGTGCTGAGACACGCCAAAGTCACGCGGCGGCTCTCGTGGTTTTTTCTGGGAATGCAGGGGGTTTTCAGACACCCGCCCTTTGCCTTCTACGCATGTGTGAATTTCGGATCCTTTCTAGATGTTTGCAATCATAATATTTATAAGATGTTAATTGGTTAATTATGTTAGGAAGTGTTCTTCTGTAAATAAATGCAATGTGTCTGCAAATGCCTGTGGGAGAAGCTTGTGCTCGCAGGCTGCTCTGGACGAGGTGTTTGTGCGTGGTGGTGGGTGGGCAGGGAGGGTTCCTGGGTGGGGGGATTCTCTCGTGGCCCTGCTCATCTCTCAGCCGCTCCTTTGCCCGGTATCTCCCTAAAGATAGAACTTGAAGGGCAAGTAAATCAATGTTTTGGCTGTTCGGAGGCCTGCTTCCTGGTAACCCTTAATACTGCATTCTGTGTGTTACTTGGGTTTGTCCTCCCAAAGGCAGAAGCTTCTAAACCACCGATTCTTCAGATACCACCTAGAGGTCTTTGCCTCGCAGCGGATTTGGTTGATAAGCCAACTTCTCAAAAAGAGTGTGTAATCAAATGGCCACCGATAGGAGAAGTGAAGAACACACAGCGGTGCGATCTGCCGTACCACGGTTTTGGGGCATAGTACAGGTATTTGGCTGGCAGAGAGAAAAAGATGTGGAACAAGAAACAAAAAACCAAAGAGTAAAAAGAACCCGGCAAAGAGGGAGGACGCAAAGCAGCTGTATTTGGGAAATGAGTGCCCAGTGAAGATAAAGCTGGAGGCCAGTGAAGAACTCAGAGCAGCCCTTTGAAAAGAGGGGAGGACGTTTGGAACCCTAGCATTTGCCAAGATGCTCAGGAAACTCTTTTGCATATTCCTGCATTTAAACCAAATTAAAAGATGCAGCTAATACTGTACGTCAGCTGAAAGACCAGCAGCAAGCTGTCGACTTGCGGCATTCCTACAGTGGAACGCCAGCCCAGGATGAAAGGCAAAGACTGCGTGGAGGGGAGGGCTGTGGGCAGTGGCGGCTTTGCTCTCCTTTAACACAAACCAGTTCATCCTCATATCTGGAAATAATGCTGAAGGTCGCACTTATTTACGTCGGCCATATCGGCATAATAGGTTGCATCCTGCTTTGCCCTGAATCAAAGAAACGTTGAGCATACAGCAAATTTGTGGCTGTCCCTTGTCTCAGCAGAGCTGCTTCTCCCTGTTGCTTGCAATGGGACGCTCCAAAGGCAGAAATCTTGGCACTGCGGGTTATCCTGTAGGGATTCCTAACCCCCCCTCGGCAGTCTCAAGCACTAGTGTTAATGGCTTGGAAGGGTTGGACAGCACTGAGCTGTTTTTAGGGAGCAGCTGGCAGCTGTCCTTCAGAAATGCATAGAAAATAATAAAAGTTGGAGTTTCAGTTGGCCAGTTGACTCTTCGTTACCGTCCAAGTGGCTCTATAAGTCAAATAAAGTCAATCTCCTAACTGCTCTCCCCATTAAATACTCTTCTCATGCGTGACCCTTTTGCAACCAAGTCCAACAGATAAAGGTAAAACACTTGTTTATTATTTTGGGAATAGTTCTACTCCGTTAGAGATTAAAATTTTGAGGGTTTCTGTTAAAAGGGGACTGACTGCAGCTTTGGGTGCTTCAGAGTGGAGGGTATTCCACACAACTTCATGGAGTGTAATGATTAATGTTAATAGATAAAGACTTTTTTTCCCCTTAAAATAACTGCAATTCATTAAGTCCAATTCATTAAGCCCAAATAATGAGATAATGGCAGAGTTTCTCTGGTGTGTCATAATTACAGGTTTTATTTGAAGAACAGGATACTGTGAAGAGCTAGACGGTTATTGCTAGTGTAAACACGCATGTTAATGGCAGTAAAAGTTTTTTCAGATCTAAATAGTCACCAGTAAAACCCCTGCAAGAGGCATCTGATTTTTTTAATTATTTTTTTAAGCTTAAACCAGTAATTTGCAGCTGAAGATAAAATCTGGAAAAATAATTGCTGTTCCCAGGCAGATGGCCCGTAATGACTCGAACTTCTCAGATGCCTTAGTGGTGCACAACCCCTCTGTTCACATAGGTGTGAATCATGAAATTGCTGCAGTTCCACCCGGCACCCTAACGAGTTCTCAGTGGCAATGAGGGTGCAGGTACTTCAGGTCCCTGCTGCGCTGGCCCAAGCAGCCGCCGCCTGGCTGGGCTTTGGCAGGGGCCTACCCCAGGAACATGTCAGGAATGCCATAAAGCGCAACTAATGGTCTTTCCCAACCTAAACGATTCTATGATTCTGGAATGGATTATTTCATTGATTATAGATTTTAAGGCCAGAAGGGAGTGTTAAATCATCCAACCTGACGTCCTGTATAATGTATGCCATTAAAATTAGCCCAGTTAATTCTGTATTAAGCCTATAAACTTGTGTTTAAATAGAGTGTATCTTTTGCTGTTTCAACTCGTCTTGATATTCCAAGGCGGGAAGAACCTGTCCTTTCCTTGCTCTTCAGTCAGGCAGGGAAAGGTTGAACTGGCTCAGCCTCTGGGTGTGTGCCCGTGTTCCGGGCTGGTTGAGGGGACAGAGCCTTTTACTCTTTTACTGCCTGACACTGTGTGTGGAGGTACATTTATACCTTTTATTTTCTGTTTTGGTAAGTTAAACGTAGTTGGGCTCTTACTTCTTTCAGTATAAGGTATTTCTTCAGTTTTTCAAGAGGGCTCTGATGCTGGGCACCGGAATGGTGTGCAGTGTTCCTATTCTGGTCGCATCAGCCCTGTACATGGACCTGAAACCTCTTCCCTTCTCAGTTTTCCAGCAGATAACATTAGGGGGTTTACCAATACCTTAGAGAGAGGTCTGCTGCTGAATTGGGTCCTCTTTATAGCACCAAAATACTCTGTCTTTTTATTCCTGGGTGTAATTATTTTGTACTGGAATATTTAAAAAAACCTGTACTGTTTGAACTGGCCCTGTTCAAGGACAGTAGCGGCTCACTGCTGGGCATGGGTGTTTCCTCCCAGCTTTTGTGTCTCCCTCAGGTTCCATCAGCGGCGCTGGAAAGCCGGTCCCGCTTGGCTTCCCCTGGAAACGCCCCTGGGGGGGTTACTCAGGCCCAGACTTCTGTAGCCTTGGCAGCCAGCTGGTTCTGGGAGGATCCCAGCCGTGCCTTGCTGGTAGATTATTGCACAAATTTGTTAATTTGCATTTGCATAGTACTAAAAAAGATGATAGAACTTTTATCTTTCCCATTGCTGTCAACCAAACTTGTTACCTCATCAGGAATAAAAATCTGGGGGTCTCTCAAGGACTTGGAATTTTGCTGCTCTTCTCTGTATCCTTGCACTGTGATGAAAGAAATGATCCCCATTAATTCTTCAATGGCTTTAAGTTTGCCATTAAAGCCTATTTAGATCTAAAGCGATTTCTCAGTTTTCCTGTCTGACAGTTGCCAGATTTCCAGAAGCAGTGCTGTCCTTGTCTGAGGGCCGACTTTACCATCCCAGTGGCTCCGAATTTGTGCGGTGGGAAGTGTAAGGGGAATGGGTTTGTTGCCCAAAGCGCCCGATTCTGTGCGCTTTTGAGAAATATGAGAATTGGTGGCCTGTTGTGAAATCCTCTGGTTAGGCTGAATTTTAAAACACGACAGGGCCAGCTGACCTGTATATTTGAAAAGGTGGCCAGTGCAGCAGGATCACGTTTGCTTCCATTTTTTGATAAAACCAAGATGGTAAGTACCCCTGCGTC
>JAKFQP010000317.1:253975-283007 GCA_023375905.1 Nycticorax nycticorax
GGGAAGGTAGTGTCTGTTAACTTACAGCTGCAAGAGAATTTCCTTTGTGAGCCTGTGTTTGCAGATTCATGGTATATCAGGAATATTTTATGCCCGTTGTCCTTGCATTTTTCTCTGAGGATGAAACACACGCCTACTGGCGGCACGGGACTGCTCCTTCATGTTGGAGCAAAACTTGTATCCAGAAATGAACACGGGATTTTTTTCCTCAAAATACAGAAATCGATGTAAAGAGCTGATGTGGGCAGAAAGAGCTGAACTTGTACGCTTGAAACTTGGCTTGTCCAGCATCCCGAGCAAAGCGTAATTGATTGGGTTGGTATGGGTGAAAAAATGCGAATACTTAAAGAATTGAAAAAGACTTTCGTGGTTCCATCGGAGGGGATTTTGGCGAAGCCTTAGAGCGACTGTCCCACCTCCGTGCCTCCGCGGTGTCTGTGGGCTGGTCCCGCTCAGAAGGAACAGGGAGGCGCAGGGTCAGAAGCTCTGTCCTCTAGGCTTTGACAGTGACGTTGTCATAAAACTGAAAGAAACGGAGTGAATGAATCCGGGGGTGACCCTGAACCCCAGTGGAGCCAATAGAAGTTTTGCCATTGATTCTGATCAGATCAACATTTCATCTTGTGATCTTTTATTTCTTTCATCATTCCCCAACTAGGATTACTTTCCTTAATAAACTCTAATTTCTTAATTTTAAAAATAATTCTTTGTGTCTGAAATGCACAGTTGACATAGAAGACACATCTAGCTAGAAAAAAAAGAAACATAACTCATCCATGGTCTAGTTGAAATCATGGAAGGGGTTAATCATAAAGGTATGAAACAGTTGTGCAAATTTGCAGATAATGAAAAGAACTCGTATAAGTAATGATGGGTGCAGGGTCAGTTTGAATGACAAACCTAAATACTTTTTAATGTAAAGTTACATGTTATCATTAATGTACCTTTTAACGTTGGATAATGTCAAGTCATGCCTTCGTTTAAATTGATAAATAAAAGAAAACCCGTAAGCTGTGACTGTGAGCTGTAGGACTACAGCCAGGAAAGCACCAAAAAGAGCATCGGAGAAAGTCTCAGTGGCTCGGGTCAATCAGCCGTTGAGTGGGAGAATCCAGCCTTACGTTTTGCCAGGGGCGCAAATGTAATCCATGGTTATAAAATGCAAAAAGGCTGACATCCAGGAAAATGGGGAAGGTGGAAAAGAGAAAGAGCCTGACCTGTGTGTAATATAAATAAATACAAGATGTGTGTTTTTAGCAGCACGTGGAGTCGTCCGTTAAAGCGGCGTAGCTGGCGATCTCGGGGATTCCCTGCCACTGAATGCCTCGAGTTTCAAGTCTGGGTGTTTTTAAGGCTTCTTCCCCGTGACTGTAATAGCTAAAGTAGAAATACGGGCTTGATGCAGAGATTATCGCGGGAGGCCCTTTGTCCAAAATGGTGTGAAAGACAGTATTACGATAGTTGTGTCTTTTCCTGGAAGCTCGTGGTCTTTACTTTCTTGTGCCTTATGAAAGGAAAGCAGTAAATACAGAAAACTGCTGCTGAGGTACTGGGTTAGTGCAGACAGAAAGGCCCAAAATAGGGGGGGAAAAAAAAGGGCAAATTTCTAGAAATGTTAACAGCAGCAGGGTGGTAGCTGTGCTGCCTACTAAGTGCACAGTATATTCCTTAGAAAATAATATATAGCTGCTTATTGTAAAACTGGTGCTGAAAAATAGACAGAATGACTTATTTAAGAAAAAAATAATAATAAAAAAAAGTAGTGGTTTGGTTGTTCTGTGCCTGACAGGAGAAGCCTTATCCCCCATGCCCGCGTACCTCAGGATTCTCCGGAGGTCTCATTCAGCCTGTGGGGTCGATAGCCTCTTCCACCAAGCGTGGTGCTGTTTTACATGGGCATTTTGTCCCTAAAATGCCAAGAGGTTGCTAAAATTCCAGCACAGGAGCTAACGTGGCACAATGGTGAGAGCTAGAGAAGCTGTTGTGCTTGTTGTTGGAAAACTTTTCGGGACTGGTGACTTCTCTAACAGCTTACAGCAGAGGTGTGAGCCCAGCCTTGCGAATCTCAGGCCACCCATGAGAAGCTCACTTCTTCACCTACACTGCCTTTCATCCTCCCACCAGCAATAATCCACGCTCCCTCCGCATCCTCAGGCAAAAGGATAAAAACAGTGGCGTGGACGCGACGTTTAGCAGCGATGAAACAGTTCGCCTTTCACCATCTCGTCGTTTCAAGACACAGGAATGTCAGAAAATGTCACCCGCGTCGTCCCTCTCATGATGTTGCTGCTTCCCTTCCACCAAGACATAGCATCTCTCATGCCACTAACAATTATTGCTGAAGGCCTTATCCCACTTTATACAACTTCTGTCGAAAGAAGCTTTGGCGAGGTTAAGCAGGGAAATCCTGGCTGGCCGCTGCTCTTCTGTTCTGTTGGGAAACGTTTATTCCTTTTAGAGTTAAGCTGCTCCCTCGCTGGGAAGGGTACTCCCAGTTTCCTGAAGAAATGATGAATGAACTGCAAGCAAAAATTGCGTGGGTTATTTTGTTGCTGTAATTTCTATGGATCAGGGTGTTTAAAAATAATTTAATTTGGTATTTAAAAAAAAGGCATTCCGTAGATGAGCGTTCGATGCACAAGCTCTTGGCTGTCTGGCGTAGCCCAGCGCTTTTTAGTGTTGTCATTTGAAAGCCACTTGTCACTGGTCTTGTGCTACGTAGCTGAGATGGGGTTGGCTCCGTTTTTGTGCCAGTTTGCCATTTACATGTAATTACCCCAGGCTCATGCTGAATGCCGCAGCCTGTTTGCGTGCAAGGTTTGCCTTGGAATGTTGTGGGTTGTCAGGACAGCGTTGTCACTGCCTGGTTTCAGAAGTCATTGATGGGGACTTAGGAAGCCCCTCTCCTATGTTCTTACATCCTAGGCACAGACTTCCTCACTTCCCCAACCTCGTTGTAAATTGCTCTGCTCAGTTAATCACTTGGATGTTAAAGGACTAAAAAAGGTTTGGTGCCATCTCTCTTCTGTTGGTATGTGGAATGACGGAAGGAAATCAGTTAAACTTCTCTTTTTATTAGGTTATGACTATAACCAGATGTTGAGGTTTTCCGGACGTACTCCATGGTTTGTCTTTGCTCTCTGGCGGAATATAGAAACCAATTACTTTTTACTGTAGGTTTCTTAGTGCAAAGCCAGAAACTAAATATGACTGTGCTACTTGAAATGCCAGTTATAATTACCTTGTGAGAAATAATCATGTGTTTGGGGGGTGTGGGTGGTGGTGGGGTTGTCTTCTGTTAGCAAACTAATACGCGTTCTTCATTGGGAATGAGCTCCTGCGTCCTTGTTCCCATATTTGTCATTGTGGTCAGTCAGAAACGGTACTTCTGTTTCTAATTGATTTAGACCATAATAGCCCATTGATGAAATGTCAGCTCCCCGGAAGCACGGAGAGCCCTGCTAAGAGCTGGGTGTAGCTAACAGCACCGGTGGGTCTCTGTACTTGTTTAACAGCTACCTTGAGGCTGTCACTGGAAAAGCTTCTGTGGTTTCATGTCAGAACCCAACATGTCAAAAATATCACGCATACCGAGGACAACCGATACCCGTGCCGGGTCTAGGGAGGAAAAGGACGTGGTTTGCATTGTGAAGGTGGCCAAGACCTGGGAATGAAGGCAGGACTGATCAGGAATAACCGCCGATGCACTAAGGGGGAGAAACACGCATGGTGGGTACCTAAAGTCCTTGTAGCCTTATGCCACGTGGGAGTAGCCAGTGGAAGCCGAAAGGGCAATCATCCAGATCAGGAGTTAGATCAAATCACACCCATCTGTGTGAACACAACATTAAGGGCCGTATGTAGATAATATCTGTCCTATGGGTCTTCTGCTCGTTAGCTGGAGCAGAGCAACGGTTGGAATAAGCTACTGGTCCATTCTTAGTGACTCTTTCATCACCCCGTCCTTCGCCTCCACCCTTGGTCCTTCTCTCTTTCCTTTCTATGTTGTGCTCATAGATGCCGCTTTCACCAAGTGGCCCTTCAGTTATTTTTTCACCAACGATTAACAACTTTCTCTAATAAAGACCTAGCAGCACCAGGGTAGTTTGGGAAGTGAGTGTAGAAGGTTTTGATGGCACCTTCTACCTTGTACGTGAAAAGGAAACAATATTTTCTATATTCAGGAAGAGAGTGGTAGCCTGGGATTGTAAACAATCCACAGAGTGGCGTAGGCGTCGTCATGCTCTGTGCCAGGCGGCCAGGTTTGATCCCGTGTACCCAAGCAGAGCATCCCTGTTTCCTACGCAGCTGGAAGGAGAGTTGGGTAACTCACAATGGGATTTACCATTGCCAGTGTTCTGGGAAGTAAAGGAAATGTCTGAAATCCTGGCCACAGGACTCACCTGTGTCTATGGGCGAAGTGACACTTGGGAAGATGTAACTCTGCTCACATCGCTCTACGTGGTGCTCGCTATTGTAAAACATCAGTGCCAACTTTTAAAGACAGCCTAGAATTTAGAATATTTTCCAGAAGGCTGCAGACCTGGTTTTGTTGGTGGTTTGTTTTTCAGTGGTTTGGGGGGGCTGTGGTGTTTCCTTGTTTTTTCATGTTTTCTCACCCGGAAGAGGTTTAGGCTTACTGGTAGGGAGACATCCTAACCCCCAGAGTTAGCGGTAAGTGGTCTCGCGTGGTTCAGTGAGTTGTTGTTCTAACTCCAGAGGGAAATGTTAAGTATCGCGCCTGTAGTCGATTGTTCAAAGGCTGGAATACGGTCTCCAGCAATTTGTGTTTTAGGCGATGGGTAGTGAGCTCTCGCAGAGCATGATGAAAGGGCTTTCTGCAAGCGTGTTACGCTACAACTGCACCTGGCTTTGGTTTACAGCGTGGATGCAAACAGGTTTTAACTTGCTGTAGTCCTAAAGTGATCAGTGCTCTCAGCATATGTTATGTCAAAGGCTCCTACGTGTCTGCCTGTTATCTTTTCGCATCCTTCCTGTCCCTGTCTCTTCTCTGTACATGCAAGGCAAGGCAGGACACAGATTTTTCCTATATCTGCTTGTAAAATTTTTTTAGTGATGATGACAATATGATAGCTTAACCAGAGCACCCACTTTTTTTCCCCCAACATAAAGCACTGTATTTCTTTCCACAGTCAGTCTTTATATAAGTCCATTGCTGATGATAAATAAATAATAAAATACAACGTCAAGGACCACATGGCAAACGGGGATGACAATTTCTCTGCTAACTTTTCTTGATATAAAATTTCCGGATAAACTTCTTGTTTGGCTAATGTAGCGTGGCAAGGTTAGAGCCACAAGATGATGGTGTCCTCAGTGTCCGTTCCATCGAACGCATGCTGGCTGTGCTCGCTACCTGGCGCTCAGCTGCTCATCAGCAAGGCAGGTTTGTCACCGTTGCGCTGCTGGCGAGTGTAGGTTTTAGGAGCGAGGCCTCAATGCAGGGAGTAGGCAGTTGCGCGTTGGGTGATGGTCGTGGTGCAGCTCTGCTGCGAAGCTGAGCAGCCGCGTACAAACACAAGGTTGCACAACGGGATGCTCTTGTGTTTGCCAGTTGTTGTGTTCAGGGTTTGACGAGCTTCGTTAAGATACATTTTGTGCATCATTTTACAGGGTTTAATACTGCTTTGCTAAGTAACTGCTTTTCATGTCGCCAGTGGGAAGACAAGATTGGATTTCTCACCTTGAAATCTGAGCAGTGGGAAGATGCCTGAACGAGGTATCTTTGTTAATTAAGCAGCCTACCATGTTGATAGTGTTTTAGCTGATGGCCCAACTGGTCCCACTAAATTAGCGATGATTTATGTAAACCCATTCATTTCTGAGACTTCTTCATAGGCGATGCCTATTTAGGATCCACGAACATATCTAAAGCTTAGGTGTTGATTAAATTATTGATTAAATAGTTTATGATCTTATTGATCGTACATTATTGATTAGGCTATTAGAAATCAAATAGGAACTGGAGCCTTGTTGACAAGTTCATATGAGCAGCCTCCAGCCTCGAGGAATCCCGGGTCTCTTCAGCATTCAAACCACAAAGCCGCAACGTTTCTAAAAGTGGATTCAATGTAGAAGCTACAGGCTGCTCCACATTCCCAAGATTTAGGACATGAAATGTTCTGGGCCTTTGAAAGATGAAATTTAAGCTTTAGGACCCAGAAATTCAACTTTAGAACAAAGATGAACTCTGAAAAATACCGGGAGGCTCGGAGAAGAACAGAAACGAACTCCAGACTGGTAGAATGGCGAGGAATTAATTATTCAGGGGTCATCCATTACTGAAAGTATTCTTTCAACAAGACCCGGGAATTGTCTTCCAGTGGAAATTGTACAATTACCTATGGAGTAAATGGTCTCGTATACATTCATATGTCAAAACGCGCTTCCAGATGTATGTCAGCACTTTTGTGCAGGGGAGGGAAATAAATCAGAGGCAGAGGCAGGCTCGAACCGTTCTCCCTGCGCTGGCACCTCCCGGGCCCTGCTTCATCTGCTGCAGTTACTGTGAAGTCTGTGAAAAGCTGCTGGGGCTTTCTTTGCCTTTTTTCTACTTTGGTTATTTAACTTTTTAAATGAAGTAATCAAATGCAGAAATTTTCCCTTTAAAATATTTTATTTTTTTCTCCAGAATCAAATTTCATAACATTTTTGTGTGAAAATGCATATCATCCATTCTTGCCTAAGACCTGGGCATTGAAACGCTCAGTGCATAACGACTGCTCAAAGTTTTAAAATGTAGCTTCTATTAATTACATTTTCATATGAGTGCTTCTAGCTCCGATCCAGACCATGACTCTATAAGCTCACCCCAGACATTACCCTTCGGCTGCAGAAGTACACGGGAGGGAGCTTGCCTGACCATAATGCAATATTCGTTGCGAACTTCTCCCCGTCAATTTGCAAAAACTCTGCCAAGACGAGGAACAATTTGCATCTGGTGACAAAATGCAGCTGCGGATTTTCACGTTGCGGTCTGGCGCTACGAGAACGAAAGTGTTCAGCTTGGCTCAGGAGGCAAACCACCTCGCCCGGGAGGGTGCAAAATTCTTGTGCACCTTGGGTGTTTGGGTGTTTTGCTTGTTTTGTGTTTGGGTTGGTTTGTTTTTCTTTTGGAGCAAATGACTTCCACCATTCAGCTCCTCTTGCTCAAAGAAATAATATTATTTCCTTTTTCTTACCTCCCCTTTCCCCCCCCCCCCCCCCCCGACAGATTTAAATAACAGCAAGGCTTCTCTTTAAAATGATAACGCGCAGGAAATTAAAAGTTAGGCCCTTCGCTGTCCATAGCCCAGCGTCTCTGCTTTCGCCTTCTCCACAGTGGTGTAAATGAGGGACGAAGCCTCAGCCTGAACTTCCAATTTCCTGGCTGTTGTCAGCTGTATCGCAACGCGCCGTTATACAGTTTTCCTTTCTGGGAAGGATTCCTACACAATGTATTATAGAAAACTAGGGAATGGCCAGAGGCAGAAATTAAATATTCTACAAAGGTTCGTATTAACCTAAATTACCTCAATGTTTTGTTAAGTAAGTGATGAAGTTTAGATTCTAAAGTAGTATTAGTGAAATACTCATTTGCAAAGGAATTACTTAAAATCATAGCTTATAATTTCTTCTCTCTTGATCGCTTTGTCTTTTAGTAGTTAAGGAGTCGTATTGGAATGTTGTGTTCCCCCTCCAGTCTCCTTGAACGGACCCGACTTACTCTGAGTTTTACGGCGCTTGCCTGGCCCCAGCGCCGGGGGTGGCAGCGGGGAGACTCCAGGCGCTAGGAGGGACGTGGGTGCTGGAGCCACGCTCGAGGGGGGGCGAAAAAAGGGAGACTGGAGTGGCTGAGGAAGTTAGCAGGTGAAGAGCACAGGAGGTCTGATTTAAGAGTCATTAATCTGTTGCTGGAAGAAGGTAACTAAACTATTTAATGAATGCTTACAAACCGCTTACAAACCGCTTACAAATTGCTTAAATTCTGCTTTCTGACTGGGTTTTCCCCAGCAGCGGTGAAACGAATGTGCGCATGCGAGTGCGATACCGGGCCGTAGCACTTGCGGAGAGCACGTTCGTTATTGTGGACTGTTTATCTTAATCAATTTTACATCATATGGTGGAGATTCTATAGTTCCAGTTCATCCCAACTCATACTTCTCCCCTTAGGTTCCCTTCCCTCCTCTGTTCAGTATCTGAGCTCGTGGCAGCTGCGGTTTTCCTTTTTACATTTTCTTTTCTTCTTTTTTTTTTTCCCCTATTTTCTTTCTGCCCTAAAAAAAAAAAAAAAAAAGCGGGCCTTTATTGTATTAAGGCTGCGCAGTGGAATTCCAATTTACAGCTGAAAGTAGCCCTATCTGTTTTAAGAACTAGAGGGGATTTTTCCTGTTTGTCTTTCTCTCAATCTTACCCACACGAGTCGTGTACAAGCGTTGTCTGAAATGTATAGAAACCGCCTTATAATTGATAGTTCAGCACCATCCTGTGTGGTGCAAAGCGAACCATTGTAGGAGTTGAGCTAAAAATATTGCATTTAACACTCGGAGAAGATGAAATTTTTAGACTTGATTTGCTCATGGTCATGCGGTTGCAACTAAACACGATTGGAGCTGTCACTTCGCTGCGGAGAAAAATACGCAATTTTGGAATATTTTAAATGAGCTTGATATTAGATTCTATAACTCAGGGTGACACAGGGAATAGTGGTGGCAACATGATTGGTTCATTACGATTTGGTAATTGCCGTCCATCATTTTAAAGGGGAAACCCAACCGCAAACAAATGATCTCGGTACTCGGCAGCCTCCGTAGCCGAGTTGTCATTTTGGGGATGGTTTTAGAAGACACAAGTTGTGTCTGTTTTCACGCTTCTATTTTTCCCTCCCCTTTATCATTTCAGGGGAGCGATTTTCCTCATAAACTAACATGTCAGCCAAAGCATCTACATTTTAAAAAAATATTATTTCATAATTTTCCACATGCACATTTGATGTAAACCCTGGAGGTGTATTCCCCGAGTACCTATTACCTCCATTTTAGGGAAATTACATTAAATTATTAGTGACAAATTTACTTGTCTGCCAATGTGTTTTTCTTGAATTTTACTACAACATCAATACTTGGCTGTTTTATAGGGGCCCTCATTTACCTGTCTTTGAAGGCAGTCACCCCTCTGGGAGCTGTGCCTGTCACTAACATGCTCTAGGAAGAGTCTTTAAGTTTAACATTCGCTGTTTTGAATTAGGGAAAAAAATATGTTGCACTTTAAAAATATAATATGCTTTTCCGACAAGTCATTTTGATATCTGCCGTCTCCGTTTGTAGAGAGCAAGCCCAGCTCCAGGCGCGGCGTGCTCGAGGGAGGCGCTGCTTTGTCAGCCCGAGCTGCCGCCCGGGGAGAGGGACCTGGGCGCCCGATAATTGCCCTGCGCGGCCTGGCTTGGGAAGCTACCGGGGTTGCCTTGCGCTGGCGTCTCCAGCCTGATGCCAAAATAAACGCAGATGGGGAAAAAAAGTCAGACTGAGAGCTAAAGTCAGCTACAGGACTTCAAATCTCTATTACAATTGCATAAGGAAATGAAAAATGGACAAAAATCCAGGCCTTTTGGGGCAGCCAGAGCGTGCCTGGGGCAGGGGGGGTTTACCCGCCTGCCTTTTTTTAATCTTTCAAGTCTTTGTCTTCAAATGCAATTAGCGTTAATTCCAAATAAATGAGTGTCTCTGGACTCACTATGCCTAGGTAATACTTGCTTGAGTCTACAAAAAATATTCTGCTTTTTGAAGCCAAAGCCTTTGCAGCCCGAGTTCTTCCTGTCGAGTGCAGGGATGCAGGGTTTCATTTTATGGACGGGGCTCTCGGTGCTGTAATCTCCGGGCGCGACGGATGCGCTGGCGGCAGCGTCCCACCTTACGCTGTGATCTGCTTGAAAATGGGCGAGATGCTGCCAGCTCAGCGCTGGCCAAAGGTTTCTGGGGGATACTTTGGAGCTTCAGCAAACGATATTGGCGATAGAATAGCACAGTGTTTTGTTCCCTAAAACATTGATCGCCAGCACTGGAGGTATCTGTGTCTTATTGGGCACGAGGGGATGCTGCCCCTCCGCAACACTAGCTCGGAGTTTTAGAAGCTCTAGTTAACGACTGCCTAGGAACACGTGTGAGAACTCATGTGGGCAGAGCTGTATGAGCACAGACGTGACCATGTTGTTGGTCTGAGAGAGATTCTTTGGCAGTAAACTGGTGCAAACAGTTCTGCTGAAGCCGGCGGAACCATAGCGGTGTGTTGTGGCACCTCATCTGCCCTCTGGCTTTAGTTATTTGAGTATCGCTCACTGCCTTGTGGGCCGGGTTCTCTTACAGCCCTCTGGACGTTACACACCGTAAGCAAGGAGGGATCACGTTGATAGTGATAAATTCCGTGTCAGGCTTCCAGCAGTTGGGATTTCTAGTGCTGGAGCATCAAATTTCTGGGAGTTGGCATGTCCAGAAAGCTTGAGGAGGTGAGAAGCGATGATGAAGGTTGCTAACGTGGAGCAGATTGGAATGCTTTCATCAAATTCCTCTCGACTTAGCAAAGCAGTTGATTAAAATCAGCTTTTAAATGGGACTTTACTTACTTCAAGATAACTCGTGCTGTAAAAAGAGAAAGGGAGGATGTCTGAGTATCGGGATTGTGGAATGAAGGTGACGGTGGCAACATCATTAGAACCAGAACCTCTGAGTGGCGAGGTTGCCCCGCTGGTATTTTGCCGCTGGGTTTGATTGTATTGATCGCCCCAAGCCCCAGGATTACAGTCCGGGACCGGAGCCCTGTGGTGCTTTCTGCTACGTATTCACGTGCGTGCCTGTGTGTTCCGAAAGCACGCAACGTCTGCTCCGAGGAGCTTGCAACGTCACCAGTTTTTTCTGCATGTGCAATTGTGTACAACTGCAAAGGGACCTGGATCCCCGTTTGTGTTTTGATGAGACAGAAGTAACAAAGAGCAAATGCAGGAACAGCCAAGGACAGGGGGCAATGCCACTGTTCCCGCTGGGAGCCATCTCAGTGATTTTGGTGCTGGAGTAACTGTTCCCATACCGAGTACAATGGGACTAAGCAGCACAACTAATGTGAATTAAATAAATTCTTAATATTTTTCCGTTTCTGTTTCTTAACTGTTGATAAACTAAATTTTTCTTTCCCATCTTTCCTTGCTCCAATTAGTATTTCAGAGACTGCTCTGCCTGTTTGGCGCTGGCAGTGCTGTAGGTCCATGGGAGTTCCACTGGATGAGTGTTACTCTTCCTTACGTTAGATCCCAGTCTTGAACGAGCAGCAGAACAGAACGTATACTGCATATGTGCCTCGTGATTTATTTCAGTTTATTCCCTCACTGAAACAAAACGATTATACAAATCAATGTGATTTTAAACTGATTAACCTCAAACCCTCTTAATTAGAAAACAGGGGCCTCAGAGTTCACTTGTGGTATGTGAAATGCCTTCCCATTATTTTGCCTAACTTTTTATCCCAGGACTGAAAATAGAAAATGCCTATTACTGCCATTAAATAGAATTTGATGAGGAAATTATATTCTTGAAGGGCTTTCCTCCTCCTTTCTTAGGAGTGGCTATGCCAAGTGCTTGCAGTGTCAATGCGAGGTATTTTGGCCTAAAAGGAAAGTGAGAAAGCCTTGGGGACCTTGCGGCTTCTTGTAGAGCCTTGGTTTTTCCAACACGCGTTGAGTTTTAAGAGTTTTGCTCCTTTTTTTCAGAGCCTGGTAGAAATTTTGGAAGGATCACTTAAAATGTTTCTGATATAGGACTTGTGATGAGATCCTCGCTACAACCGCCTTGGACAACGGCTCCTCGTTTCGCTTCTTTTCATAAACTCTCCTTTCTCTGTGCTCATGCAGAATAACTTCACAGTCCTTCCGTTTTGTTTGATCTATTCTAGCACTAACGCATTTCGGGGGGCAGGGGTGGTTGTGTTGCCCATAGATCCAAGCTCTTGGCGTGTGTAAATTGGCAAATGAAGGCTTTTGTAGGTTAACCTTCAGTGAAATACCTATCAGCGTCTTTAAGGTAAATATTTTATTCATGGGTTTCTCTTCTTGTGTCAGACAGGCTGTTGTTGAGGGGTGTTGGTGTATTGGCACAAGCTCGTTTTGGTGCATCCAAAACCTTGTACCCCACCTCTCCCAGCAGCTGCGCTGCCATCCGCTCTGCGTGGACTTGATGGCACGGCTTCTCACATCTGCATGTACGCGTCAGTTAAATAAGGGTGAGAATGGGGAAGGTATACGGCACGAATAGGTTATGAAAACGCAGTTAGATGGATTGCCTTGTGATTTGTGTAAGGGACTTGTTGGTTAGCGGGGTGACCGGCGTGACGAAACGTGCGCCTTGGGTGCTGGTGTTTGGCAAAGCGCTGGGACGACGCTTGCCTGTCGTGAGATGCTTACGTGCTCCTGGTGCTGACTCATTGAACTGGGATCAAATTTACCTGGGGCAAAAGAGTGGCTTGCAGAAGGGAAACGTTTTTAAAAACAGCCGGGGGTGGCGCCTGTAGATCTCGTGGGGAATCGTTCCTTTCTCACGCGGAAAGCCCCCAGCCAGCGCTGCCCTGTCTCCCCCTCTGACGATGGGTGGCTCGATGCAGATTCAGCGAGCCATGCCTGTACGGATGGCGTGACAGTCTGCCAGATATTTTAAAGAAATATATTTAAGTAATTGTACAGTAAATTATTTCTCCTTTTTAGCCCATAATTGCAAATGCAGGCTGTAGCTTTATTGAAATGGGATTTCCTGCGTGTGCCCTCCGTTTTAAATGGATGAGAGAGACACGGGCGATAGTTGCTTCTCCTGAGCTGTTTCCACTAAGCAAATACAAATCGCGTAGTGGAATAGATGAAGCCTTGCTCAACAGTCCTGTTGATATGTTAAGGATTATTTTTATCTCGGGTTGGAGAGCAAACAGCATAATTAGGTCTGTTTGTTCTAAACCTCAGCACTTGCTGCTTCTAAACTTGGTCTTTTTATTATTATGGCTTGAAACACAAAATATTTCATGTTGCTTTGTGCCACCTCCCATCCCTTCTGGTCTTGTCTCGGTGTTTTCTCTCTCTCTCTGTATATACATGCACACATGTGTATATAACGTATGTAAACACCAGTTGGGTGTTGTGGTTAACAAGAGCTTTCTGTAAATGTGTTCTCACATACGTATATGTGTGTAGGCAAAACGTGCGAGCGTGCAGGGGCAAGCGAGGTGCGCAGCAGCGTTCCCATCCGTACCGTCACGTCGGCGATGGCTGCGCTTGCTTTCCCTCTCTCTCTCATCCTGTTTATCGTGAGCACCGGTCTCGGCTGCAGGGTTTATCTGTAGTTAGGCGCCCGTTTCCTTGGCAGTCGGTCTCATAAACTGCAGGTAATGTCACCACCCTTTGCACGCCACGAGGAACGCGCCCAAACCAGGGAAGGATTATTCCATCTGGAGCAGAGAGGAAACTTTCCGCCTTTATTCCCATGCACCTAATACCTTGGTTTAGCTCAAGATGGAGGGGTTATGATTCATACAGTTGATGCAGAAAATGGCCGATTGCTTGGTTTCTTTTAAATGTATCATGCTCGGCGCACACGGTCTCTGAGCATCAGTTAGAGAGAAGTGACAGCGGACTTGACCTTTCTCTCCAAATCATGGGGGGGTGGGGGAGGCATTAGCGTGGTACAACAGCATTTCAACTTGTTTTAACCGATAACTTTCATATTTAGAGACATTAATACATTCTGGAAATACAAAATCACTTTCGAGCAAGTGTAGTCACATGTTATTTTAAATGGGATTTAAAAATTTAGCCTCTATGTGCATAATAAGATGCCTTTAAGATATCGTCCTGACGTGGCTAATGCTCCTAAAAGGTCAATACAAATATTTAGCTTCTGCTTCTACTTCTGCCGTTTCACAGATTGGACCCATTTTTAATTTGGAGTCATCTCACTGAATATTTTAAGGACTATTTAGGCGGCTTGTGAGAAGGCACGAACAATAGGTCCTATATGTAGGAAGGTGTTGGTTATAAAAGGGCTTAAATTGGCTTTAGTGTAACTGGAAACCAAATAAATGGTTCTGGAAACTACACTGGGAGATTTAGCCGCTGTTTTGTGCGGTCACCAATTAGTGCCATTAGAAAGTCTAATACGCACAGCGTGGCCCGGCAGCAGCTGTGATTGATACAAAGCTCGGCCAATCGCACCAGGCCCGTGTCAGCTCTCATTAGTCTGTGATCAATTACCGGGGTTTTAGGCCAATTTGAATGAAAAGTAAAAACACATTGTTACCACAAATTTCATCAAGTGAATATGCTGTATGAGGAGATAGATCAGCTATGACCTCCCTGACATTTTCAAAATGTTTAAAAGCTGAAGTTAATTCTTTGTGATGTCCTTTCATCTTTAGTTGACAACGGAGAGACCTGGAGTGGTGACAGGCCTTGTCAAGTGGCTCCGTCTTATCAAAAACAATACCCTCCAGATCCTTCCAGCCAAATATTCTAATCTAAGATAATTGCATTTAAAATTTTGTCTCGCTTTTATGCCTTTCCCCGAACCACTTTTGCATTAAGTAACAAACCTTTTCACTCGGTGCTTTTTTCGCTTTTACAAGGTGGAACGGTTACTAAAAGCTCGCTATGGGCTGCGGTGAGCGCAGGCGAGCCCGGGACATCTGCGCTGCCGCGGGGCGCCGGCTCAGCCGCGGCCCGGCCGCCTCGCACTGCTTGTGCCGCCCCCGAGGTACAGTCTTACAGATGCTACGATTGTCCGTGGGTTTCTACACCAACTTCAGACCCCGCCGCCAGCCCCCGCCATTGCAGCCTCCACTTGTCCTCGCCTTCCCAGGCTGGCTGCGTATTCCCGCAAAAGCCCTTTTTTTCAGGTGTCGAGTTGAGGGCGGGCTGTGAGATGAGGCCACTCCACTCCAGAGGGGTCGCGTGTAAGGTTTGTGCACTAGAATGGCCATTTCAGCATGCAAAACTCATCAGAACAGATGTAACATGATTTTAAAATTTATTTTTTTATTATTTTCCTCATCGTTAGCTTTCTGTTACCCAAGGAAGGTTGCAGAAGTGAATATCTTTAGATCTTCAACTGGGGGGCTTTTTCTTTCCTGAAAGAACGAGCTGGTTAACGCAAGTGATAAATGCACCTTGCTGCTGCTGGTGGCGTTCCCGGCCGTGGGCCTCGCGCGCCGTCGCGGGCAGACCCTGCCGCAGCAGCTTGGGCTGCCTCAGGCCCCCTCGGTCCTCCCGGCCGGAGCGTTGTCCCAGGCACCCAGCGCCGGCGGCCCCGCTACTCCAGTATGTTGGGTTATTTAACGTTTTCAAACCCACAAAGCTCATTTCAATAGAGTAAAATAAAAAGACCTGAAAAAAAAAACTTAGTTTCCCTATACTGGCAGATTTTTCTTAGTAATTTTGTCTTCACATCTTCCAAAGCGGAATATAAACTAGATCAAAGACTGGAAGTAGCAGAAGGAGGAGTCTGTACCACAGAAGTCTGCCATGGGACAGATCCGAATGAAGGCGACACCCGTACCCGAACTGTTAATTACCCGAGGGTTGATTCCGGACCGTGTCCTTCCTTAGCTGATGTTCTCCTGAGATGAATTCTTTTCCCATCCTTTTGGCGATCCTTCCGGTCTCTTTAGGTGTGCATTCACATGCCCTGTCAGTAACCTCTCACATGGATTTTTGCTGTGTCAGTAAACATTTCTGAAAATAAGGTTTTCAAGCGTGAATTATTTATACTGTATGATAAGCAAGTAGGAAGTTGAAATTCAATACTAGTTCATAAGATTTTTTTTCGCTTGATTTCTCTGTCTCCTGCTCTAACCAGGCTTTTGTTAGAAAGAGTACTTTATTCTTTTCTGACACGCTACTAAAGGTATTATGCAAACGTAAGATGTTGTTCATTATAATCTGTTGAAAATGGAGGCAGCAGAAAGCTGAATTTCATTGTATAACTTGATCTAAGAGGAGATTTTAATGGAAAACAGCAGTCAGCTGAAGGTGTCAGGGCTGATTGCAAAAGCTGATTTTATTATGATACCGATATTAAGCGACCCACATTCTCTCCGCACCAACATGGCGCAGTCCTGGGAAGCAAATAAGGGCTATTGCTTACAGAAGTCCAGTGGCCAACGGGGGCCACATAGGAGAGCTGGGCCTAGACCCGGAGGCAGTCCGATGTGCTGGTTCTTGCAGAACCTGCCTTGTCACGGGTAATCACCTTGCGGGGGAAGAAGCCGTATGTGTTACGGGCGAGTTCAGCGGCTGCTCCGCGTGCCATCTGAACCTCCTGAATCCACAGGAGTGGACATGGGACGGGGAATGGGGCTCTGCTTTGCCGTTGGCTTAGCAGCAAGTCCCAGTCGGCACGGGAGCCTAGGAAAAGGTTCTGCAACCCTTTCCAGGCACTGCTATGATCACTGTGCCGTGCATGGTTATATTAAGGGGAAAAAAGGTCATTATAAGAAAACTATTTGTCCTTTTGGACAGTTCCAGTCATAAGGCCAGTTCTGTAACTCATATGGACCATCTCACCTTCCCAACGTTTCCTTACATTGGCCGCCAGTTACTGGAACGTTAGCGGGAGCAGAGTTGTTTGGTTTGGGCACAGGGAAATCCAGGCTAGTGTTACTTGGTTCTCACAAGCCCATTTGAAGACAAATTAAGATATTTCAGTTACTATATTTAGAAATGTATCAGCACTACTTACCTTTAATAAAATGTGAACAAGCTGTTTGAATTGTCCATTATAGTTTAAATACCTCCTTTTATCAACAAGCGAGTGTGTATATATGCACGCTCCGTATATATCATATACAGATGTCTATGAAGACTGTGTATCTGGAAATTCCAGGAAGGGTGGGCACTTCTGGCCTGCTGCTTTCTCTTTTTAGAATGGGAAATTATGAAATGACGTCTGCACGTTCATAAATTCCATGAAATAGCTGGATCCTCATAGGCAGCATGCGGAAGCTGAGCTCCAGCCAGGATAACGCGCCATGCGGGGTGGCCGCTTGCCTCCCCCCAAACTAACTTTGAGCGTTAGGGCAACTGAAAGGGTTTGTGTGTTCTCCTGCATACCGTGCTGTTTGTCTGCGGGAAGCTGGTGGCCCAAAGAGGCCCAACAGCACTCACTTTCAGGCTTTAAAAATGGAAACTGGTTTGTCTTTTCCCCCTCAAGCTGCAGAAAGCCTAAACTATTTAGGCTGGCTGTTTAGGGGGTAATATAAATAAGCATAGTCTAATGTGTTTCTCGTTGCATAGCATTTTGATACTGCCTGTGCGAGGTGTGAACTTGGACTAGAGGGGAATTTTCTGTCAAATGAACCCTCCAGAGCTTTCGCCGTGGCTGAAAACCTCTTCACGCTAAGCCTTGAAATAGGCGGACTTCCCAGGTCCCCCTCCCGCCCCCCAGTATTCCTTAATAAGCCATGGGATGGTGGAAGAGCTTCTCCTGCAGAAGCGAGTACCTGCACAAGTCCCTCCAAACTGCATTTATTTCAGAAAGGTTCTGTTAAGAGTTCTCATGAGTACGTATCGAGCAGCCTCATGTTTTTACTTGGAGGACTCTTTAATAAACCTATTTCTTTAACAAAGCTCTGCTTAGCCTGGTTGCACAATAAATTCCGGGTTGTGGAGCAGTGGGAATAGTGATTTAGCATCGACAGATTTATCCTCCTATGAGGTATGCTAGCTAGAAGGCTGAAGGTACCAAGATTTTATTTTTTTTCCAGTGGATGAACAGAAAAATGTTACCAATAATTTTATTTTTAGGAAATTTTTGCACTTTGAGGGCAGAGGAGAGAACCGCATGCACGTGTATGTAATGCTTTTTTCCATAGGTGGGGTTCATGAGTGTAGGCAAACATATATATACACACATATGTACACGCAGGCTCTCCCTAAATAATGAAATTGTTTTCATGAATGAATCATTTCCCATGTGAAAGTGAATGTTTATTTCTACCCTTAAAATTAGATATTCTAGCAAATCCACTAAGTTAATCTTATTGAAATGTGTTTAATTAATAACTGCAATTAGAATGCTGCAAAGCTCAGCGATGTTTATTCAAATCAGCAGAAGAGGGCATCTCTTTTCCAGCAGACTTCAGCTTTCATTACTGGTGTGTAAAGGAGTTTAATTTAGCTGGAGTAGTGTAAACCTTTTTGAAAGAGGTGCCCCATTCCACAGAAGACTCATTCTCCACGTGCTCTAAATACTGTACATATTTACCAAATTTAAATACATATTTACATACGTGCGATTGACCCAATTGAATGGAATGACTCCCTCGATACCTTTTATAGTCTATTAGGTAAATAAGCATCTCGGAAGCGGGCTCGCTTTTCTTTGCACAGCAGACAGTAATGTAGATAGGATTAGAGTTTTGGGTCCGGCACGGTAGTTGGGTTGACAGCTTACAGGAGAAAATACTTTTCTCCACTTCAGATGGAGACAGACGCAGGGACCAACTGATGGACCAAAACCTGCCTACGCAGCAGGCGGTGCGGTTGGCAGCGGGCCTGGGCAGGAGGGCAGGCAGGCAGGGGTCCTGCGTGGTGATGCCACCCGCGGCCGTTCCCAGTGCTGCGTTGGCCAACGCCACCTTCGTGCCCCATCCTCCCTCCCTCGCCTCTCCCCACGCTCTCAGTCTGTGCTTCCCAAGACTGGTGCAAAACGCTGAGGTACAACCCTTGACTGTTGAAGGAGATGTTTTGTGTTTAACGCGTTCTGCCTTAATTAATCCTTTATAGATTTCTTGCTCACTTTGTACTAATGGATGAGGTGCAAAGAGAGAGCTGTTCCTTTTTTCGCTCCGTGGAAGACCACGGGCTGTTCAGTAACGCTGCTGGCAGCAGAGCAAAGGGCTGATTTCTTCACCGCAGCTGCCTTTCTGCCTGCCTTCCCAGAGCGCAGTTCCAGCACACCGTAACCTACATTGCTTACAGCTCTGGCAAAGCCTGCACGCCAGGATGTGCCGCGTGCCTTCGGGCTGCGAGCCAGAGCAGGTCCGCGTCTCGTCCTCGTGCTGCTTTCAAGGTTCTGATGGCCTTGAGTTGGACAGAAGTTGATACTCGTGATCTGTCCTTCTGCCTTCCTCAGTATAAGTCGGTAGAGATTTCCAGAGCAAAGTAAAATACTTTCTGCTCATTTCTGTCCATAAAGAGCAAAGCAGGGGGGTGGGGGGGTGGGCGCTGTTGTTCTTGAATAAGGACAAAGAGCGGTTTGGTTGCGTTTGTTGGTTCACTTTCATTTGGGTTAGCATAATCAGCGTAAAGGGGTTTGCTGATCTCTAAAAATGGCCTGAGAACAGTTGTGCGCATGTTTAGTCAAAGCCTATATTGAAAAGCAGGAAAGCAGCTGAAGGAGAACTCGCTCAGGCAAATGCAAAGAGTGAGCCACCAGTTTGAAGCCTCTCTGAGCGCAACAACGACGTGTGTAGTGGTGTACACCGGAGATACCCAAATAACACAGCCAAAGGAAGAACTCAGTCGCAAGTCCAGACCATTGATTCCTTTGAAATAGGGAATGGTTTTGATACCACTGCCATTACCACACAAAGGGGTTTGAGACTGCTGGGTCCAAACCAGCGAAGCTGGATTCCATGGTAAAACTGCCCCTCTGTTCATTAAAGCTTAAAATGACCATCTGATAAATAACCATCTCTGAATTTAAGCATTATCATCATCGTGTTGAAGAGCCTTGACCTGTGACACTGCCATTTGCCGTCCTACAAGCACAGTCCCAGGCAGTGCCATGAGATTCCACAGTAAAATCACTTTGTTCCAGTAGGCCGGGAGCAAAACTCAACTGTTTCAGAAATTAAAAAGCCGCTCCAAATGATCACTGAAAGTAGGGACCCTCTGCCCTCTTTAAAGCATTTTACAAAGAAGTTGTGAAAATTCTCCATAAGTGTTTAAATTTAGATACAGACTTTTATCGTCATTACTAAGAATAGGTGCAGAAGGCAGCAAGAAATAGGTTAAGTAATTTGCCCAATACCATGGAAAAAATGAGGAACAAAAAACGTTTGGAAGCAAGATTTTAAACTGCTTTTAACTAGTGTCTACTACAGTTCTTCATAATGGTCTTCATCTCTAGGTTTAGGGGGCTTTGCAGGGGGAGGGAAGTATTATGAAACCCAAGTTTATTTATTGGAGAATCAAGGCACGGCAAGAAGTTTGTCACCCAGCTGTAGCTGGGTGTAGCTGCAGGCGGAGAGCTAACAGCGCTTCAGGCGATGTCTCTTGGCTCCCATTCCCAAAATCAAATGGAATTTGTACCTTTTTAGTGAGCCTCCACAATATAGGTAGAAATAGCCAGAGCGTTCTGATTTCTGGGTCTGATGAGCACAGGCCTTCTCAGTGTCGGGGGTCTGGCAGATGGTTGCTCGCGGGACAGGGGCTTGGGACTTGCTGTACCGCAGCTGTCCTTCAGTGTGTTTCACAGACCACTATAAGCACTATCACCATGCGTTTAATTAAAAACATTACACTTCTCAATACTGAAACAATTGTTTGACCACACGGGCTAACAGTGTTGGAAAGACCGCGTTCAGAGGGCACTGATGGGGGAAGAGATGAGCTATGAGTTAGGCCGTGCTCTCTTCTCCTGTGCCTCTGTTCAGCACTGCCCTTTGGTTGTAAAACCCGGCTGCTCTTGGGTGGAAGGGACAACAAAAAGCGATGGTGTGTCCCCACTGCCCAGCGGTCCTGGTTTCGGCTGGGATAGAGTTAATTTTCTTCCTAGTAGCTGGCACAGTGCTGTGGTTTGGATTTAGCACGAGAAGAATGTTGGTAACCCCCTGATGGTTCAGTTGGTGCTGAGCAGGGCTTACACTGAGTCAAGGCCTTTTCAGCTTCCCCTGCTCTGCCAGGGACCGCTGACCCCGCCTGCCCCCCGGGGTACCCCACACCCCATGGCGTCATGCTGAGCACACAGAGCTGGGGGAAGGAGGTGGAAGGGGGGACGCTGGGAGCGGTGGCGTTTGTCTGCCCAAGTTGCTATTACGCGGGATGGAGCCCGGCTGTCCTGGGGATGGCTGAGCACCCCCTGCCGTGGGACGCAGGGAAGGAATCCCTTGGTTTGCTTTGCTCTGGTGCGTGGCTTTTGCTTTACCCGTTAACCTGCCTTTAGCTCAGCCCATGGGTTTCCTCACTTTTACCCTTCTGATTCTCTGCCCCATCCCACCGGGGGGGAGCGAGCGGCTGGGGAGGCTGAGCTGCCAGCGGGCTTACACCCCGACGCTGGCTTACACCCCGACGCTGGCTTACACCCCGACGCTGGCTTACACCCCGACGGCCTAAGCAGAGCAGTTTCAACCCAGGCCTTCAGGTTATGGAATCGCCAGCGCTTCATGACCAAAGGTGCCACAGATGTCTGCTGTACTGTGAAATCTTTCAACCTCATATTTAATGACAAGTTTATTGTGGTAGAGAAAAGGCTAATTTTTACATGAGGGTTTTTCATTATTATTTTTGGGGAGGTCATTCTACTGTAGTTGCGTGATTTCATTTTCAGATTTGAGTCATGGCAGCAGTAGTGTTTAGCTTGTTTGCTATTTGCTTTGAATGACAAATTATTTTTTGTAGCTGCAACTGAAAAGGTAACATTGAGAACTCGGAATTAATTTTGTACATTGATTCTTTCAGTCAAAGATGACCATGCAATGGAGAAATCAAATGCTCGCCTCGGAGCAGGGGGTGAGTGCTTCCCAGGCGCCCTGCCCCGATAATCCATCTGTTGTTCTATGCAGTCTTTTGCTTTTGGAGATTAGAATCAGGAATCTGCAAATTCCACTCAGGCGGCGGGTGCCTCGGAACTGTAAATACGCGTGCGGTGCCACATCTTGATGGGGCTGCTCAGCCTGCTCCACCCCGGGCCAATCCAGCACCCACTGATTTACAGAGCTGTTCTAGCTTTATCTTACTGATTTGCAAATTCTAGTGACCAATTACGTTTCAAACATCGGTTATTTTTATTATGTGATTTGTTTTACTGGAGCATATAGAGAAACCAAGCCCAACTTCAGAGAGCTCACAGTCTAGTTTTAGATATATAGTGAGGATCATAAAGGGAAAAATGAGCTAGCCCATATAGCAATGCCCGTTACTTGGGCCTGGCATGGGCCTGTCCTGCTGTTCCATTTAAGCTCTTTAATTCTGGTGGGGGAAAGGAAAAAAAACCCACCAGTTCTTTTAGGCAGTGAGACAAAAATTAATTTCCAGAAGAATTTCTGATCCTAAGCCCGTGATGGATGTCACCGGGAGCAGAGATGAGGTGCAACGCTGATTGTGGAAGCAGGATGAAGCAAGAGATGCAATGAGTGGAGACATAAGCTGGGTGGAGGTGTGCAAGGAAAAGCTCAGAGGGCAAGGTGACAACTCTCGTAGCAGCGGCACAAGGCAAGGGATAGAAATATTGACCAGCAAGAGCACGGGGCGACGCGTCTGCTGACGAGGGGAAGATGGGCAGTGCGTCGGTGCGATGGATTCGCGTCCCAGTGCAAGGCGCAGGGTGACGGATCTGGTGACCTGCAGGATCCAAGGGGAGAAAACGGAGTAACTGGAGTGATCCAAAACCAGGGGACAGTTCTGGTGGCTGAGAGGGGACACAGGCTTCATACAGTGGCGCAGGAAACATCGGGGCTGATGTGGTTTGGGGACATCACGATGAGAGATTTTTCTGGTACTGTATCACTCGTCCTGTTCTTCGGGAGAAGCTCTGGGAAAGAAAAAACGGGGAGAGTTTGGTATTAGGGGCATGCTTTGCATTGAAATGCAAGGTTAAAAGTTTTCCTCCAGGGAATATATTGTACCAGCAGAGGCTTCAGACTTCCTCAATTTCTGTTGCTTACTACGTTGAAACACTTATGGCAAAAGTGTCAGAACTTCTGCTTGTGAGATAATTGTTGTTAACATCTGGGGCGCTTAGTCCTCCAGCCCGGATTCATTGTTACAGTTTGTCTTTCTGGTGTATTTTAAAGCTTAAAAATAGCCTCATCCCATTGCACTGCCTGACGGAGCCGTTCAGGTTGGTTTGCAGAATGACTGAAGGGATGCTACCAGGGGAAGGAAAGATCTGTGGGTGCGTACAGGAGTAACTCCCCAAACGTGCATATTTACAGCAATTATGGATTAGACGGTAGGTTGATAGCTAAGGTGAGCCTGAAACAGGAATGCTTTCAAAAAGAGCTATCCATTTCAACAGGAAGATGTGCTAATGTAGATCATCGTGCGGTATATGGACTGCGAGGGCGGCCAGCGCTGCAGGGCAGATGTTCCCTTGCAGCGGTGTCCCTCTTGCCGTGCTCCTGTTCAAATGCAGGGCACACTTGGCTGCATGGATGATATTTATTCAAGTGCTTTTTAAAAGACAGGGAGAAATGTGCACTTTTTCGTCTTCAATTTATCACCCTCAGTCTGATAGCGAAAGGGAACGTAGGTGAAATCCAAAAAGAAGAATGATAAAAGAAAAATATATACAACATTCCAGATGTTTTATGGGCTGTTTCAAAGTGGCCCTGTGCATGGTCATGCGTTGTGTCCCGAGCTTCACCCGTTGCCTGGACAGGTGGGTGCACATTGCGGATACCAGCAGATGAAATAATCTATTTTTCTGTCCTTACATCAGGTTTTCTATGCGTTGATCTGTTCTTTGTCCAAATAAAAACGAGTCGGTGATGTGGGAATGGGGTTTATAAAGTTGATCAGGGCTTCTTCCTCTACCAGCTGCAATTTGGCAAATTCAAGGAGAAGGAAGAAAGGTCCCCGCTGTTGTATGGGATTTTTTCAGATGGTTTTGTTTTCTTCCCATTCCTCAAGGGCACAGAGATTTTGAAGATATTTTGTAATTTTCCTATTCAGATGCTTGACTGAATGGAAAGCTGTAGAAGTTAAATTGTAATAGATGGGCATATGGAAGGAACGGTCATCTTGCACTTGCCCGTCAACAACTGAATTTAGAGTTGCGGCGTCTCTGAAAAGTCACGTCTGCCCCACACCCTGTAAAGCAGGAGAGGGGACCGAAGCCGTACCCTGCCGTAGGGGCTGCAGAGTCACCCTTCAGCCTGGGAATACCAGCACAACCCTGGGATTCCGTGCCGTGTTTGTTCTTTCTTAAAAAATAAAAGGGATGCTGATTCTGCCCCAGAATTTCTCAGTCTGTGGTAACTTGAGCAGTTTGCATTTTTTCCAGGTGGAGTATAGAGGGAAACTGGAAATACTGCAGTTATGTAGCAACGAGTTCATTTATACGTTCTTGTAGCAATCCCAGCACAGCACACGCAGTCCCAGTTCCTAGAATGGGACCAACACGCTGCAAAAATGACGTATGTGGGCGTAATGTTCGAGGTTTGAATAACTTCAGGCTCCCACACGCCTCAGGACTGTGCTGGCGCTTGGAGTCAGGGTGGGAAACCATCTCAAACTCAACCAAGCTGACTTCTTTGGTGCTTTGTGAAGTGCAAAAAGGCAAGGAAACCACAGAGTGCGGGAAAGCCAAGAGGATGTGACACATCGTTGTATGACATTAAGTAGCAGTGGTGATGCAAGTTAAAGAGGAGATGCTTCAGCCCAGGTTTTCATGCCTAGCGTCTTTAGCAGGTGCCATAATTTTTGTTTCCCTACCGTAAGACGTCACCTGGAAATAGAGAAGTGCTCCCTCAACCCCAAGTTTCTTGTCTGGTCTTTCCTATGCAGGTGAGAGTAAGATTAGGAAAAGATTAGTGATGATTTCCTGAAATACATTTTTTTGGGGTGGAGTTATCTGGATCTCTTTCTTCATTATCGCTACCATTACTACTACTGCTGTTGTAGCCGGGGGGGGGGGGCATCCTTCTAAACCATGTTTTGGTATAACCAGGCCTTGGCGTTCTCCAGCGAAACACCATCAGCATGGGTTCTACAAAATGCCTTCTTAAAAACTCCTCTGGGCCTATAATTACTTCCTAAGCTGCCTCAAAACACAGGCAATGTAAAAACTGTGAATTATTAAATGGTTGCTCTTAAACTTTTTGTGGAAGGAAGAGCACATATTAATTGCATATTCATTAATCTGAAGTCTGTCTATCCAGAGTCCATCTTGCAGTATGATGAATCTGAACACAGAAGCAAAAGTCACAACAACATAATGCAAAATAGATTCCATTTCTGTCCCTTGTGTAGCTCTAGAGTGCAAATGCAAAAATACATAAATATGAGAGAAGCACGATAACCCGAAAGGGATCTCGAAAGGAGAAGGGAAAACAACTCCATTGGTTTTGTGCGAGTCATTCCCTTGGAGGTTTTTGGAGCATCTGTTGCAGTGGTTGTGTCCTGGAAAGGTAGGATATGGTCTGTGAGAAGAAGCATTCTCAACGAAGCTGCCATCCGCTAAGGATAAACGGGTGTGAGTGGGTGCAGCCCTTCCCAACTCCCCCTCTGCCAAGAACTGTAAAAATACCTCTCAAGGAAGATCTGGCTCTTGAGTGACCAGGTCTCATGGAGACCAGCACTCCAGATTTTTCTCTGACTCTTATTTTTCTCCGATGTACCGGCTTTCTGCTTTTGCTACGCACACGTGCGCAGTCAGTGGATATTGTGTGTGTGTGTCTTCACCCATGCACACATGAGGTCGGAGGCGGCACGCAGCTGCGCAGTGGCCCCATGGACACGTGTGTATATATCTATAGCTATGATCATATGTATTAACAAGTTATGGCTGTTTTAATGAATGCGTTTTGAAAGAATCAGTGATATTTTAGCTTTGGAGCGGAACATACAAAGAATATCTTCTCGAAAGGCAGAGTTTAAAGCTGCGCCAAACGACCCCAAAGCATGACCTCGAGATGTGAAGCTCGGTTTACGCCTGTGTGCGAGGTGCTTGGGCACCCCCTCCACCCTGTGAATACTTCCGACGCGCATAGGATATACTGAATGCTGGGATTGTAGTGTAAGAATACTTAAAGGAAAAAGCTGAATTCCAGACTCATTTCTAGGAATACAAAGCAGGCCAGAAGGTCTCAGTGCGTTGGACTCTTCAGTGATTTTTTTCCACTGCGTTCTTATAACGTAATTTATTGTGAGTGCTATAAGGAAGGACTGTAAGCAAAACAACTCAACTGTCTGGAGACATGCATGTTAAAAACCAAAAAACGAGGAGGATGTTGCCTGGGTCACTGACCATTTAACAGCCCTTGAGCAGGATGTGCGAGCGCTGCTTACGGCAGAGGCTTCACTTGCTTTTCTCCTCTCCTTTGTAATAATTCTTTATCCAAATACTTGTAGTGAATGAAACCTGCTGCAGTGTGAGTCACATTATCTATTCCTGCCCACTCTTCGGGTCCTTTGATTGTCCTCATGTCTACTGTGTGGAGGGGTAAATATTTGACCACTCCGCTAGCCATTGCCTCACAGCCTCCGAGTGACCCTGCATTAATTAGTTGGGAATTTCGGGGCTTTGAATCTGATTGAATCAAAATATTGTTTTTACAAGTTGATGAAGGCTTGATTGATGTGGGTTCTGCTGATTCTTTAAAGGATTAAATTGTATGTACAGATTAGAGAGTCCTGCCTGTCACTGCTTAAATGGGAATTGTTTTTTAACAACGCCAAGAGAAAACAGTGTTTTTCTTTAAAACAGAGAGAGAAAGAAAGAAGTCCCATGGTTTCCCAAGGTCTTGCTCTTTCTGTCTTTGTGGGTGGTGTATTTCATTCAATCCCAAAGTATTCTTTTCAGGCCAGATTCGTGCTTGCCTTCTCCTCCAGCTACGCTGTCCTACGCCTCAGCCGTAGGAAACTGGCTCTCTGGGTTCCGGGCTCAGGGAATGATGGAGATGGCAACTTGCAGGCCCATCCGTCTGCTAGCCCATAGATTCTCCTGGACAATAGCAGGAACATCTATCAAGCCTCTTAGGCCTTCCTTTTTGGAAGAGGAAGGGACCTCAGGGGACTAAATAAATACACTGAAGAGGATAAAGGAAGATGTAGTGGCAATCACATGCCAATAGCTTGACAGAAGAGCAGCTCTTTAACTGTACTGTTTGAGAAGGGGGAGCTCCAAGGAGTGGCTATTCCTTACAAAGGGCACCGTGGGCAGCGTGTCCCTTTCTGCGTGGATGGGGTATACGGGGGGTTATCCCAGGGATTTATAAAACTATAATCTGATTTTACCGTAAACCTGTTACGATGAAAAATGGCTTGTTCCGATGGGCTCTGTGCTACGCAATGAATCAGCCCCAATACACACAGAAACAGGAAAATGGAAGTGATCTGGTGTGGGCCCTACTGCGGGACGTGTAGCAGAGTCACTCTAAATCGCTATTTAAAATGCACGCGATCGCTTCCAGCGTTGGCTTTGCCGTAGCCACAGAGCCTCCTCGGGAGCCTGAGCCGCCTCCCTCCCCGGGGCTGGGGCATCCCCGCTCCACAGGGTGGGAGGAGGGAGGGGGTGCGCCTGGTTTTAAGAGCCGTGGAGGGATGGGAGGGCGATACGAAAGCCAGCACATCACCGTTATTGCCTGACATCTCACCCACGCCACATGGAACACAAGAGCCAGTGACTCTGAAATAAGGGGGAAAGAAACTTCCCCCAGCTGATACCCTGAGAAAGGGGTTTCCAGAAGAACCCCGCCAAGCGACAGGTCGTTCCTGCACCTCCTTCCGTTGACAGGAGGGGACTCCATCCGCTTCCAGGTTTAGTTTTTCCTAAATGTCACTGGGTAAACCTTGTATAAAAACGTTGCGTAGCTAGGAACGCTTCTGCCGCCTCATTGCCTTTGGTAAGCGAAGAGCAGATCTTGCCTTCCTGCTCTGCCTGCGGGAAGAACATTTGTGGAAAGAGAACTTCCTCACAAATCAGATAGCTGTGGATAAAAACTCAGGTCTAGATGATCAGCTAAGCTTAATTAAACCAAAGATTGTTTTCTAGTGGTAGAGGAGGGGGAAAGGTAAGGCAGAAAGGAGAGGGAGAGGGCAAAAGTAGGATTTCCTTTCCAAGGACATTAAAAACAACCGTGTTTTGAACATCGGGTGCAGCCGCCTTTTTATGGACACCGTCTTCCTTAACTTCTTCAGGTAGCAAACTGCCACACTGTTATCTTAGTGTGTCTCCTTTCTTCAGAACATGCTTTAAATCTTTTTGTATTTCCACATGCTGCTACCAAAAAAAAAAGGAAGGGATTTGCTTTTTAAATTTTGTGTTATTTTAAAGCCCCGCCTGTGAAAGTACTGCTTAATACTGCTTCTGGTAATGTACTTGTGGATAGAGTTGTACCTTCCTGCTAGTCTTAAAATCCCCAAACCGAAATTAGTCTGGATTCAGCTTGGGAGACAACTGCTCCCAGCAGAAATTTTCCTTTAATCACAGAATCATTTAGGTTGGAAAAGACCTTTAAGATCATAGAGTCCAACCATTAAACTACCAGGCAAGCCCCCATCCCTGGGTACTCTTCCTCGAGGGGATGGGGGTGGTGGGGTCTTCATCTGATTTCCTTTTGGTCCAGTTTGGGTGTTTCCGTGAAGGCGCATGTACGTGCGTGCGAGACGCTGGCGCTGCTGGCTCTGAGCTGTTCGGTGAGCGGTCTCATCCCGAAGAGGATTCAGCAGTTTATTTGTGGGAGCGTTGCCGGAGGCTTGGCTTGGGGAGGTGGATGTGGCTTCCTGAGTGCTCTAAGTACGGGGTTCGCTCTCTGCCCCCTGACATCACGTAGCAGAGAATTGCAGTCGTGGATTTTAGGACAGCTTAAGGACACACTGTCACACAAGGCAGTGACGTGAGATGAGCCAGCTTGGAGCGCCTCTGCCGTGTAAAAACTTTCACGGGACTGGGTTTCTAACAGTGACAGTCAAATGAAGTTCTCGGGGGTTGTAACTTTTCCATTAAAATCACAAATATTGCTTGGCTTGCTCCCAGCACCTCAAAGGAATAGTTAATTAATGCATTTAAGAGAAAGCTGGTTTAAAGGAGAAGCCGAGGAGGGTATCCAACCCCATAAGCCATGTTCA
>JAKFQP010000317.1:283717-294280 GCA_023375905.1 Nycticorax nycticorax
TTTTTTTTTTTTATGAGGATTACATGCAATGTTTGGAAAATGGTTTTGTTTTGTTTTGCACTTAAATTTCTACAAGAAAGATAATGATTGCATTTAATGATTTAATGTATTGCCATGTGTAATTTTTGTTAAGCAATTTGCGGCGCAGAAACGAACACCGAGCGATTTTTGTCTCATTTTTACAATCTTGTATTTATTTCCGTACATTTTCTTAATACGCGTATGTGCTCAGATATGTGTAACCAACGGTTCTGAAAGAGAGCAACGGACTTTAATAACAAATAAAAGAGTGGTTCCTATTCGGCTTAAAATTGCCCACAGCTAAATTCAGGGAAACAGATCTGCGGCTCAACTGAAAAGTGCAGAAATGGGTTTAATCATTTAACCTCTGGATTACAAGCCAGGGCATTTAAAAATCCATAGCGTGGGGTTTGCTTATTACTTATATGAATCACATCTCTTTACTGCAAAAAACGTTCTGGCAAGTGGCGGTCCCCTCTCTAATGGTAGTTTAGACTTCCCTTTTTGTCAGGCAAGAAAGGGGGAAGAACATTTACAATTGTTTAAAATTGTCAGTGACATTTAATTTCTGTCAACAATTTCTTAATTATTGCTTTAAAAGCGAAGCTTCAATGCGTCAGTCTAAACAGGGATACAAAAGGCTTTGTAAGAAATCACAAATTGTGCTGCTAACGTTTACCGGTTTCAGATGCTACTGATTAGATTAGAGATAATTATTTCTCATAATTTCGCTGCTGGAAAAGCTGTACGTCGAGCCATATCAGAACAGCTAACGAAATTCCAGAGAAACAGCTTCCGAGTGCAACGATTGTACTTGCATCCCAAAAGGAGAGCGTAAAGGTTCTGATTTTATGCAATATTTACTGAATTAAAATCTCTTGGAAAGGGAAAGCCTTGGGTCTAACCTGGCCTTCCTCTTGCAAATCACAGCCCTTTAGAATGCTGTGCATTTTTGTTTCTTGGACTAAAAATGCAGTAATGAATGGCTGATTTGAACGCATGTTTGCAAGCGATCCCTGGGAACGCTTCCTAAAGTTTAAAACTGAACAAAGTCTTATGAGCAGCAACGTCTGCCGGACTCTTCCTTACCCTGAACAGCAGAGAAGCAAATCGTTGTAACGGTGAAATACGCCGTCCAAAATAAAGGTTTCGTCAGGGCTGCTGTTTCAAACTGGAAATGTAGTTAGATCTTATTTAGATTATTAATTATTATTTTTATTGTTATTAGATTAGAAATTAGATCTGATTTGCCATGTTTTAAATACTTCCAGTCAAGTATCTTAATGCCATTACAAAGAATTCATGTAATGGTATCAATCCTAAAAAATGTCACGCTCCCGCGACGGAAGGCTTCAACTTTAGCTGAGAACTCGGGGCTATTATCAAAATTAGAAATGTCATTTTCTCCATTATTTTAATGGAAAGTTACCTTTGGAAGAATAAGTCCATTTTGACATGATATAAATGTTTTAAAATAAAAAAGCAGTGAGGGAATCACAGAAACATTTTAATCTTAATTATTCATAAATAGCTACCTCAAGTCCATTTTAACAAAATGTCAGTTGACCAAGAAACACGCTTATTTTGCATGAGAAAAAAAAGAATATTTGGCCTGGAAAAGGATGCTTTATCAAAGTATATTTAACTTAAAATGAAGCTTGCAAATCAGAAACAACCATCTATCATGGAAGTGCATTAGCGGTACAGCGTTTGCTACTGAAAATTCAGCAATATTCTGACATTTTTAACTCTTTGGCTAACTAGCTAAAGAAGAAATGGCAAAGGACTCGTTTGTTTTATCAAGAATTTAGCAGGATTTTTTTGATGCCTTCATCTTAAATATTTGGAGGAGCTTGATCTGAAGGGGAAAAAAAGCATTTAAAAGGATGTAATGGTAAAGTTTTTAAATGTAACTGATATTCTTTTGAATATTTGAGCACCTTTGTATTATTTTTCCCAACCCTACCCTCGAGAAATGATCTCCCAAATGCGTGTTTAATATACTGTGCGCTTTGCAGTTAAACATTTTCTCCCTATAAAGACATCTTGACAAAGACAGGCTGTTTGATTTCCAAATGCATTTGGCTGCAATTGTTTTGTTCTTTTTAACTCTGCAGATTAAGGTAATAAAAACGGACTTTTTGGGGTTCTAGGAAGAATTAATTGTTCCTTTCGGCTCCTCTGGAACCTCTAATTTCTGTGTCGGTGCTGTCCTGCGTGGCTGCTTGTATGTTTGTATATCCAGGTTTCATTGGCAGACCTAATTTCAGAATACATAATGCATGATTCTGAAACCAATTTGTTATTGTAATAAAATATTTTTAGGAATGCATGGTGGTACTTGAGAGGAGAATGTTAAATTATACATGTATTGTGGCCGAGTGCATTCATTTAGCTCGGTGTGCAGGTGAATCTCCCCATGACCTTGGCACTTGCAGGGTAGCATGGAATAACAATCAAATCTAGGATTGGAAATCCTACCATTTCCAAATATTAACAACTTCTTTCAAAGGAAATGCTGATTTCAGCATTTATGTTAATGGAAACATCAGTATATCTTTCAGAGAACTTTAAAAAAAAAAAAAAAAAGCCCTGATCTTAATAGGATTAAAAGCCATGCTTTTTATTTTCAAAATGCTAATTTGTTTTCTGCATTCTGTTTTCGTATCAGGTCTTGTTATTCAGTACACTGGGATCTAGAGGACACTGAAAGCTGCCAGAAATGCGTTGGTAATGATAGGAAAGCTACATAAAAGGTTTCTTTCTGAAAGAAATTCTCCATTCCTTGCAAGCCTATTTTCCCCGTCGCTGCGAGTTGGTTGGGGAAACGAACTGCAGCGATACGGATGGGGAGCAAGGGGAGAGCGTTTTGCTTTCTGTTGCTGCTTTGTGTATCCCCGTATTTATTCCTTTCGCATTAAGGACCAAATGTTAGTCATTAGAGGTGCATTAATTGAAATAGCCTGTGACCCATATTAGCGAGATGAACCGATTTGGCCAGCGAAGTTTGGCTGTGAAATTTAGAGTAGCCCGAGGCACCTGACATTCTGTAATCTGCTTATCTTGCAGGCTTTCACAAGCGGCTCTCCCATCGTCATTCATGCTGAACAGTGGGGTGTAGAGAGGAGGCCAGAACAGAGATAATAATTTACCATGTAATTTGTTTTGAGATTCCTTTGATAGATTTCAAAACCGAAGCATCCTGCAAGAGAACAGGGCCTTTAAAACCTTTAAGCCAAGCCAATTCTGTGCTTGGTGGTGGGTTATGTAGTGTGCTCAGCGGGAAGCTACCTTAACGAATGGACACCCAAGGCACTGGCCGTTCTCGACGGGGACCCTCTATTTATTTAATGGCTTTTAAACATTGCTTCTATGCCTTTTCCTCCTACAATGACTCTTATACCCGATGCTGTAAATTTGGGGAGAACAGAGTACAGTTCGGCGCAGGCTGATGAAAACCATTTGCAGCAATCAGGCGGGGCGGGTAATTTTCTGGACAGATTTGGTTTGTAAATGAGGTGTTCCATTTGGGGAGCCGGGGCGGGCGCGCACCTGGCTGGCAGGTGTGCTGCTGCGGGACAGCTTGCTTTCATTCCCTGCCGGTTAAGGGATATTTCTGCAGCCCACAAACTTCTGGTTTAATGCCTTCGTGGAGGCATAAAACATAACAAAAATTCAGGGATTTTATATTCCAAACTTCAAAACTTTCATCCAAAAGGGAAAAGGATCAAAGGGAAAAGGTGGTGCGTTTCATGTTCTCTTGTGGTTTTAATACTTGTTAACTGACCTATAAACTGAGTTTTCCAAGTAAAGAAACGTAGGGGAATTTTATTACAGAAAAATCTACTGCGAATCATCCCCAGCTGCTTTTAGAGATAGGAGAGGCTATTTTCACTCTCGCTTTCAAGGGTGATCTATGCAATCTCCCCACCTTCCCTTTGTTTCCACGCTCGCATCGTGCATCCAGAGGCATATTGCTTTTCTGTTTGCTGGATTTCTGAATATTTTTTTCTCATTTAGAGCAGCTGCTTTGGGCTTTCCTTTTCAGCTAAAGGAGAGAGAATCGCATAAAATCAACGGGCTGCTTTGCTCCGTTATTTCGTTTGGCTCAGCCCCGTTAATATCATCTTGGTGCTTATAATTACCTTGCACGCCTTTGGATCCAAAGGACTTTTTAAAACCCGGCTGTAAGTTTGGCACCGATGACCTCCGAGCCTGTTGCTGTGTTAATGGTTGGGTTGTACCTGGAAGCAGAAGCAGGGGCGCTGGGAAACTTCTGAAGCTGTGTCACTGTAAAAAAAAAAAAAAAATTGTTAGAGTTAGCATGATAAAAATGATGAGCGTGTCGAGTGACGCGGTACCTAGGGAGAATGGGTCTGGAGCCTTTTAGGCCGGGTTTAAGTTTTTTAGATCAGTGTGTCGCTGTACATGCTGTACAGTGCTCCGCACAAAGGAACCCTGGCAGGGGCCTCGGGGTACTACTGTAATGCAAATAATAATAAATCATAATAATGGGCAAACCATGTTGCTTTTTAAATGCACGGCCTTTTGTGGAGGACTTAAGTCGGTTTTAGGGGAATGCTGGCTCTATCAGTTTTGTAACGGCAATGACAGCAGTTTGTACAGAAGCTGGAACGCTGAGAGAACTTAAGCATTTGAGAGCCCCTGTGTCGTTCCGAGTAGAGAAGCACGGTAGCAGAAGCAATGTGGGTAACAAAATTAAATAACCAAAATTCACCCATCGGTCCCCTGCGTAACTGCCAGAGTCAGCGTGAGCAGCGGGGTACGGCGGGGTGTGAGGTACCGGCTGACGGACAGACTGTCAGCATTGGAGAAGCCCCGAAATCAGAAGGCAGGCTGTAACAAACACAAACCTCTCAGATTTCTTGCAACTTCTGAAGACTGAAAAGGCCCCTGCATGGCAGGAAAGTGCCCCGATGTGGGTGGAAATGGTATGGAAATGGTACAGGGTAGCGCCTGGAAGTGGCGGCGCGCCCCAAGCGCTCTCATCAGATTTATTTCCTCGTGGTTTTTCTTCAGTTCATTCCCCTTCTCATCACGCCTTCATTTCAAACAGCGATCACGCAGCAGCAAGAACTGCTCAAAAAGAAAAATTACTTTTTATGTCACGTGTAATTTGTCGGAAGAAAAAAAAAAACCCACCACCCCCCCCTAATTTTGCGAGTAAGGGATTTTATTGACTGCTGCAAAAGCGGGGTTTGCTTTGGGGTCTGAGCTCGTTTCCGCGCTGCCTGCCCTGTTTGCTGAGGAGCCGTTAGCGGCGGCTGGAGGGTGCAGCCGCGGGGCCGGGGCTGAGGGACGAAGCCGGGGGTGAAGCGCCGGGGCCGGGGCTGAGGCGCGGGGGCCGGGGCCAGGGCCGCGGGTGAGGGCCGAAGCCGGGGCTGAGGCCGCGGGGGTAGGGCCGGGCCCGGGCCCGGGGGGGTGAGGCCTGGGGGCCGGGGCCGAGGCCGGGCCCGGGGGGGGTGGCCGCCCCGGGGTGGCGGTGCCGCCGTGCCCCGCGGCGGGAGGCGCAGGCCGGGGGTCGGTCCCTGCTCCCCGCTGCCGTTCCTGCGCCCCGGCCAGCCGTGCTGCTCCCGCCGGGCTGCCCCGGCCCCGCGGGGGCTCCTGCTCCGGCCCAGCTGCCCCAGAGCTCGGTTTCTGCGGGGAAACGTTTTCCGTGCGGTTCGGGCTGCCCGAGTGGAAGCGGATCCCCGGCGCGCAGGAGCGGGTCCCCCCGGGCTCGATGTCCTGCATGCGGGAAGGGCTGCTCGGGGCCAGCACACCGCTCTTCCCGCCGCGGCGCCTGGCATCCGCTCAGGCTCACGCAGTCTGGAGTTTCATTGGGGCTATTAATAAAAAGAGCGTGAGCTGCAGCTTGTGTAGCAAGGATAATGATCTTAATTAGGAATTGTTCTTTTTTTTTTTTTTTTTGTTTGGTTTTTACCAAGTCTCATTTCACAGGAGCTTCCGCACGCTGCTGTATGGCCCAAGCGCTCCAGACCCATAAGTTATGTCAGCGGCCGTTGGAAATCAGCTGCGTGGTTTAGGGAGTATCAGGGAGGTCTCCTTTATTTGCAGGAAGGATTTGCTGCTTATCTTCCCGTAATGGTGCAGCAGCTTTGCTACGGGGCGGATTCTGAAGTATCACTTAACATCAATCCATTTCCTTAAGATTGTTGATAACGGGGTTTGTATTTCACAACTAATAAAACGGGCCAGATCCCTGAGCCAGGTTTAAAAAAAAAAAGAAAAGCCAACACACACCCCCAAGTTCTTGTAACACCTCCAGTTTTCCCCCTGAAGTCCTTTTTTTGGAGTTCTGCAGCATACTGGGGTTTGGAAAAATAGTGTTTTCTCATTCTGCTCGGATTTTGTGATGGGATTATAACTAGGTGTTTGGGTTTTTTTTTTTCCCATTTCTGCCCATTCACTTATTTTTATGCTTGATGTGGTAAGTGCCACCAGACTCGAAGCCACGTTTAAAGCTTACCCAGGTTGGTCCCCAGGCAGATTAGGGCACCAAGGTAAGGATTTTCAGAAGCAGGCTGTTCAGACTGAGCAATTTTTAAATTCTATGAATTTCTGACCGGTTCCTAATGCTGCGTAGAGGGATGGATGCTGTCCACGTCTCTACTGCTGATCTGACTAATGTACAGCTTTACAGGGACATATTTTGTGGAGGTGCTCATGGGTGGGTTTCCTCAGATGTTCAGAAACAACGGTGAGGTTGGACAGGAATTAAACTTTTCAGGTTTAATAATTCCTCAGTTCTTCCTTAGTGCTGTTGGGCTTTGGTCTTATGCAGGGCACACAGAGTATTCTCTTTTCGTTTCTCAGAAGTATAAATACAGTTCAGGTTGTGGAAGAGGCGTTGAGGACTGTACCTGTCGTTCTGTGGTACAGAGGGCAGAGAAGGCGGCTGACTCCAGCGCGCCGAGGAAAACAAGGAAGGACAGAATCGTGAAATATGGAAGCTTCCTTAGTCAAATGTGCTTTGTGAAAACTTGGGGCTGGGCGGATTTCAATTCGGATGTGGTGCGATGGACCAGCGCAGGTACGTGTGAGCGGCCTGGCCGCGGGCGGGTGCTGCGGGCGGCTGGCTGGGGGCAGCCCCGCTGTGGCACCCGTCGGGTCGGACACCGGCCCGGACGCGCTGCGGAGAAGGGAGGTGTCATCCCCACCCCGAGCTGGGTGCTCTGTTCCCCGCCGTGTGTCCCGGGGGAGTACAGCCGCAGGTTTGGTTTCTCACCACTCGTAGTTTTGCTGCATGGAAGTTTTATTTTGTTGTTCTTGTTTAGAGAAAAAAGCAGGGAGATGTTACAAGAGCAGCCAAGGTTCCCGGTGACTGCTCACCGTGGGCTGTGAAATCTCTGCTGTTACCTTACAGCCCGAGCTCAGAGGCAAGACAAGTGAAAAGGTTTCTGACAGACAAACTCAAACGGGAACAGTTTTTTTCCTTGAGATGAAAAATAAAACGCAACGAGCACGTTTAATTTCTCCTCTTACAGCCGGCTTCTAATAAAAAGGCACCCTGCAATGGGAACAGATAATGTTTGTCATATAAAACGTAGCAGCTAGTTCCCATTCTAAACACGGAGCTGCTGGCTGGACTCTGTTGTGGGCTGAGAACTGACAAGTTTGCAGATGCGGCAGCTTGTTGCCTAATCAGAGCCAGATGCTGTTCCCGGGCGGCTTTCTCACTGTCACCGCATCCCTTGCCGCAGCGAGGGGACGGCCAGAATTCGCCACAGGCCGGTAGGCTCACCGTGCTTTTTGTCATCTCGATTCTCTGTTTGTTTTTCATTAAGGGGGTTTGCACTGGCCGGAGATGCAGGAGAGTGAATGGGAGAGGTGATCTGAAAGAAGCTGGTGGCCACTGGACATGTGTTTAAATTCAACAGTCGGACGCAGAAAGGCGCCTGGGTGCCTTTAGTTTGTTCTCGGGAAATGGCCTGCAGTGAAATGAGAGTATTTGATTTGAGAATTCATTAGATAATTCTGTACATTATACTTCAAATAATACATAGGCCTGAGAGAATGTTTTAAGTAAAATTAAACATTTCGGTGTGGCTGCAGCGGTTGTCAGGCTATTCCAGCGCGAGAGCGCAGGGAGGGGTTTTGCCCCCTCTGAACTGCAAATTGAGTTCAATGTTCTGTTTGCGTTTTTAAAGAAGGTAGGGAAGGATTTGGCTTCTGGGAGGTAAAGGGCTTATTTGCTTGAGATCATTATTTGAGGCGGCACCTTTTGCAGCAGGCTTTCCTTTCTCCCACCCAGCAGAACGCGCAGGGCTGGCTGCTGTTATTAGCGGCACCGTGGCTCCGCGCCTTTAATTGACTTGTTCCCATCTGCTATGGAAATGGGAAGTTTGCAGCTCTCGGCATCGGGCTCTGTGCATCGTGGCATGCATTTCTTGGGTTAAATACCCTGTGACAAGGAAAGGGGTTTGCCTCCCCACGCCAGAGGATGCCAGTGTCACGCAGCGTGCACGGCCACCGAGATGTTTGTTTCCGGAGCTGCTTTCACATTTGAAATTACCCTCGTGCTAAACCACGGCTGTGTGGGACATCCAGGAGTTGGAGTTGCTCCTGTTTACAGAGGCATCTGCTTTCTTTCTTTCTCTCTTGAAGAAACCTGTTACGCAGTGGGTAATAAAACTAAAAATAAAGATCAGAGCCAATGGAAATGCTGTAATGTTTCTCGGCAGAAGCATTAGAAACTGCCCATAAACCATGAGGCCTTCAAAAATTTGCACCCTATTACTGCGCCCTCCAGCCCCTCTGGAATCTCTTGAATGGTTGGGGTGGGTTTTTTTATTCCCGACACCTCTGCACTCGCAGGTTGTGCTTCTGAGCCCCAATTCCCCCACACCCTGCTCGTCCCCCGCTGGCGGCCAGGGGATCCGTGCTGGCCCTTCCCCGCTGCCGCTTCTCCAGGGCAGGGTGGGACCCTACGCTCCCTGCCTTCCCCAAAGGCTGGGATATGCCAGGCTTGGCTATGCCAGGCTTGGAGAGCGGGTTGGGAGAGGCCTTGGGCTGATCTGTGTGGCTGAAAGTAGTGGTGAACTCTGATTTCTCTTACAGCAGGGTCATATTTATAGCTTCAAGTTGTGCTTTCCCAGAGCGCGCGCTGCCTTGTGTTCTGGTGTTTGGGTTTTCAGGGTTGGTTTGATTGGGGTTTTTGTTTGTTTGGGTCCCCCCCCCCCCATCATTTTGTGCTACTGTCGTTCCTGGAAAGCTATTTCATTTCCAGGATTTATTTTCCCTTTGACATCTCAAATAGCTACTGGTTTGTTCTATGTAAATCTGGCTACTAGATTTACAAAAATCTCAGAGCCAGAATCCACTGTGGATCAGCCTCTGCTGCTCCCACCCGCCCCCGTTGTTGAGCCGGTGGCTGCTTTTTGCAGAGAGGCTCCACTTTTAAACAAGCCTCCGTGCTGGTGATGGCTGCCAGGAGTGGGGAAGGTTTGCAAACTCGTCCTCCCAAAGCAGATCCCCCACTCCCCCCGATGAGTTCAATTAAGTCACCTCCCGAAGCTGTGCCCTCCCCGCCGGCACCCTCGGCCCCCCAGCTCCCCCAGGGCCCGGGTTCTCCCGGGAGAACAATAAACCCTCGTCTCTTCCTTTGGTGCCTGTCCAGCGCGGGAAGAGCAGGGTGAGGTCAAAGTGGCAGGCTGTACGGCTTTCTTTTGAGCCAAACAGATGGTGAAGGTTAAGTGACAGCTCTGTGACTGCCTCTTTTGAAGTAATTGGAGATAATTTGTATTTTGAATCAGAACTTGACCACTGTCAGAAGGGAGGAAGGTTAATATGTAAACGATTTTACATTAGCCCCTGTTTCTTGGGATTTTTGCTCCCTCCCGCCCCCCCCTTGGATTCGTGTTTCTATAATCCTTGCTCCAGGCTATTGGTAAGATTGTCTTTGAGCTCGGTGTGACTCGTCCAAGGCTGCAGTTGTTATGAAAGCCAACAACAGCTTATTAAGGCCAGGGATAATCTCTGCCACTGATGCATTGTTGCTTTCCTGCCGTCCGGTTAAGGCTGCATACTGGGAACGAGACCTGGAAACGCGGTCTCTAACTGGAGAGGCTGGCAAAGAAACGCGCAGAACGCGCTCCTGGTTGGGAAGCTGCACCCCGTTTTGCAGATTGTTTTGTGTGGTTAAAAAGCTCCCCCTCGACTTACCAATGCTAATTCGATTCTGGCTTCCTCCTATCCCTTGTGATTTCTCTCTGGCCTTGAGCAGGCTGCTCTTTATTCCCTTAAAGGACAGAACGTACCCCGTGTCGTACGTGCGGGGGCTGCCGCGGTGGTAGGTGCGCAGTCGTTCCAAAATAGTTCTAGAGCCTGAATTCACAGCAGCAAGGAGGAGCTGGCAAGTTGCTTCCCAGTGATTCCTGTTGATCCAATCCTGTAAACCACCCCGGCAATTCCCTCCTGGCCCTGCGCCGGGGTGTAAGTACCATGTGCGAGAGCGAGTGGCCATCAGCTGGGATTTCTTTACCTGGACCTTTTTTTTGTTTTTTTTTTTTTTTTTTTTTT
>JAKFQP010000317.1:294432-305223 GCA_023375905.1 Nycticorax nycticorax
GTGAAGTCGTCTTCACCCTCACCCGCGTCCTGAGGACAACGGGCAGCACCTTCATGCTATTTAAATTCTGCAGCTTGGGTTTCTGTATTTCTCGGGCGATGAATTCTAATTTTTGGTGTAGCCGTCAGTAGCCAGAGAGGCCCTGAATGTGCTGATCTGGAGGAACCTTGTCCCTCTTTGTGGACCAGATCAGTAGATTAATTATTTTGTCCTGGCCCCAAAATGTTGTTTGCACGCAGAAGGCAGAGGCGCTGGGGGGGCGGTGGCCAGGACAGAAAGCCAGGGGTGTTGCTGTGCGTTTAAGTGCTGTTTCCACAGAAGCACAGAAGGCAATATTGTATTTTATTCATATACATCAGGTTTATTATGAAACACATTTTTTCACTAACTTGAAGAAGAAAAAGGCGATATTGGCTTGTTATTTCTGCCTTTTTCTTAACCAGGCAAAGTAAAGAAATGGTTGCAAAACCTTTAAAAGCATTCAGGTACCTCAGTGACTTTCATCAGATGTTCCCTGTACAAGAAAAAGAAAAAAAAAATCGTTCTATCTTTTTATTTTTACTTTGCTTTAATCTTATTTGATGATGTCTCAACAGGCTGGGACATGCTTTCTTGGATGGCAATTTCACTGCACCATATGTGTCTCTCACAAGATAGCAGAGTGAAATGAGTCTTGGCAGGAAGAGAACTAAACACATCGACAAAGAAAAGAAAAAAATTATTTACTTAACTCCCTGTTGCCTGCATACATTTTTCCCCGGGACTGCGTCTGGTACAATGATCCAAAGTTGGTTTCTTACGAACGTGTGCCTGCAGCACGGTCCCACACGGAATCACCCTTTCTCGCCATCCACGCTCTCCGTTTGTTTTTCTTGCAATCCTGGCTTCAGTGTTTCAGTACCTAGGTGGTGACCAAGCCAAGAAAAAAGAAAATCTGCTTTTCCCTGAGAATTTCTGTTGCTTGTGGGGAGAGAGCTGGTCTTTATGCAGCTGCAAAAAGGACTCTGTCATTCTGGGGGGAAAAAAAATAAAAATCAGTCAACAACATGAGATTCTTGACCTAGCAGGGCATTCGTCTGGCGAGCCCCAGGCCTGGCATTTCAACTCTGTGGTGAATGTAAGAGATATTAGGCCAGGTTACGAGCCCCACCGGGCTCCCCATCAGTGGAGGGGAGATTACAGATATTTATCTTGATTGCTAAAAGATTCCCGTTTTGTGTGATAAGTTGAAAAAATTTACATTTGATCTATTGCAAAGTCAGGATATTGAATATCTCGGGGTTGAAATAGTGGAAGGTATGTTTGAATGCTAAAATCAATCAACCAAGCAAAATATACTGTATTTGAACACGCCTGTAAGATAAATGTCATCCTGCTGCTCGGCGGCGGCGACCGCTCTCCCGGGTGGCCAGTCCGGTATCCCCAGGGCTTGGTGCCCGTTCACAGCCGCGGCTGCTTCCCTGCGAAATGGGCTTCCCCACGCAGCAAGAAAAGGGTTAACCAGCCGTGGGTTTTCCGACAGGCGTCTGTAGAAGTCCATTTGCGACTCCATGTTCCAAAGGCGTTCGCAGCTGCCTTGGTTTGTGTTTACTTTAGCTCTCAGGGACAACTCCAGAACCCTCGGTGAAATATGTATTTGTACAGTTGGATATTTAGGGAGAAAATCAATACAGGTTTTGCAGTGACCTTGCTGCTTAGCATGAAAGTGTCTGGCAAAAATGATAACAGATGACCAGGCAGGTGATTTGCAAAAGATAAAAGCCAAAAGAAACAAGCAAGTTGAGTAGGTTTGATGAAATTTGCAATTAAAAACAACGGAGTGGTTATAAACAATCGTAGCCACTGGGAAAGGGGGGGAAAAAAAAAGGCATACTTTGAGGGATCAGCAACTTAGGGCAATTGCAGGTTTGGTGCAGGGTGGTGGGGAGATCGGCTGGAGATGCCGTAGGCAGGCGATGGGATGCGGGACTGGTGCCCGGCGCTGGGCTGGCGGGAGAGCATCGTACACGTGCGGAGCCTGGCTGTGCTGGGAGCTCTGGCCCGGGACGGGGTGCTGGGAGGTCGGGAAGCTTCGCCCCTTCGCCCGCAGCACATCTTTTATCCTTATAAGGTCCATTTCTTACCGGTCCTGCTTCTGGACGTGGCAGGGAGCTTTTCGGGGCGTAAGGAACGGTTTTCCTCTGCACGATGCATAATAGGCAGGCAGACGTAAAAACCAGTGATGGTGGCGATGCAACCTTTAGGATTTCTTCGTGTATTTTAAAGCATTTTTCCTTTGCGCTCCTTCTAACTGAAGGGGTTAGAGATTTCTTTAATTCCTGCTTTTTCCCCAGCATCTCTTTTTCCAAGGTTGTAGGTATTTTATAAGGTATAAAATGGCTATCACAGGGAGAGCTAAATGATTGTCGGAACATAATTTCTGTATGGACTCAAAGGTGGAAGTTCAGTTATGTCAAGTTAAATTTGTGAATTTTCTCCTCGTCCTTTTGTGGTTGGTGCAGTGGGGATCGCTGGGGCTGGTGCTTACCCAGATACAAACCCGGGGTTTAACTCGCAGCACTTCAGAGCCTTCGTGGCAGATAGCCGTGGCCGCGGAGCCCCGCAGGCGTGTAAATCTTTGTGTCACGCAGCGGGTACGGCTCCGCGCCGAAACCACGGCCCCGACGTGTCGAGCGCTGGGCGGGCAGCGGGAGCGGAGTCGCTTGTCCAGAGACCTCTGTGCCTGCGAAATCTGTGCGTGCCCACAAAGGGGACCATTCTGCCCGGGGTGTTTTCCTAATTACACAAAATTCTTCTATAAAATTCATGATTGGCAACCGGTGCTGGCTTCAGCCTTTTTTCCTGGTGTCTTCCCAGGCACCTCGGCTAACCGGGTGCTCCGTAAGCTCAGTCAGGCTTTGCACGGGGCAGCATCGGCAACGTTGGACTGGGTGGGAGAGGGGGCCCCTGCGAGGTGGTGGAAGCTGTGGGGAAAGCGATGATTTCATGCCCTGCGGCGCCTTTTGGTGCCCACGGGTGACGGGCAGGTCACGAGCTACTGTATGAAGGCGGCAACGAGGTACGTGAATAACACAGTGCCGGACGTTTTCCCAAAAGCTTTGGGGAATCTCTGCAAACCAAAGGGTGAGGTGACGGGTGCCAGGCAGATGCTGGGGAGCTTTTGTGTTTCTCATTTAGAGAGGCGGTGTCCTGCTCCTCCTAAACGGAAATGTTTATATAAAATATACATACCTTGTGATACTAAATATTCGATGTCGACATCGATCGGCACGGCCATCCCCTCGCAGTCGCTTGAAATGGAAATGCGGAGAGGAAAGATGTGAGAGAAGCGGAGCACAAAGAGGAGCCATAGGTGAGGCTCCGAGCAATGATGCCGGCTCCCCTTTGACACTGGGATTCTGCACCCGCAGGCCCAGGGAAAAACACGGCGTTCCAGACACGATGAACAAGCGCCGTTAGGTTTAATTGGTGGAGAAGGCTTTCTGCAAAAACAGGACCTTTTTTCCCTCCCCCCCCCCCCGCCTCTGCTTTTTCTTTTCACCTTCTGCTATACTAAATTATTACTCATGCTGGAGTCTGGGTGCCCTCGTGCCCTGGGAGCATGCACTAATGGAGAGCACCGCACAATTTATATTATCTTAAAGTAACAGGTCCTACCGGGAAAAAGAACAGTTGGCCTTCTCCTTAATTTTATATATTATTTTAATCATAATTAAAAAAAAAAATAAATCAAGACATATTGTCACCTGTGTTCCTAAGAGGCCAGCTCTCGGGCCGTAGGTGTGAGACGGGCTCAGTCTGAACAAACGCAGAAATTATTTAGCAAATACTGTTGCGGGGGGGGCAGGAAAAAATCCTTTTGTTTTCGGACTTGTGACGGCAACGTTAACGAAGTCAGTAAGAACCGCGTGGCGAAACCGTTGTGCCTTTTTAAATGGCTTTTTAAAAATACCTTTAAATTTGAGCAAGCCCTGCAGATTAGAAAATGCATTGGTGACAAAAGGAGCGTTTCTTTTGTTCAGCGCTTTAAGGTTGGACTGAGGATACAAACCCTATCTGGATAATCTGGATTACACTCAGCGTTCCTCAGCCCCGTTGCTTTTTGTTGGCTGTTAGGTTAACAGGAAATCTCAGTGGGTTTAATGTTTTTTATTGATAAAGTACTAGGTTTTATTTAAAATTAATTTTAGACAAATTATTTAGCTATCCTAAAAATGCTGTGTATGAGCGGGGGTGTATGTGTAAATGTACATAGGCCTATATATTATATATAAGCCCCTAAATTTTTAGGACAAAGTTTCCTTCCAGTCGAGCTCTTTAATGACCCGCCAGCTTTCCGGTTGTGCGGACTGTTTAAAATTCTCTATCATTTTCTGGTTTAATGCAATATCAGTTAATTCTCTAGAGGAAAAGAGATAAGGTGTTAAAATTGGGATAAAAGCTCCAAATGCTGGAAAATTTGCTCTGTCAAACCCAAAGCCCTTTTTAGTGGCAGAAACTTAAGAAAGTAAACACTAGTGAGCTCACATGTAGCAAAAAATGTAAATATGATTTCTGTAAGGGAGATAAATGCAATCATCATCGCGTTCTCTGAAAACAGCTAAGGTTGAATGTCCTATTAATTTTTTATTTTTGATTGATGAATACGGAATTGATACTTTGAAACCTGTTTTTTTCCCCCCAAGAATTGTTCTCCGGGTGGGGAAGGGCAGTCAATTTTACTACTTTCCCTTATGGATTATTTTCTTTTTTAAGAATGCGGCATGAAATAAACCACTGGTGGATACGGCCGTGGCAGTGCTGTAGGCAAAGCGTGGTTAATGACACAAACCCCCTTCTTCCAGAGCAATAAGGAATTTTTTTGCCATAGAAGGAGGTTAAGGAAGGGGTTCCAAAATGTCCAGCTGGCAGAAAAGACACTTGGGAGAAAGAAATTAAGGCAAAACCTGAGAATTTTTACAGGCTTTCCCTCGGGGCACTCGGCTTGGGTCCCTGGCCGAGGTGGTCCGGGGCAGGCGTTCCCGCGGTCGCCGTCTCCCTGGCGGTGGCTCTGGTTCCCGGGGAGAGCCGGCGGCGCGGGCCGGCCCTGGCGCAGGCGCGCGGGAGCGGTGTCCGGCCTGTCCTGTCAAGTTTATTGTCCACTCCATCAAAGGGTCTAATGGTCAGCAGAGGGGCTAAACGTGTCCCTGGTGACCTGACATTAACAGAGTGGACTTGTTTAAGCGTTACCCAGGGTGTCTCCGGCTGATGGGGACGCCAATACCCGTTTCCCTCAATGAGCAGTCATTCGGATCATGACTCAATACGGCCTCCCCCGACGGCGCCTGGCCCCGAAGGGCTCCTGGGGGAGCTGCCCTCGCCGCCGCCACCAGCCGGGGAGGGCTGATCGATGCCCGCTGACGACAGGCGAGACGAGGGCCCCCCTGCCCCTCCTACCGCCTGCCCTGGGAGCGATAAAGATAAATGGTTTTACCCCAACAGAGAGAGGCTGAGCCTGAACCGGGGTCCAGGGCCGAGTCTAATTGGGCATCCGGAGAGCCCGGGGATGCCGCTCCTCGCCCAGCGCGCTCCTGGAAAGTCAGGCTTACGGGGCGAACGCAGGGCGAGATTAATCCAGATTAAATGATTTGGAACTGCTTAGGCGGCGGCGCCTTTTTATCTCCGGCCACGCTACTGCGTGTAGAAGCATCCGTTAATATAAATGGGGTTTTGTTGTCCCTGGGAATAATGGAATTCGTGCGGCCGCTGCGGGACTGCCAAGCGGAGCAGCCAGGAGCTCCCAACATTCAGAAGAAGGCTTAAAATAGGAAAATCAGCTTGTTGGAAATTTTGCGGCTTGAATTTATAAATGATGTGAAGTTTTTCCAAACTGTAATTTCTAACAAAGCAAGAACAATCTCGTTTCATTAGCAGTAACGAAACGGGGATACTTGACACCCTAAAATTAGACGAATAGCAAGTACAAACCCCGCAGCAGTAGGGCTTTGGCGAGTTCCCGCACAGGGGTTTTCATGTTCACCCTAAATATATTGGTTCTTGGCGGAACGATGTTGGAGTGTTTTCTGTTGGAAAACAAGGAGATATTTCCTGCTTATTAAATTGTGGCTTGAAAATGCGAATTTTATTTTTCTGATCGAACCAAACTTGCACACGAATGTTTTAGGGGAAATAATTTTGGATTAAAATAGATGTATCTTGTTTCATTTTTAAACTTTTCATAAAAACCAGTTTCTTCAAATATTTAATAGAAAACCCACGAAAGCGCTTTTTACCATGTAAGGAAAGAAAAATGCATTTGCCTCGGCTGGTTCCTGCTGCATTGACAAATAGCAGGGGAGTTTCTGAATCCGTCGTCTTTCTCCCAGGCAAGCTGGAGATGGAAATGGCGAGGGAAAACGAGCCAAATAATACGATTTTTGATAGGTGGTTGTAGTTTGTCAAGGCTTTTTGTCATTCAGATGCCTAATTTGTATAAATAAGTCTGGAAACACTTTGTATGAACGTAATTATTTACATAAAATACCGTTCTTTTTCTGCTTTCATTAACAATTTTTTTGTTTACCGTTTCAAAGGCGCTGGGGTAAATACGCGGTGCATATGTATATGTTCCTGAGTGGTGTCTCGAAAATGTTTGATAGTATCAGTTTCCTAAAGATGATGTTTATAAAATGCACATAGTTGTGTGAATTATTTATAACAAACGGATGAAAAAGAGATCCCGCTTCATAGCACCCGAACAACAGAGCCACTTCTTCTTTGGCAACGCAAATATTTATTATATTATTGTACTTAAAAAAGGCTAAGCCTCTAAAGTGTCAAAAGTCAAGCTTAACAAATTTAAAAGCAATGCAATGAAGACAGAGTTCGGCACAAAGGGTCTTTTCTGAATTTCCTGAAAGGCGGTCGCAAGAGCTGAGGAGGACGAGATCTGTGCCGCCGGTCTCCTGTTTATTGGGTCTAATGATCACCTTCAAAGGCGTATCGCTGCCACGCGGCGGCCGGGGCTTTAAAGGGGTTCGGTAAACGCTCCCGCGCCGGCGTTTGCAGCCAAGGAGCGGGTGTCGTGTTCGGCTGCAAAAAACAACCGGGCTCCCTGCAGATGTGCCCGGTGTGTGCGCAGGGGCGTGTTTGGGGGGGGGGGGGGAACCCCAACCCGGGGAGGCGCGTGTTCAGGACGCAACCGATCGATTCTATATTTTTAAAATTCTCTTCTGCGTGTTCACAAGCCCTGCCGTTTGCGTCTCGCTGCGCACGACTGACGGGCGGGCGTTGCTCGTGGTTTGAAAAGCCACGTTAGGAATTATTGACCCTGCGCGAGGAACGGGAGGGCCTCGAGGAGCGCGCGCAGCCGCGGCCCCTGCCCGTTCCAGGGCGGGTTTGGAAATAGCCGGGCTGGGAAGCTCTGGCGCCCGGGGCCGGCGGTGGAAATTCAGGACGGAGCGTGGAGCTGCCGGGTGGCAATGGGAGCGCAGAGGGGGCGATTCCCCTCTCCGAGGGGTGATGTTTGCTTCTGCAGGCGCCGGGGAGCCAACCAGCCCTTTGTAAAATATAAAATGGGGGGCGCATTTTTAAAAATCAAAATTGTGTTATTTCGGATGGCCCGGCTGCGGTTTCCCGAAGTTTCACAGAAGGGAAACACACGTTTCAGGGTTTCAGTTGCGGTCACAAAACTGGCAGCAAATCTGAAAAATCCCACTTGAGGAAGGGTGCTCTTCACTTTGGGAGCGCCGAGGGAACGGATCCCTGGGAAGCAAGGCGTTAAGAGGAGCAAAAGGAAAATGGGAATCCTGCATAAAACCCGAGGCGACCTAGAATCACAGCCTGAGCGAGTCCCGTAGTGTCTCTTTCCAAAGGAAATTTCACTCTCCTTTGAAAAATTAATAATTTTGTGCAACACCCCCCCCAAATCTTTAATTTCAAATGCAAGCCCAGCGTACCACGGAGGGGACGGCGTGGGGGGCCGGGGGCGACCTGCTACGGCGGCAGCGCCGCGATGGCGCAGGAGACGTCTCTCTTAGCGCCGTAGTTGGAGCCTCTTTTGGCCCCGCTGATATTCCACACAGGAGAGAAGCCCCTTTTCTTGGCCGAACGCCGTGCTTTGGGGAAGTTGGGTGTGCTTCACGACAGCCCCGAGCCGCGCGCTGCCGCGGGGGCTGACAATGGGGCTGGGGCAGGGGGGGTGGGCTGGCGGGGCCGGGGGTGACAGGCAGGGCGAGGGACACACAATGGGATGACCGTGACTTTGAACAAATAAATAAAACATGCGACTCTCATTCTCCGCTCTCCCTCGCCCCCGCCCCCAGCCTCCCGTCCAGCTGTGATTGCATTCGCCGTGGTCATTTCCCAAACGTCCGCCTGATAAAAAAGCACCCATCGCCCGGCGCTCGCAGCGAGGGCCCTTCCCGTGGCAATCCGCAGCCCTGCCAATCACCCGCGCTCGCGCAGACGTGCACGCCGCTTTCATTACCGGCGATGCCTCGCCTCTGATTGTGGCCCCCCAAAAAATAATCTGTAACTCCGACTCGGCCCACTTAATAAACAAGCGCTGCCCCTCGCCTCCGCCCGCGCGGCTGGAAGGGGGCTTCCCGCACCCCCACCCCGCTCCCCTGCGCGGGGAGAAAGAATACCTTTTAATAAGCCTGCGAAGGAGAAAAATGAGTTTGCTCCGCAGTTCTGTTCTCCAGGAACAGAAAAAGGTGAGCATGTTGCAGGGCAGGGAGGGGAAATTTAATATTGAGAGAGATAATGGCAACTATGTTAATATCCGGAATTTTCAATGTGCCATAAGTACATTTTGTTTTTCCTTTTAGCACGATTTATAATTAAAGATTTTAATCTGGCTTCACATTGAGTTAATAAGCCCTTTGATTGATTAGGATTCATAAAATTGCCATTTCCCGCTGATGCTTTGTGTTTCTGGGGATGTTCTTTTGAAAAGCCGGGTGAAGGTGAATAGGAAGCAGCCATTGTTTGGGCTGAGCTGCGCCCGTTCTGGCGCCTCGGCACCGCTTTCCGCAGAGTTTGGCCCCGGCAAGATCTTGTTGTTCAGCTGAATTCACGCAGATAGAATCTGCTGAGCTGCATTTTAGCCATTTTTAGGAAAAACTTTTTTGTCCTCGTCCCCCCCCGTTTCGGCAGGTGTTGTGCACAACTGCGCCCTTCCGCACTGACCTCTTCTCGAGGAAGGAATTTGGGATCGGCAGCACAACGCGAGCTGCTCTTCCGAACAAAAAAGGCAAAATATTAGAAAACAAATACAGCTGGATAGAGCAGAACCCCGAGATGCAGGCTCTCGCGTGCCGGTTGAAATTCAGGTTACAGTTCTGCGCCCCAACGGTGTCACCTCCTTTGTTATTAGGGGCCAGCGTTGCGGCGGCCCCTTGGAAAAGGCACTTGTTATACGCACAGGGAATAAAGGGAAGCGGCCGTTCTGCTGCTCTTTGATCATGTTCTTCCTATTTAAATTCTTATTTTTTTTCGAGTAAATTCTGATAAATTCTGAAGTCTGAATGGAAAAACTGAGGGAGAAGGCTCGGGATTTTTAAGCGTCTCGTCGAGTGGAGGCGGGCTGCTTTCGCCAGCGAGGTCCTGTGCGTGCGTGTGTGTGTGAGAGAGGGGAAAAAAAATCTTTTTTCTTTATTTTTAGCCAGGGTAAAAGTGACCCTCTTTAGCCCCAGAGGGGCCTCACTGTGTGGATTGAATCAGAGCAAATTCCCTTTGTGTTCCCTGCTCCGAGGGGACACGCTATTGTTGGGAGCGGGGCCTCTCGTAGCACGGAGCAGCGCGGGACCGCGAGCAAATCCTTCCCAGCTAATGCGCAAGTTGTTTCACAATCGATCCGCGCCCCCCTCCCCCAGCGTCACCCCAATTTCCTTGGCACAACTATCATTTCCTGGCCCTTTTATTGCCATTCAGTCGCCTGCAAATGCAAACATTTGGGACAGAAGAAAGGGGCTGGGTGAGGCGAGGGCAGGTTTGGGAGCCCCGGCAGCGCGACGCTGTTGAGCTGCTCGGCTCGCGGGCGAGAGAGCAGATGCCTGGTTAGGGTACGCGGCGAGCGTTATGTGTCAGCACTTCCAGGGGGCTTAATTGCCTTAATTTTTTTTATGTAAGTACCTGCTTCCTATTTCTACTTTGCACAAAAATATTTTTAATATATATTTTTAATCTCCCCCCCCCCACCCCCAGTTAATTTTGCAGCAGCCTCAGACGGTTCTGCTTTTAGATGGCTTGTGCCGGCACGGGCTGACAGTGATGAAAAGATGAAAACCTGGCAATAACGCCGAGTTTTGCTTACAAATTGCCAAAAACGTCCCTGCCAATCCCCAGTAATTTCCTGCATCTCCGTAACTGACCTCACGCGTTCGGCGCTGCTGGCGCCGATTGGCGGGGTTATAACACGAACGACAAAGAACATTTATCCCGAGAAAGAAAACCAAACAAACAAACAAAACCCCACCGCAAAAATAATTGGCCTCTCTAATTAAAAATTCCGCGCCGCTCAGCGTGGAAGTTTGCGTCGGGGGGGATGGATCTCCCTCAAAGCAAGCTCCGTCCCTGCCCGGGGAGGCGGCGGGCGATGAGGAGCGGAGGCCGGCTGCCGGCGCGGTGCCGTCCCTCGGCTGAGGCACCCCCGGCGAGCGTCAGCGCCTGCCCGCCCTCGTGCCGCCCGATCGATGCTTCATTAGGCCGAATTGTCTTTTGCTCATGCAACCTTGAAAACAGTCCCTTTAATTACCTGTGAGGAAGTCGGGGACCCTTCCCCCCCCCCCCCCCCCCCCCCCCCCCCCC
>JAKFQP010000317.1:310261-330066 GCA_023375905.1 Nycticorax nycticorax
TCTCCCTTCACCGTGCGGCATCAAACAAGGTCAGCGACTCCGCTTCTGCCGCCGCCTTTCGTTGCCTGTGCTATCGAGGACACCTGTAAAAGCTCCCGCTTTTGATATCGTGACCCACGGCGTTGCTCGCGTGCTGCCTTGTGGCTTGGAGCTTGAGGGGAACAGGGAGGGCAAGGGAGCAAGCGTGTTTGCCTTAGGTGATGAACCGCAGCGTCGAGCCAGAGGCCGCAGGAGTGGGAGGAGGGGGGTGGGAAACGTTCACAGTTTGGGGTTTTGTAATAGAATGGGTTTATTGATAGTTATTATTTATTCCCGATATAAATTCCGTATAATTATTATGCATGATAGATTATCTGTTTTATTTATTTATCACTACAGAGTAGTGGTTATTTCTAGTTAAAGTGGACCTTTTAGCCCAGTCCTGTCCGTGTGTAGCCAGGCACAGGCGGTGACAACTTGCACCCTTCTGACGACGGGGTGCATGCGCCATAAGCGCTCATGTTCAGCTCTTTGGGTGCATTTCCCCCCCGCCCTCTGTGTACGTGCCTGCGTACGTACGTTTCTCTCCCCTGGTATTACGCCGTCTCGATGGTGCTCGCTTACAATAACCTTGGCTGGTTTTCACCTTTCTTCTCCTCTTGTTTCAGAGGTGCCCTAAGAACCGAGCCCCTGCTCCCCCTCCCGCACCCTCTGATGGCACGTGCCTTCCGAAAACTGCGCGCCCATTTGCCCGCCCCCGACGGCACAGCCCGTTTGCAGACGCTGCCGTTGTGCTGTACCCGCGGGCCGGGGCCGGGGCAGCTGCCCTGCACCCAGGGCAAACTCGGGTTGATTTTTACAGGCGGCCTGGGGAGCAGAGAGGCTCTCGCTTACCCATGTGGCGCGTGGATCGACAGCACGGGCGTTACGGTGCGGCAGCCTGGCAAGCGCTCCCCCCGGCCCGCAAGCAGCCCAGGCTCCTGTCGGCGACGGGAATTGGCATGGGAGGGGAGGCTCGGAGCGTGACGCTGGCACCGAATTCCTTGCTGGTGAGAGCGTGCTCCTGGGGCTGCGGTAACCTGCCCCCCGCTTCCGACAGGCCTCCCTCCTGTCCTCAATTTTCAAATTTCTTGTTAATGTTTTTTCAGAAGGAAGAAGAAATTCAGCCTGAGTTACGTTGGTAGTTGAAGCTTCGGTTCGGATTAAAAAAATCAATTATTTCTGGGTCTAACATCCCAGCCACTAGTACCCGGCTGTTTGGCTGAATTCCATCCTCCAGGTTTTGGTGCTTTTCGGTTTAAGTGTCCAACAGACATTCCGGGGAATTTTAAAATTGTCTCGGACCCCTTGATGGTGGATTATGAGGAGCAGGTAATGCACAAAATGTTTGCAGTTCGGGCAAGGAGCTTTGCTGTGTTGCTGCTGTCCTTTTGGTCTGTGCAGAGAATAAAGGAAAGTGGGGAGCGTGGCTGTGCCGGTGGCGCCCTAGAAAGCTGCTGCTCCCCTTTAACTTTTCGTTGTGATTACTTTTTGCTACAGTGTACTGCAAGTAGAAAGTTGGGGCTAAAAGAATTAGCAAGGCAAATTGCAGAGGGTTAGTAAGGGTTGTTAATTGTGATTAGTTCAGAGCACGCTCACCTGTGGCTGCAGGGCTGGCTGCTCTCCCACCCCAAGAACCCGCCGGCACGAGCGGAGCTGGAAAAGCACCTCGTCCTCGGGGACCGGGTGAGCAATCTGTGGGGTGAGCTCTCCTCTGCGCGTAGGTGGGGGCCGCCGCCCCGGCCGGGGTGCGGGTGGGTGTCGGGGAGATTCGGCAGCACGTGGGGCACCGCAGCCGCCTGCTGCCCGCGGCCCGGGCTCTTCTGCCAGGAAGGCGAGTGGTTTGCGTGGCTGGAAACGTGGCTGAGAAGAAGACGCTGCCTAGCGAGCGCCGCAAGGTGAAAGCCAGGAGGGTGTTGTGGTTTTGAGTGCTTCACCTGAGCAGTTGGAAGGCATCGCAGTAGTGTGGGCTGAACAGACGGTTGCGTATCAAGAACACTTGAATGTAATTTTGCAAAACTGTTGCCGTGACTTCATTTAAGTCATTTGAAGTGGTGAGTGCTGAGAATCTTGGAAAATTAGGCCCTTCTTGCTTGGGTGGATCCTGAGTACGTTGCCTTCATTTAAAGTACTTTTATACTGACTTGTAAACATCAGCCAGAGCCGCTAGCGGTGCCTGAATATGGCAAAGATGAAGCAGTTGTCCCGCTTTCTGTTTGAACAGACAAACCGAGCGTAGCCGAATGTGCTGTAGTCCAGGGTTTTGTGGGGAAATCTGAGGTCGAGGTGATGTCCAAAGAGGGCTTCTCCAAGTAGTAAGTATCGATGGTCCCGAGCTGCGCCTCTGCTGACAGTGCATCTCCCTTGGTCCAACGGCACTGAGTCAGTTCGGCATGGCACGGCAGGCAGGATACCCCTGGACCGCTCAGGAGCGATGCATACGGTGCCGTGTGTCATGGGCACGTTAACCAGCAGGGTGATTGCTGCGTTGGGAAGGCTGACCCTCTTGCAGGTCCTCGGGAGCCCGGTTACTGCTCACAACCAGGAGGGGCAGGGGTGCTGTGGACGTGCAGCGGTGCAAGCGCGTGGCTGGGGAGCAGCGAAACCCTGGGAAGCGGTAGGTGGGAAAGGAGCGCCACCAGGGCAGCAAAATGGCAGAAATTAATCTCGTTTGCTCCGAGAATCCACAGGATTGTAAAATGTGGCGGGGAACTGAAGGAAGGGTTCTGGGAGGATTGCAGGCGGTGTGGGCAGCCGTACTATTTACGGCGCTTCCTCGGAGGGGCACCATGGTAGAGTGGTTAGGTCAGAGCTGCGGCCGTCAGAGGGGCCTTTATTTCTTCAATATAAAGTTTATATAGCTGGTTAGCTGTGGGGCCTTAATTTATTGTTGTTAGCATTGTTTGTTATTTGCTTATCCTTGCAAGTCCGTTAATCTTCACACGGCTATTTCTCCTCCTATAATACGGCATAATATTTGTCTGTCTTTATGGAATGTCTAAAAACCTGAGAGAAGTGTGATGAAACCATTTTGAATGTTTATTTCCTTTATTATAGGAAACATCTAAGTGCCAGAAGTGAGGTTGCATGGTGCTATAGCACCTTCTTCTTGAATTCTGGATGACACCAGACCCTCAGCCGCCGCTGGGGGGGTGCTCGGGGCTCTCCTGCCCTTTGGTGCTTGCAACTGGAAGGGGCTGTAAGAATCCAACAGCAGAGCTGAGGGAGAGGTGGTGTTCAAAAAGAGCTTGGTAGTGCGGGCAGATGGAGAAGATCTAGGGGCTCTCCATGGCCAGCTGCTGTTTTATTCAAAAATAAAATAATAATTAAAAAAAAAAATCCCCCAAACTGGAACAGCCTGGGGTGCTCAGACTTCCCTGGGTGTTTTGGGGATGGCGGCTGACAGCTTGGTTGGGCTGGGAATGAGCGCTCCCCTCCCCTGGCTGGCATGGCCCTCTCTGGCCGTCCCAAACCGCATGGTCCTGCGGGTGACGTGCCTGGGAGCCGCGTGCCAAAGGCTCCTTCGGCGGCCTGGGGCCGGCAGAGACGCGCTGCGTAGCTCATTGCCGGGCTCGTGGTGTTGGGGCGGGCTCTTGCATGCCCGCTGGTTGACAGCAGCGTGCTGCCTAACGAAGGGCCGTGGTAGCCGATGTACTTACCAGTTGCTTCTGGACTTCTCGGACCCTTTCTGGGAGGATTCCCAAAGGGCACCGCTGGCCCAGGTGCCAGGGATGCGCTCGGGCAGGACTTGACCATCTCTGCAGGTTCCTCCGAGCCCCCCTGTGTGATCGCTGGTGATGGCAGAAGATGCTGCCCGCGGGTGCTAAGCTGTGGGATGAAAGAGAGCCTTTGGGTCGCTCCAGCGGGGTTGGTAAGAGCTATGCTGAGGTGCATTCACCCGGAGGCCGCTATTAATGCTGAACGTCATGGATGCAGGAAAAGAAATCATTGCAGTGACTTGTTTGAAGGGGTTCTTATTTGCATTTGGTTACAGTGCCTCAAACTCGCATTTGCACGTGCTCGCCGTTGGGAATGCTCTAAAAACGCGCATTGAGACTTTGGGCGTTTGCTGGAATCAGTACCCACGGTTATTCCCCCTGCAGCCCTTGGGAGAGGCCGTGATGGGGAGAGGCGGGCGGGTTCCACCGGCCGATGACCCCGACGAGGGGTTTGTGGGAACTGAATCTCGTCTCCAGCACTGCCAGCAGCAGCAGCCCTGGTTTCGGGGCTTGGGGATGGCGATGGTCTGTCCTGGCCGAGCACAAGGACGCGCCTCTGGCTGAGCAAAGTGTCTGAAAACCAGCCAAGCTGCATCGATGGGATTTCAGATTTTTGTCTTTGTGGAGGGGCAAGAGGCTTGGTCAGGAATGCCCGCCTGGCACCTAGGGGAGGGGGGCGGCTTTGGGTTTTTAGAAAACCGTTCAGCTTGCAAAACTGGTATGAAGGAGTTGTTTGGGTTTGTTGGTTGGTTGGTGGTGGTTGTTGTTGTTGGTTTGGGGTTTTTTTGTTGATTAGGTTGCCGAAGGTTTCGGTGATGGGTCAGTGTTGTTCTCGTGCTTGCTCCAGGTCTCTCTCAGTGCCTGGCACAAGCCTCTAAGCCTTGGGACTTGTTTTTGTTTGCTCTTGTGATGCAGAGTCAATTGCGAACAGTCGTCTCTTGTGCTTCCATGCGGCATAAGCCAACGAATTACGGCAAGGAGGAAGGAAAGCACCAAACAAAGGCTCAAGGGGAGCTTGGGGTGAGAGCCCAGGTCATTTAAACCGGGGAAGAGGCATCTTTTCTGTATCCTACCTGCGAATTTCTGTAACGAAGTGGCGGTTTGCTGTTACGAGGAAGGAGCAGGATGGCGAGTTTGGAGTTTGGGGAGGTACAGCAGCCATCGAGGTTCAAGTTTGGCCCCTCCTTACCAGGCACCATTTATTTTTCAGCACTTCTGTCTAATTAATATAAGGCCTGCTCAGGCACAGCCGCCCTCATTGGACATGTCACTCGTTAATCATGCGACCCTCCTAGCCTTGGGTAATGACCTTGAAAGAATATATCAGCCCATGATGGCGGGAGTGAGGAATTAAATTGTTTCTCTGAGTGCTTATGGTCATTGCTGACAATTTATATGACACAGCTGCCCTAAGCTGTCCGTGCCGGCCATTGTGCCGCAATCATTTTCCCTGCTGGGAAGGGGTGGCCGCCCACGCTGCCCGCCCTGCCCACCGTCCCGCTTTGCTTTTGGGGTTGCTCCTTTGGGTGAGGAGTAGGGCTGTGCAACCTGGAAATCCTGATTAAGGATACCGGGACCGAAAATCCCGGGCTTTGCTGAAGCCTTTCTCTCCGGGCGCCTGTGACGTTGCTGTTGTGTTGGGAACGGTGTTGGTTTGATCGTTGTGAATATTTTCAAAACTGCGGAGGGTCCCCCAAGCTGAGAATCGAGGTCGCTCTCAGGAGGGGCGTTAGTAAGGTTTGAATAGGGATGAATTTGGGTCAGCTTCAGAGGCAAACGTGCCAAATAACAGTAAGCGTTTATGCATGCAGAATTAGGCAGGTCCTTTAATTGTCATAAGAACCCATCTGACACTTTGTGTGCTTTGATGGGAAATCATGAACACATCTTAAAATTTACTTCTTGTAAACGTTTATGGGTTAATATCTGTGGTTTTATATTTTTGTATTTTCCTAAATGCTAAATGTACTGGGGAAGGTATTTATTATTGGCAGATAATGAGTAAATGGCTTTCTTAGTTGTTACATATTGGTATCTGCTTTTAGACTGATGAAATAATTTGTTACAGTTATTCAATCATATTATTTATAGAAAACATGCAGTTGAGGATCTAAACATCAGATTGTTCTGCTATTGCCATATGGACGGCTTTTATCTAAATATAAACAGTTGATAATTATCACTGCAACTATTGGCTAAAATCACAGAATAGATCAAGAACAAATAACAATCTCGTTCTTCATTAACATTTTAAAAATGAAATAGTTGGACTTGTTTATGCCTTCAGTAAATTTGGCTCTGTTTTTACAGAACTGTAAATGAACCAGAACATTTGTTCTGCATAATCCATAAAATATTTTATACGTGTGTTTGTATTCAAAACTGAGGGGTTACGTACGCCCGCGGGCGTCTGCGCATGCGGGGCGGCAGCGCCCGGTGTGTGCCCGCGGGCGAGGGGCTTCGGCTCTGCGCTGGGCTCCCCCCGGCCCCCGCGGCCCGGCCGGGGCTGGTGCCCGTGCTTGAATGGGTGCGGGTGTCCGGAAAGCGGTAGCGCGTGTCTTGGCGTGAGCTGGGGCGATGGCAGGGAGCGCTGGTGTTCCCGCCCGGAACGCCTCGTGTGTGCGCTGCAGAAACGCCTGTTTCTTCGTGCCGGTCTCAGCCCGGCGCCGGAGGGGTCCCCGTCCTCCCAACGGCGGCTCCCATCGCTGTGATCGGCTTCCTCGGTTTCGGCTATGTGCGTTTTGTGGAATATCTTTGTCTTTTTTCTCTCACACGCGGTACCAAGGGGGACAAGCGAGGCTGCAACAGTCACTTGGTAAATGCTCTTTAGTTGCTGACGTATCCAAACACATTGGTAGGCTCAAGATGCGCAGCTTTCCCGTCGAGTAGCTGGTTTGTAGTGCTGCATCGGACGTACCCAAATCCTTCATTGCTCGGGTTTGATTGCCATTGGGGCTGGTCTGCTGGATACCATGTGCACGGCTCTGTAAGGAGCTGCTGTAAAGCACCTTTATTAATGTATTCATTGCTTCCATCTCGAATTCCTTTAAAATGCTTGGCTTTTTCATGGGGTCCAGTGACTTACTGTTCCTTTATTTTTCAATTTGTTCCAGTATCTCTTCCCTAGCACCTCCACGTTGATAGGTCACAGCAAGGGATGTGCGGTTGTCACCTCGGCATTCTGCGTATTTGGAATACTTCAGGGAAAACGACAGAAGTCGGCAGCAGCCTAAACCTTACCTGTAAGATAAAGACAAAAATGGACGACAAAGCAGAAGCAGATGTGTTGACTGGGAGAAAATATGCTCTTCTAGGGATGTTTGCTTTTTAATGTGTGGTTAAAGCAGAGAATGAGGGGTTTAGGTTCCCATTTTAGTTATGCCAATGATTTACTGCATGGAAAGGGGTGGATTCATTTGCGGTGGTGTTCTTATTCCTGGGTTTAAGCTTAGAGTTAAAAAAAACCCGAAGTGTAATATCAGCATTATAATTATTATTGATGCGTTTGGTTTGGTTGCATTTTTCCCTTTCAGAAAGCTTAAAGAGGTTCCTTGCAAATCTCTTGTCTTGGACCGGGCGCCGGTGGTGGACGAGGGCTGCAGATGCAGACTTAGTCGGGTCTTTACCGGGCATTAGGATACACGCTGCGCTAGTGTGGTCCTGCTCTCTCCCAGCTCAGGTACCTGGATATTGTCTTTATTTGTACGCACCCAGCAAAGGGTCTGTGGCGCTTGCAGGAAGGCAGAGACCTGCAGGTCGGGTGTTGGGAACTCACAAAGAATGCTTCCCCAGGCACGGATCAAGGCTTCCGCGGGGTCTCCTCCGAGCACTGATTCTACTTTGAAGGTGATGATGAAGTTGGTGGGAATTGTTTTAATTTCCCGCGGGAGGCGCGCGGTCTGGACGTGGCGTGGCAGGGCGGCGGCGAGGTCAGCTCTGCGCGTGCGGCCGGCTCGTGGGCCGGCGTGGCCGGTGCCGGTTCCTTGTCCAGGTCGCCCTTGCAGGGTTTCCGATCCCTTCTGCCTCCTTTGGATGGTGCCGCCCTGCCCGGGAGACGGTGCTTTCGTTCCCTACGGAGGAGAGCCCTAACTGCCCCCTCGGCTCGGGCACCCGGCAAGACGTTCCCATTCCTTATTCAAATTCCTTTTTTAATCGGCTGAAGGGAGAGGGAGCGCGCTGCAGCCCCCGTTCCCCGTGCTGCGCTCGCCACGGTGACGTCAGCCTTCTCGTGCGGCAAGGATATTTTAAATTTGTTTATCTTGATGATATCAGGTGGTTTGGTTGCTGGCACTCCGCATTAGCATGGCAGAGCAGCGAATATGTACATATATATTTATATTTAGCATTTTTTTCTGGTATGTTCAGCTGAAAAGGCTTGGCTTGATTAATATTTTCCGCTGTCCGGTAACCATGGCAATGGGGTCAGCAGATATAATACTTAATTTAATCTTCCAACTGCCTCAGTGTGCATCACCAGTGTCCCGAATAATAGAAAGCCTTTTGCTTCTCTCTCCCTTCCTCCCTCCTTCCCTCCCCTCCCTCCCTCCCTCCCGTTCTCTTGCTTCATATATTATTATCTTTGCCAGTGGCTCCCTCATATGACCCAAAAGGAATAAGCGGAGGGTGGTTTGTGGTTTTGGTTTGGGTTTTTTTTCCCCCCATTCGATGTATGTAGCTTAAAAAATAAAAATAAATCAGAGCCCCCCTCCCCAGCCAGCCAGACTCCCCCACCACCTACCAGTTCGCCCCCCCTCCCCACCGCGCTCCGGCAGCCAATCTCCGCCGCGTGACGGGGACGTGGGAAGACTCGGAGTGCTCGGTGCGGCATCGGCGCGGCCGAGAGATGCTCTCCAGCCACATGCGCCCGAGCGGATTTTCCTCCCGCCGCAAAGCCCGGGCGACTGGCCGGCGGGCCGGACGGCCTGTTTTGCTCTCCAGGTGGGTTAAGTGCGTTGTTTTGTCTTCGTTTGGCCCAGTTCCCCTCTTTAGCCATTTCATTTTCTGCTTTCGGCTTGATTTTTTTTTTTAAAAAAATCCATAGCTGCCTTTTTTCACAGCAAACGCCTTCACTTTGGGTTGGTTTCGGGGAAGGAGGTGACCTGTACACATGCTCCCAGGCAGGCTTAGTCATAATATTAAAAAGAAAAAAAAGAGCATTTTCCTGCTCAGAGACATTGGAATTGTCCAGTGACTGGCGGGACAAACCCGGTGCAGGCCACTGGTGCCCCCCTCCTCTTCCCAGCTGCCCCAGTGTCCCCATCGCCAGTGGAGAGGGAGGATCCTTACCGGGGTTGAGTGCGACACAATTCCAGAGATGGGAAGGACATCGGGAGGAAGAGACCCCTGAAATCTCCATGACCAAAATTCTTCCTGGCTTTTTTTGTCAGTTTACATTTTAACCCATCCCTGAATTTAATTGAATATTTATACTTTTTTTTCTCTTTTCTAATGAGCTATTCAGGAGACGGAATGATTTTTGACCACAGAGTGGGTAAATGAGGGAATTTTTCTTTTCCCAAATCTGGGGAATGAATTTGGGCATTAGTTCCTTGCCTCCGACACCGTTTCTTCGGGCAGGACAACGGCTGTCAGGGTCTTGGTCGAGTTTCTGCTCTGATCTTGCTCGCTGCCGGTCATCCAAGCACATCGGACACCTTGCTTTGACTTGGCTCTTGCCCAGGTGTTGAGTGATGGCTGGAGGGGCTAAAATTCGGAAGGAGCTGAAGTTCATCCCATCAGCCCAGATCTCAGCCGCTGATTTGTCAAAATATTTGGTGCCAGGCAGTAATTACCGCAAGGACCTTAATTTCCTTCTCATTTCTGAAGCATGCCCATCACTCCTCTTTAAGCACTGTATCATGGCCGTGCTAAGAGCACGCTGCTGTCAGCAGCTGTAAACCTGTCAGTAGCAAACCCCAAGCATTTCAGCAGGAAATGGCCCAAACTGGTTCATATTATACATTTTTTTTTTAAAAAAAAGAAAAATCAGTCCTCTCTCATGTTTGCCTGAAGTGCCGCGCGGTTTGGTTGGGTAGCGCCTGTCCTTTAACCTTTGTGTACAGCACGTTTTCTTGTTCCTCTTCAGGATAACCTTCACTCATTTACTCTCTTGAAATAAATCCTGCCCGTGTGTTTGAAAGGAAAGAAGGCCTGAGTTAGGAGAAGGGATAGATCCTCCTGCCAGAGGGAATGGGAGGCAGGACGGTGTGCGGCACCCGTAAGGCTGATGTCCCCCAGGGAGCGGAGAATCTGGCTCTTGGGCACCGCTCCCGGGGCACCTCGGGCAAGCGGAGCGGCTGGGCACACCAGCACAGGTCTGGCCGCTTGTCCTGGCACACGCACGCGCTTGGATTGCAGTCGCGGGTGAACGGCAGGAATTGCGTTTGTCTGTGCCCGAGACCACGCGTGTTTTCAAGGATTCGAACCAGCAAAGCCTGGGAAGCGTTGGGAGCCGTGCGCTTGGAGCGTGGCATTTGCAGGTGCTGCTTTGGGTGCAGGAATAAAAGAGCTTTTCCCTCCAGCGGCTGCGTGTGCTGGGGGGCTGCTCAGCACCGCGGGGGTCTGCTGCATGGCTCGCCCCTTCGGGCAGGGAGAGGCAGCAGGGCCCCCCTGGACACAGAGGCTCCTTAAGGTCATTTCATAATGATGGACTCTAGGCTTGATTGAATACATATATCTTAATTTTTGCAGTAGCTGCATCTCTAGTTCCGCTGTTGCGGAATATCCCCTATATCCCACTGTGGCTTCCGTCTTTTGTCTTTTTTTAAACTGCACGTGTGTTGTTGCACAAGTGCGGGTGTCTGCGTAGCCTTTGTGACATCTTCATTGAGATGGGTCTTTAGATTTGATTGCACATGTTTTGAATATTCCAGCTCAGTGATGTTTCTTCTTTTAATGTACTGTTAGAGTGGTTTATAAGGTAGCTTTTTGTCCTGTCAATCTACTGCGTAACCTGCCATAAACCCAACTCGGGTAAAAAATTAAAATTTGAAATTTCTTATTTTAAAATGTCTCTAAAGCAAATTAATGTTTTTTGATTCTAAGAAGTCCTCAAACTTCATGGGGTTTTTTTCCTCAGGGACATCAGTAACGGAGAGAAAACTACCGCATCTGTTGGTGATATAGGCTTTCTCTCCTTACTGGCCAAAAATTCAGCGCTCGGCCACCGTGGCAGAGGCTTCGCTGCTGAAGCTCAGTGGTGTGAAGCTCGCTCTGCCGGCCTTGCACCCCAAGCAAGCATTGCACCACGCGTCCTCCTATCTGATCACGTGGCTATCGCACGCGCTGCAAGTGTGTAAATACAGCAGCTCTGGCTCTCATTCATATTTATGCCATAGCATTAAAATATTACATGCACTAATCTCTGAAAGTATGGGAGAAAAGGTGGGAAACAAATGAGCCTTCTTCAGATTCACAGGATTCCTGCCAATCACTCGCTAGTTGATCTACAAACAACAAAAATGAGTATGAAAAATAAAAGCTGCCCCCAAAAGCAATAGCAACCATAACGCGTGCTACGCGTTACAGCGTCTGCAAAGAACTACTGAGAGTTTTAAAAATGTATTTACCATAAACAAATACTCTCGCTGCCTTCTCTTGAATAAACATCTCTTCCCTCCTCTCCCCTTTCTCTCCTATGATCCTGCCTTACAGTCGAGCCTTGTTAAGTCTGACTTGCTCTCCCGCTGAAATCGATGGGGGGCTCAAAGGAAACGAGGTCAGAGAACCGCTCGTGGAGGAGGCTTTTCCTCGCACGTGGCCGCGCGGTGCTGAGCCCCCGGCCCAGGGCTCGCGCTGCACGGGGGGGTTGGGGCTGAGTGGCCCTGCTAGGTCCCGGTGGAGTTTGAAAGCACCAGGGAAAGCGGATTGGAAGGTGGCATTTACGATGTTCTTAGGATGTGGATACTCAAGCTTCAACCTTACAATTCAAATTATACACAAATAAAAAAAAAAAAATCTGTCTTCCTATTTAAGGAAAACTATTCGAATAAATAAATAATTGTTCTAGCCTGCCTTTCCCTCCCAGAACAACTTACTCTTCAGCCTGCAGTTGCTGGGCAGGATTGCTGTTAGTAAGAGAAAGCGAATTTGTAGTTTGAAAACCCCTTGAGCAGCGCTGCTAAAACCCCCTTTGCCCTCTGCGGAGACGGAGGCTGCAGGGATGCGGGAGATTTGGAAATGTTTTCTTTGCTGCAGTTTGGCCACTCGAGTTTGGGTTTTTTTATCCTGTTGCTTTTTGTTGTTTGTTTGCAACCATCACGTCCTTGGACGTATGAATACGGGTCTGGAAAAGCATCTGCAGTGCTGGAGCAGGGGAGGGACGGGCGCGCTCGGCCGCCTTCCCCGGGGTGGGTGCCCTGGGATGGCAGCACTGGGAACCACCTACCCGGAGGAGTCCCTGGGGGTCGGTGCTCTGCTCTTTGTCTTGGTAAAGTCGTGGAAGAAACGGTTGAAGAAGACCTTGGGAGATCACTTATCCCTTATTTTTGTCTGAGATGGGATCTGTTCCATGAAGCTATCTCCTGGTACGCATACAGCACTCTGATATAATAAATAGCAACAACTTCTGCCAAGTTGGAGTTTGCTGATAATTCACAGGTTTTACACTTCGGGCAGTGTATTGAAATGACTTATCGAAGTGTAACTCAGCGTGTAGCTGGTGTGGCAGTAGTGCATTTTTTACTCAGAAGCAGCGACATGCCCAGGGGCATGGAGCGAGCCCGTGGGATCCATCTTTTCCCTGCACAGCATCGGGGACAGAAGCCGTCGCCCTTTGCCGACGCTTTGCCCTTGCAGATCAGGTCAGGATGCAACATATCTTCCCCAGGAAGGGCTGTGCCAAGGGATGCTCCCTCTCTACGACCCTAGCAAGTTTGGGATAATAATCCCAAATAACAGGGTAATCTCCAAAATCACCGATGATCTCTGAAACTCTTGGCCGTGCTGGAGGCAAAGGGCGCAGGAGCGGCACCTCCACCTCTGTGAAGATCGCCATTCCAGTTCAGATGCGTTTGTACAGGGGAGCACTGTGGTCCTCAGCCCAGCTAACCGGCTACGTGCGGTCACACGTCCTCGCGTGCATTGCCCACGTGGGTGTGCAGCTTGTGGGTCCTCTCCTGTTCGCTTACGCTTCTGTGTACGGCTCGCCCGTATGGATTGCTCCTCATCTGTGTTCCACCGGCGTATCGCATCCTCACGGCACACGCGTGCCGTCTGCGGGGCTGACGGTGACAAACCGGGGGTGGCCTCACCACCCTCTGGCTGACTGTACGGATCCTCCATCCCGTTGGTATCCCATCCCCATTGGTATCCCATCCCTGTTGGTATCCCATCCCCATTGGTATGCCATCCCCGTTGGTATCCCGTCCCTGGCCACCTGCGGGCTGCGGTGTTGCTCACTCTCCCACGGGCAGAGTGTGCACGTGTCCGTGTGTTCACAATCCACGTGGAAACTTTATTCATCCCTCGCCGTGCGCTTGGTACAGTGCATTACTCGGTCGTGTTACTTAACTCCAGGTCCGTGAGCTGCGGGGCGCTCTGCGGTCTGTTCCCTACCCGGAGGCAGCTCGGAAGGGCCCACGGAGGGGGCTGGGAAGCGGGGTTTGGGTGCTGCGGACGCGCGCTACGCTCTCCTCTGCCGGCTGCAGCGAGTGGCCGGCACCACCAGGTAGCGAGGTCGGCAATGGTGGGACGGGACGCGTTTTCTGGTGAGCGTGGGGATAGCGGCTGTGAGCGTAGACCCTTGCTGCAGCTCGGCTGTCGTTCGAGGGCGGCGCCGTGCCTGATGCCCGTGGGCTGCGGGAGCTGCACGGATCGGCGATGTGAGCTCGCTGCCTGAGGGCCTCAGCGAACACATGGCATCGTATCTGGGAATTTTCCGGAACTTTTATTCTAACTGCTTGCAGAGATGGCGATGAGTAATTACAAACCGACCAGCTAGCAGGTGATGACAAACCTAGGGAAGAAACCATTCTTGCAGCATACCTAGAGAAACTGTATTCCAAAAATGGTTCATCAATTCCAAATTGCGTCTTTACTTACGAACACCGTCTCTCTCCGTTTGCCCCCCCGCCCTTGGGGACCCTTTCCTAGAAGGTGACACGTTCCTGAGCACCACATCAGTGTCCATGTTCCCTGCCTTTTGCGTTCTGGTTCATTAAACCTTTGGCAGTGCTCACACTCGGGAGATGGGAATTAACTCCGTTGTTTGCCAACAATCGCGCGCTGGGAGGGCCCAGGGCCGGGCAGCGATGCCCCCGGGGGGAAGAGGCCGGTGGGAGGTCCCACCCGGGGGCAAGAGGCACGCTGGCGGGCACGGGCTGCAGGGGCTGGGCTTTCGTGTGACTGCTCCGCGCCGTAGCTTCTGTTCACCATATGGCGGCAGCTACATATCGCGTGCGTTCGCAGAGCTCTTCGGAGAACGTAGTCGTGTATCCCGGTTCCTGGAGGGCAGCGTACCATGTTTGGTGAGGACTGAGGGTTAAGGCAATGACCAGAGTTCCTATCGACTTCCCCCAGCTCTCAGCTGCAGCCCGCCTGTGTTATAGCAAGGGTGGAGCGGGCCGCAGGGGTACGGAATCGGAGTCGGCCGGGCTGACGTGTGTCCTGAGTGTCCAGAGCCAACCTGGCCGCTTTTGCCCCAGGGAACGTGGGACAATTTTTTTTTCTCCAGGATATTTTATTCTCTAAGGTGCTAATTCCGTCACAATCCTGAAACCCCCAGAGCTCCGTACAGACAAATGCATCGTCTTGGCTCAAAGGTGTTTCATCTCGGAAAGAAAATGGGGAAACGTGGGCGGAGGAGGAGACATGGACTGTGGCACGGGCTGGGTCTCGTTTTCTCCGAGGCGCGGCAGGCGCGCGGGGGTCGTGCAGAGAAACCGCGCCGGTGCGGCAGCTCTACGCCGCACGCAGCCTGCCTGCTGTGCCCTCGCGCGCAGCTCGGCGCCCGCTTTGCTCTGCGCTTTCCAGGCACAAAGAGAATTCCTGCTCTGAAGGGTGGACGTTCCCCTTGGGACTAAACCCAAAGAATATTAAGGAAAGAAAAGCCGTTTCTAGAACAGAGACGTTTGATCCGATGTTCATTGCCGATAGCCGTCCGCTCTCATTTGCCGTTTGAACCGGCGACTTTTGTTGCACTTCCTGTGGTTTTTCATTAATCGGAATTTTGTTTCATGTAACGTCTTTTGCCTTTTTTAATTCTTAGTTGGGCTTTACCCTAGCGTGGGGTTTTTCGGTTGGTTTGGTAGTTGTTTTGTTCTCTTGACCTGTTGTTTTTCCTAACTTGTGGCCTGCATCCCCCGCTTGGAGCCCGAGGAGTAAGAAAATGCAGGAGGGAAGGATCGGGGCTGCTGCTTGAAAGAAAAGAAAACAAAAAGTAAAAAAATGGCCAAATTAACAAACGCAAGAGTTGTATCGCACTGGCACTAAGGCCGAGGGAGCCAAGGTGGTTAACAGTTGGAATTGATGACCTTAAAGGTCTTTTCTGACCAAAATGATTTTACAATGCCACAATTCTACGTCAGGCTGGGTGGTGGGGATCTGTCGGCTCCATGGCAGGAGAGGAGATGGCGGGGAACGGGGCGCACGTGCCCGGGCGATGCCCGCCGGTGGCCGCCCCTGGCGGCGCGTGGCTGTGAGGGCTGGTCCTTTTAGCGGCAGCGCTGCTCGCTCTCTGCCGGCTGCTTTTTCCAGCCACATCTCCATTAACTGAGAGAACCCTCGGAGGCGGCCCCTCCATCCTTCAGACATTTGCTTTACGTAAACCAGCTAGCAAACCGCTCTGTTAGTATTGATGTAGACATTACCACAAATCGCCACTTAGGGACCTGAAAGAATTGACTAACTGGTTTCAGATCCAATACACATAACTTGATCAGACGCAAACTTTAAGTACACTTGCAGGCGTGCCAACTGCACCGGCGGGGAAGTGACTCTTCTGCCGGCTGTTTAAAGAGGCCCTGAGGGGAAACCATGAAAAAATAAAGATCTGGGGTTAAGACTTTTGCTGTAGCGGTTTTAAGATGAAGAGTTAGTCTGGGCATGAAAAATTAAAACACTACTGTTCTGCGTGAGACTTGCTTTATAATTCTATTTTTCCTACAGATCGGATAGATCCAGGTTTTACAGCCATCCCGATGACTGCAGACTCCTCAAGTTGTTGTCCTGAATCTTATTTATATTAAAAGGCCTGGATGCTCTCCTGGTGTTTGCAGCCCTTTAAAGGACTCTTCATGCTGCCAGCCTGGAGCAGTCGGGCAAAATAAAATAAAAAAGGGACTCTGCACGTCACTCCCCCCGAGGTGTCCCCGCCCGACAGAATCTCCTACGTTAATTAGTACTGATGCAACAAGAACTTTTCCTGGGGTGGATTCTTGAACTTCCCATTCTAGGAGATACCTCGCTATGATTTGGAAGGCCTCTGCGTGTCATGTTAGCGTTAGGCTGCGTTATGTACCCATGCCAAGTCCTCAAGTATGGCTTTTCAGGGCTGCCCAAAACGGACAGTGTGGGGATCAGGATTCTGCAAGCCTCAGCAGGGCAGGTGGGACACGTATAAAGAAATTAAGAATTCTTAAAGTTAGATTTATACAGAAGTAGTTAATTCAGTCTGAAATGTGTCTTTAAAATCACCAGTTAATCCCTTAGGCACTTTATTTCCTGCCAGAAAAATTCTTAAGGTGCCTGAAGTATTGCTTTTGGTATTAAAAGTGCATTAATTGTGTTAGTGCCAAGTAAATCGGTATCTGTTTCACAAAAAGCCAGCTCAGGGTCCACAACGTAGATGTTCCCTATTTGCATTCCGAAAGATCCCATGCATCTCCGCCATGTGTCATGGGATCTCCCAGTGCACGGAACAAGCAGATGTTGCCTCTTTATCCAAATCTGGGGGCGATGCCCCCTCTCTGCTGCTGGAGCCCCACCTGGAGATGCTCCCTGCTGCCCAGCACAGCCATCCCGCCGTTCCTCCTCCTAGGAGAGTGCCTTAACCCAGGCTGGAGCCTGGTCTTGGGCAGGAGCCTTGCAGCCGCCCCTGCTGGCGGTGGCGTTTTGGGTAAAGGCTGGTTAGGAGATAACCCTGGCCGTTACGGCAGTTGGATTTTCTTTTGGGCCACAGAGCCTATTGTGTATGTAAAAATTAAGCAATGATTTAAAAGAGGGGGGCGTTCTCCGCTCTTCCTTTTATTAGAAGAGATGCATGCCTTGACTCTGATTTATATTTAAAAAAAATTCAGGAATGTTTAATTCCGGGAGCTGTTGAGTTTTATGGTGGGCAAGGCCACCTCCAGCCTGGGGTCCGATAAGGGGCCCGCTGGTGACAAGAATCCGGCCTAGAACTAGCGCTTGGGAAGCCGTGGGAATGCGCTTTTGTAGCTTGCGCTGTTGGGCACCTTGCTTTCATTTTAGTGCTGAACCACAAAGAACCCAAGAAAGTTGTGGGGTGTGGTTTTGGTTTGGTTTGCCTTATTCAGTCATGAAGTTTACAGGAAGAAATACAAAAGCAAACGAGACCGTTTCCTAATTTTTGTTGTTGATGTGATTTATTTTTTCCCCAAAAGTCCTGGTTTGTGGGGGCTGGACGCGCGGCGTTCCCAGGACTGCGGCGGTGACTGGCGGCGCGCGCGGGCCGGACCTCCTTGCTGTGTCGCTGGGTGATGCGAGCTCACCCGTGATCTCGGCCAGGGGAGTTCCCGGGGTCGCTGAGCTCTGTTCTCAAGGCGAGTTAAAGACAAAAGCGTTTGATGGTTTTGCCATTGACTTACGGTGTCGCAGCTGAGTGCTCCGCTCAAGAAGTTGGCAGTTGTGGATTTTTTTAGTAGATGATAGCAATTAAAGAGTATTCTGCATGCTGGATTTGGGACATATGGGATGAGCGAAGAAAGTGGGAAGAGCAAAAGACAAATTGAGCTCCTTAGTGGAAAACGCAGCCTCTCGGGCAGCGAAGTTGGGTGATTCACGGAACAAATCTGTATTTAGCTGCGTGAGTCAAAGTTGGGGAGAAAAAACTTCGCTGGCGCAGCGCGTCCTGTTTTACCCTGTGCAAATCAGAGCAGTAGCGAAGGGTTTCTCCCTTCCTAATTCTGATTCACTGCGCTAAAAGCAGCACAGAGCTGAGGCGGCGTTGTCCAACCAAATACCGCGTCTGGGCGGGAGGCTTCTGCTTGGGGAATTTGCAGCCGATGTTGCTGTCCCATCCTTAGTATTCCCCGGAACTTAATATTGCTGTGGAAAGCCCAGGAGGGTCCAGCGGGGCACTGAGGACTGTTTTCTTATTACTAAACAGAGAGATATTAACAACACAATGTCGAAATAAAAAAAAAAAAAAGGGAAGAAAAGCAAAGCAAAGCCGGCCGCCTGCTCTTTTCTTCTCGGTATTATTATTTGTGACAAAGCCTTTGGTCCATTTTTCTTCATAATTTGCAGGACTCCTAATGGGAACAGCACCTCCCAATTACCATGGTTGCCAAAGGCTAATTTGGTTACCCTCAGGATCCACAATAGAGAAACTGTGTCGGCCCTTTGTAGATATTTGCATACTATACATACCGGGAATGTAAAACAGCTGCCTGGGCCCTATTCCACTATCATGGCAATTATGGGTCATTAGCTTTTTCTTCCCCCCCCCCTCCCTTCTCCCTCTTCTTTCCTTGTTCTCCTCTCCTAAACTCTGCCAGGCAGCAGAAGCAGCTGATGGTTTTGCAGGGAGCGGCAGCGCGACGGGAGGAACTGCCTTGTCTCATTCAGGGGCCGGGGGCTGACAAACGGCCGCCCGAGCGCCGTCCTCTTTCATGCCGCGATTACACTCTTTCTTCTCCCTTCTTCTCCCCTGGCGTCCTCCCCAGCAGCATTTGCATGCCGGACGCGTGTGCCCGTGCACGTGTGTGCCCATGCACGCGTGTGCGCTTTGTGCCTCCCGCTGGAAGGGCTGCAGTGGGTGCCGCCCGCGACGGCGGCGGCCGCAGCGACGGTGGGGAGCAGAAGCGTGTGCTCCCCCTGCCCATTATGCTCCCGTCAGACACCCCCTGTCAGCACCGCGCTCCTCGGGGAAACCTCCCGCTACTCCTGAAACTTTTGCGGGCTCCCAGGGGCCCAGAAATTAAAGAAGGGGACAAAAGGGAACTCTGTCTTAATTCGTTCGGTATTCAATTTGTTAAATGGCCAGAGGCTTTTAATAGTTTATCTCCCTTTTGTTCTGAGCAACGTTTACAGTCTCCGGGTAGTTTACAAGGGAGTGATGGTTTTGCATATACATTAATTTTTTTATGAACTGCTAATTTTATTGACAATAAGGATAGATTGAAAGACCCAAAGCTTTTGTGTTGTTTTGTTAAAGCAAATAAGTAAAGCACAAATGTAAATTACATCTCCAGGTTCACATTAGAGGTTTGCAAATAATACTGAGCTAATGGTTATTGCTAAAGAAAATAGCACTGGGATCAATATTCTATACAGTAGAACGCAATACCTCTCTCTCTTTTAATCACCTCATTGCAGAAATGGCATTGAAATTTGAAATCTCATTTTCTCCATTTGTACAAATTGAACATAAATCATGGTGAGTGAGGGGAGGTTTCGGGCAACTTCACTCTTTGTGGGATTGCATTACTAATTAGTGCTGGAGGGAAACGGGGATGTAGACAGGGCTCCACCGGACGCCGCAACTGCGTGCAGATGGTTCTGTAAATAAAGAACCAGGGGGAAGAAAAAGGGTGGGCTTCGTCCTTGCTGCACGGGGGTCTTCCGAGCAAAGACAGCACTTGGGGTGTTTGTTTCTTACCGCCACTAAAAATGGACAAATAACTAAGAGCAAACCGCCGACATGGCTTTTGGGGGTGCCGAGAGCGTGCCCGGTGCTGCCCCAAACCCAAAGTCAGTCTCTAGCTGTCTCCCAGGAGCTTGCTGTAAGGGTGAGTCTTGCGATGCTTGCGCCGAAGCCTTGTATCCCGTTTTGTGTTTGCCCGGGAGGGGAAGGGGGAGCGCTGCCTTGGTAGCACGGCGTGCAGAATTAAGGGTAGGTCTCAAAATCGTCTCGTTCCTGCTGGTTAGGGGGGAAAAAACCCTAACGCC